>CM077502.1:20005411-20450804 GCA_039654745.1 Houttuynia cordata
TGAGCCTGGAATGTCATATTACCTCATTTTTTTGGTCTCATGCCATATAACCCAGTTATGGGACTTGGTCTGCCTATTTTGCCCTCCTGAAACCCAAACCTGATATTTTTTCCATATTACCTGTTTGATCTGCCCTCAACCACGCCCCATTTCACACATCCTTCCCCCGCAGTGATCATATGATGAGGAAGTTCTTGCTTCTGATCTTAGGGGGTGACTGGTAGTAATGGAAAAAGTGGTTATTTGTCTACACTATGATGGATTATTTTGAAGTTTTCATAAGTGCGTGAGTGGGAAAGTGAAGCGGATGAACATTGATAGATGGGTGAAGTTCTTAGATCTACTGATTCAAGTCAAACAAAGATTAGGATTCAAGTCTGCAATGGGCACCCACAGAGAAGCAGGCAAAGGTGCCCCCTGTGGAGAAGGCACCCACGGAGAAGTAGGCAGAGCAGCAGTTGTGATCCGGCAAGATCACAAGAATTGGAATCAGCGATGGAGGAAGGAAGAAGAAGACTTGAGAGGGAAGTTTGGAATTCAATATTGCATATTCTCAAAGGAGGAGCGCGAGCTCCATATAAAGACCAGGGATGACGCAGCCCCCAAGGAAGGCGCCATCTGATGGGCCACTAATTGGGCCAAATTATTCTCTATCAGCCCGTTACCTAACAATTAGCATAAACGGGTCTGATTACAATATGATACTTAATAAGCAAATATTCTGATGGAAGATACTGATGCCGCTGACGTAATGTTGTATACGTACACAACATTCCACCACGCTCCGCTGCCACCTTGTCCTCAAGGCGTCCATAAAGGGAATCGAACTAAGAAGTCATCCTCGAGGAGCCAGGTGGCCTCCTCTAGTGGTTGGCCCCGCCAAGCTACTAGTACCTCTGTCACAATGTGACCGGAATGCCTTATGCGGCGTTTATCAATAATGGAAGCAGGAAAGAGCTCCTCAGAAGTTGCTGGCACGAGAAGCAGAGGCCGGTCAGTGTTGGCCACAATAGAAGGGTCACCCACGAACTTGCGGAGACGGGAGACATGAAACACAGGGTGCACCAAGGACCCCGGGGGTAAGGCAAGACGATACGCCACCGGTCCAATGCGCTCGACAATCTCATAAGGCCCATGATAACGGTGGGCCAATTTAGTGTTATCAATAGGAGCAAGGGAAGTCTGACGCAAGGGTAGCACAGATACGTAAACCATCTTGCCCACTTGAAAGACGCGGTCTGAGTGTTTGCGATCATAGACCTATTTCATATGATTCTGCGCAGACTGCAAGTTGAGCTTAAGTTGCCGCAGCACCTCATCGCGAGTTTGAAGCATGTAGTCGACCTCAGCAATATCAGATCTGTGAGGAACATATGAAAGGACTGTGGGAGGAGGGCGACCATACACAACCTCAAATGGAGTAAAGCCCGCACGAGTATGATATGCTGTGTTGTAGGACCACTCAGCCCAAGGTAAGAGTTGAAGCCAGCGTCGGGGTTGATCGCCCACGAAACACCTCAGATACTGCTCCACACACCGATTCACCACCTCCGTCTGCCCATCTGTCTGTGGGTGATAAGCCGTTCTCATATGTAATTGTGTCCCTTGGAGAGTGAAGAATTCGCACCAAAAGTTAGATAGGAAGACGCGGTCTCTATCTGATACAATAGTCTTTGGCATACCATGGAGTTTAGCAACTTCACGCACATACACCTCCGCCACACTACGAGCCATAAAGGGATGGCTCATCGCACAGAAATGAGATGTCACTAGAGCTGGCCCTCCACCTGTTTTAAGTCGTGGCAAGGTTATGACAAACAAATTAATCAAACGAAGTAATTTCGTATTTTTCAAGACAAGTATGTATTGTAGCGACCGTAAATTTTATAATGATAAAGTGGAATTTTATTGCTCAAAGGGAGTAATTTTGAATTCTATAAAACTCTTTAAAATTGAAAATTTAAAGTTTTTCCGTCAGACCGATCGATTGCTTTTGTATGGCATTGATCGCAGGCCGATCGATCGCTTTTGTAAGGCATCGATTGCAGGACAATCGATCGCGTATACGGACCGATCGATTGCCGCTGAATTCACGTTTTTCGAGGCAATCCATTGGAGAACCTCTTGGGCTGATTTTGGGGGATCTTTGGAGGACGTGTCTTACCTAATTAGCCCTATTCAACGGATTTATATCTTGGTAAGTGTTTCAAATTGAAAACCCTAATTCCTAACTAATTGACAATCTATTTAAATGGAGAATTAGTTATGGTAAAGAATGAGATTTTTTTTTGGAGATTGTGAACGTGATTGGGATGAGATTATGGCCTTTTCCATGTGAGTGAAGGATGCCATATGTCAAGGAAATAAAATAGGAATAATTATTTTCAATTGAGATTTTTTACTTGAAATCGGTTTGGTAACTAAGTGATTTGGTCAAAGATACTTACCAACCAAGGTGTGAATCTGTTGGAATGGTTTGACCACATCCCAAACTAAGGGATTCACCTTTATTTCTTGTGGATTGTGGCCCTTGGATGAGGATTTGATCAATGGTGGAGGTTTGTCCTAGAGATTTAAACTTTTTCTATTTAAACCCTCCATAAGAGAGACTGGCACCCTTTTTGGTGAGTTTTGGAGAATGTGCCAGCAAGAGGGAAGAGCAACTAGCCTCCTCCTTTGTTCGTCCAAGGTAGAGGTGTATCTGTCGTTGGTTTTCGTGGTGCTTGCGCGAAGAAGAAGAGTCTCAAGATCGAGTAGAAACCGATTTACGATTTTTGGGTATCAGTTTCCACAAGGTAGGATAATCTTTTACCACAATTCATTTCTCTAATTTTTGTATGATCATGAGTATATGATGTTGCTGATTTCATATTCTACAGCATGTTCTATTTACATGTCTTACCATCGTTGTTAATGCGATGAAAGTTATATACTTTAGTTTGCATGTTCTAATGTATTTGATCGCACGCGCTGCCAATACTTCTTGTTCCATGCCTAGATGACATCCCCACTTCACTCGACTTGAAAAGATATGTTCTTTATGCTCTGTGAGTGGTATATGACGTCTGTCCAGAATTAGTTATCCATTTTCTTTGATGGTTGTGCATCATGTTGATTGTAAGCATAACCGATTGCCTAAAATTGGAGTGATCCTTTGTCATACGTCTGTAAAATGTGATCAAAGTACCTATCTAAGTCTCTGATGTTGTAAAGTTGTAATCTTTAAGTCAAAGTTCAGCATGATAGAATGTTTGTATGTCTAAGTTTAGGTGTCCTAATTATGATTACATAAGACTATCATACTAGAATGCACGTTAGCAAATCAAGTAATGTATCTAAGTACTTACTATGCTAAATAATGAATTAATTAGTACAAAATTTATAAGAGTCTCTCTGTCATACCGAATGGGGTCTGACATCATGTCAGTACATCCTTGTTCACAGCAGAGTCCAGGAATACATGGCACATTTGGTATGAAGTGAGCAATAGATTAAGGGAAAGGAATCACTAATCGGGTTATGAATGTGTATTAGAAAATGAATTAATTCAATGAGTTTCAGAACTATTTGGGTTCTGTAAAAGTTATTAAGAAGGTTAAGATAATGTCAGAAAGGGTCATTAAGGAATTAATTAAGTTGGTAACAACAGTTAATTAGTATAACTTAAGTTAATTGTTCTCGGTCAGGACTGGTCCTGCACCAGCGAACCATAATCGAAAAATGATAACTAATTGTACAAAAATATAAAAATTATGCGTCTATCAGGTTGTAAACTAGACTCCCAGGGATATCTGTAATAAAAATTTTAGAGGTTGATTCGATCTGTACAAAAATTGGTAGTCGTTTGAAGTGGACTGTTCTGTTTGGAACAGCACACTATTTTGGGTCTAAAAACCCTAATCCGTAATAATGCCATTAATTGTGAATTAAAGTAGTAATTAAACCACTAATTAAAAGTGATAAGACCTCTAAGGCCTTTGTAACAGTAACTATAAAAGTTTACTTTTGGGTCTTAGAGCAGAGAACATTTGTCCGTAATTAATCGTCCTTTGTGTCTCTTATCTTGAAGAAAAATCGAGTTTTTAAGTTTCGGCTTACCGGAAGAAAAATGATTGATTGCGATGAAATGAGTGGGAAATCCCGGAAACAGACACCGGATCTGGATTCTACGTGCAAAAATCCTTTGGGGGCCGGAGTTTCAACTCAAACAAGGGTCGCTTCCTCAACTAGTGAATCAACTAAACTATCTATGAAACAGTCGAAGTTACTGTCAATAAACGAAGAGTTAGATTGGTCAAGACATGGTATGAATGGTGCTTCAGGAATATAAGGTTCTGTTAACAGTGTTGTAGACTGCCACTCCTCAGATATAGAAGAAGGTTGACAATTTGGTTCTATCAACACACTCACTTCTTCTTTAATTTCTACACCCTCTTGATCATTGTGTAAAGCCCACTCAAGCTCATTGTCAAACCTTTGAGCATTCTGAAGGGATGTAACATCATAGTCAGGGGAAAAACAGATCCCTTCATCAGAAAATTGGCTCTTTGGATATTGGGGCTCGACAGGTAAAATGCATTCTTCGTTAATATTCATGGCCTGTGCCAATTGTTCTAACTGTGTTTCAATGTTGGCAAGAGCCTGTGTGTGAGAATGGACAATCTGGGCATGGGTCCGTATTTCAACTCTCATCTCCTCACATTCAGTTTTAATCTCGGTTAAGTGTGAGAGGAGCATTTGGCTCATTTGACTCATCTGGTCTTCCAAGGTCGGTTGGCCAAACTGAGGAGTAGAGGCTAATTGGTAAGGTAATTGATGGCTTAGGAAATCTTGTCTAGGGGCTTGATGAAGAGTGGGCCCAGGGTTGGGTCGCTCCCAAGGGTTGTTAGGATGATCCTCCCACCTATGAAGACCTTGGGCCTCATTAACATACTTGCGTATAAAATCAGGGTACTCATGGGCCAAAGGGCACTCCACTGGGGTGTGAATGGGACTTAAATAGAGGGCACATGGTTCCGACATATAAGGAGTTGTATATTGTAGGGAAGATGTGTCACTCCCCAAATTAGAGTGATTATCCCAACCACGGTTGTAAGAATCAGCATATAAAGGACGTGGGTGGTAGGGCACTTCATAGGGAGGGGGATTACGTGTGTGTGAAGAACAATAATCATTAAAGCTCCTATATGGGTTCTCATGGCTAAATCCATAGAAAGGTGAAGACATTTTCTCACCATGCATTCATTAATATCCGAACCACAATATCACACATCCACAAATAAGATAAACAACCTTAGATATCCACAACTAGCACAACATACTATTACAGAAAGAAAAGAAAATACCAAACACACAAATTAATCTAAAAAGATAAGGAAAAGAGAATGCAAACTAGGGGAAGGGGTGGCCCTTCAACGTTGGCGAGAATTCCACGTCTTCTCTTAACCTTGCAAAAAGAAAGAAAAACATAAATTAAGCTACTGACGAATAATCTAAGTTAAGACTCACTAAACTACTCTAATACTAATTATGCTAAGAATCCAGTAAACTATTGTGCCGTCCCCGGCAACGGCGCCAAAAACTTGATCGTTTAAATATAAACCCTTGCAAGTGCACAAGGCAATTGTACTACGGCGAGTATTAAAGGGTTGTCGAACCTCAGGGACGGATTAATCTTTTACCAAATTCAAGAGAAGAAAAAGATGTAGTTTAATTAATTCTAAAGAAAGCAATGGACTTTATTTAATCTAACTGAGATTTAATCAATATGGAGAAATATCAAGGCAAAGAATCCACCACTAGACATGCAATTACTACTCTTAATTATTATTAAGCATAAGTTAACATGATATGGTAATTTATGTTCATGGTCAGACACACAAATCACAATGAATTCACTCACGTTCTTGGTCAGACACGAGAGTTCATCCACTAAAAATTAATGTAGATAATTCTATCCTTGGTCGGGCATAGAATTATCATTTGGGCTAATGATCCTATCCTTGGTCGGGCATAGAATTAACACCAACCTACTTTTAGCTAAGCGCAGGAATTAAAAAGATCTAATTTCATTCATATCAATCAAGTCTATGGTCAAGCACTCAAAAGAACTCATGAAATCGCATTAAGCATGAATCATAATCAACTTTATAGAATTAAACTATCAAGAGTAGCAATACACATCTAGGGCTTCATCAAGCCTTGAATAAAAGTTTAGTTACACATAGAAAGGGAGAAAAGAAAAGCCTGTTTAAGTAGATCCATCGTCATGAATCCTTCTTCTTCTTCTTTGCACAAGACTCCTTCTTTTGCTCCTCTCTAGCCTCCAATAAAGCTCTGGTTCTCCAAGGTTGAGTGCCCAATACGTTCTCCCATAACGCCTATTTATAATAGTGAAGAGAAACCACGAAGTCCCCTTCCAAATCCAAGTCAAAATAGGTCTTATTTCGGTTTTCCGTATACGGCGATCGATCACTACGATTGACGATCGTTCGCTATCCGATCGATCGCAATTCCTTCGTTATTTTCCTCCGATCGATCGCTTTGCGATCGACGCCGTATGATACCGATCGATCGTAGTTACTGTCTTCGGCGGATCAAAAATTCCAGTAGATACGATCGATCGTTTTTATGCCGATCGATCGTGTCCTTCAATATAGTGCTTTTGCGGCTCTAGCGATCGATCGCAGTAATTCCCGATCGATCGTAGTTACTGTTTATAAACTTCAAATGGCTATAACTTTCTGTCCCAAACTCCGAATTGTGCGTGGTTGGTGGCGTTGGAAAGCTGACTTCTTGAAATTTAACATGAAGTTTGAATCAGTCCAATCAGATATTTGTAGACGAAGTTATGATAATTTAACCATTCGAGTCACTTTTCTCTTCATTTTTGTGTATTACTCTTGTTTCCTACAAAAACCAAAAACTATATTAAAGTAGTAGTTATTCTAATCAAACACTAGCATAATCATAAGCTTAGGAAATAATAAAATGCATATTTCATGTATAGATCAGCTCACGAGCCATAGCTAAACCCATAGTGGTCTCAGATTTATTGAACCTTTGTAGTTCAGCCGATGACGGCAATCGCGTGCGCTTTAGATTGTATGACATTACGGAAGGTCTGCAATCTCCGCCCATTGTACCCGTAAGCATCGATGGGGCCAGCATCCCTAGACGCATGGCCAGGTTCCTCTGTAGAACCTCTAGGATGTTATGGTATTGATGTCCATAGGGGAAGTGGACAGAGCTGAGAGCAGAAATTGTTATCTCCAACCCTTTTGACGTTTGGAGCAGATACTCTTGTGACATTTCCTTACTCTTTGTGTCACGCCCCAAAATTCCCGGCCTCATCAGAGTGCGGAAGACATTTTTTTTTCTTTCATGAGTATGTTTGAGGCCAGAAACCCTGAGATATGACCGAATACTCGAACATCCCGTCTAATACATCACCATGAATAAATGTGTACTCGACATAACACAACTGAGTCTTTAAATAACATCATTAACACATATGAAATGAGAACTTAATAATCTTAAATTAATCCATAATACAAGTCATCTAAAATAACTAAAAATCAAAATCATTAAAATGCTTTGGCCAACATGCCAATAATATTAACACTAAATTTAAAATAATAAAGATAGCTTTATCTTCCACGATTGTCTTTAAGTCTTCCATTATCTGCACTTGCCATAGCTATACTTTCTTCATGCCTGCATCAGAGGATGCATGAGTATTCCGAAGAAATACCCAGTAGAATGCAAAAACCCACAAGAATAGAATATACAATATAGGACAAAGAATAGGGTTTAATATGAGACAGTTGAATAATCAAGAGTATTTGAACTGAGCAACAAGAATTCCATTATAAGAGGAAATAACATCATCAATGAAGACTCCTAAACATCCAAAGTGTAAGGAGAGAATGGTCAAAATACCAAAGGCTCCAGGCATCTAAAGTGCAAGGAGTTACAATTTCTGCTCGCTGAATTTACCGATCTCGAAAGGTAAAATATACCAGAATCATGCTAGAGGTTCTCTCTTCGGAACCCGGCCACGCGTCTAGACATGCTGGCCCCATCCGTGCTTACGGGCACAATGGGCGGAAACTGCAGACCTTCCGTAATATCATACAACCTAAACGTACGTATTTGCCTCCCTTCGGGCAATAAGGAATCAAAATTCCATAAATATCGGAGGTCACGCTGGACCTAGCAATGGCTCGTGAGCATACTATGATTCCACCGAACAATTAGTGGAGAAATAGGTCAATGTCAAACTGGACAATGTTTCAACAATAGCAGATGTCTCAACTTTATGAGAATAGGGTGACTCTTACTTCAATGACTGACTCATGGAGTATGAATAGAATAACAAAGACTCTCAACAACGTATGACTCACGTTCTGGAGTATGAATAGAATAGCAAAGACTTTCAACAATGACCATGTTACACATGCATAGCCCTAGATAAGACTTATGAAGAAAGACTTGATCAAGAATTACCTTTCAAGACTATAAGAAAACTCAAGTTATATCATGAAGAATATCAAGTTCTGGTTTCGAAGAAGACTTGACTCAAACAGACTCAATAACAGGTCAACTGAAGTTTCTCAAACAAATAGAATGCATTGGTCAAATAGAAATAGATGGTTCGGTATCCAATTGGAAACACGAATCGAGTCAATATCACCAGTGGAACATATAAGACTTAATGAACATTAAACCACTCACCATTAGCCCATGATACTATAGTATTATACTTAATCCATCCTACTGTAATACTTACTTAAAGTCTTATATAATACATATAAAGTTCTTAGTATACTTATTATAACATAGGCTATTGTTTTGATAAAATTTTCCCAACCTTTACCATAATTACAGTGTTCTGTTTTTACATATTAGTCAACTTCCGACCCTTACCAACGTCAGAACAGAAGGAATTAGACTCTGAAAATTTTACTGTGATTACTCCTATGTGTCTAGTTTACAACCCAATAAATGGAATATTTTTATGATTTTTATATAATTAGTTATAAATATTTTAATAAAGGTCATCAGTGCAAAAACAGTTCTAGCTGAGACCCTTAATCATAGTTCTAATCAAATTGTGAGTGTGTTTACCCCATAATCCGTTCAATAATACATAGTATACTTGAATATCTTCCATATCTTACTTATTCCAGAACTTTATTAGGTATGATATGTCATAATATTTATAAGGATTGAGGTGTACTTTCATTATCTTATTTCATCTCACACACATGCCCTTTTTTCTAGTTGAATTAGGCAAACTGGACAACTAATTAAGGACAATGAAATTTAGACAGCAATGTCAGAGACCAAAAGGGACACAAGGAAGCTTCAAAGAGGACTCCAAAGAATTCAAACTTCTCATCATTGGGCTAGCATGTGTAACAATTAGGAATTGGAACATCAAGGTTCACACAATTGAGCAACAACACGTAATAACTGGATAATTCAAAAGATTGGTACTTAGCGATTGACTCTCATAAAGATTCACAATCATAAATCAATATATTGACACAAGAAGCACTTGAACAAGGTATGAAATTCAGATCCAAGAGTGTGGGAAAAATCATCCTACCTAGTCCAAACGTAGTATCTTCTTGCTTCCTCGCGAAGGCTTTTGATTCCTCTACACGATGTCGCCCTTTAGCGCTTCGATCGTTGACTCTTGAGATGAAGGAAAAAGGTGTAAAGCTTTCTAGAACAAAGGAGAAGGAGAAGGAGAAAGTCTTGGGACGTTCACAAAGGAATTTGGCTTGAAGCCAGCCCTCTCTCTTGTGCTTATATAGACCCAAAACGTACTACAACTAGGATATCTCCAAATCAAGACTCCTTCCTAATCCAAACTCTCACTACCAATTAAAAGCTCCCCCTCATTAGTAAGGGACGTTCATCCATGTTAATCCATTGGGTTTTCCTCATTTAATTAGGATTTCAAATCTCTAATAAGATTCGTTCACTATCTTAATCCTAATTACAGCACACTGTCATACGCGTAATAGTCCATTCCGACTCTTCCCACGGTCAGTCTATTTGGACTTACAGTCTGAAATTTTTATTTGAGTTAGCCCTATGAGTCTAGTTTCTAACCCCACTGATTTTATATTTTTCCGATTTTCTTTGAATTAGTTATGATTTAATTACTTCCAACTATCGACATAGAAATAGTACTGGCCGAGCTTACAATCTTAATCATACTTTACATATCTCGTTCCAAACTAGGAAACTACCATATCTAGGCCAACCAACTAGACGTCCCCTTCCTATTGGTTGATTAAAAATAAAATATTTATCTCTTTTTAATTAAGATTTATCTTCCCTAATTATCTCAACCGAACTGATACTTCCCGATCCTCCGCGATACTTACCATAATTACCGCTATTAGGTCAAATCGTAGGTTTTGCTCCAAGATTTACTCCCGCCATCTGAAGATCATCTTATGGCAAGGTTACCCACGTTCATAAATCACCGCTGGGCCAGTGCCACGTGGCTCTTACCCAGGTCTTGCGTCTTGGCTTGAGTCCTATGCGCACAGGTCTCTTACGTCCCACGGTTGCACTAAATGTCGTATTAACACGCGTGCATCACTAACCACACATCAAAACCAAATTCACTTTATTAATTAAGAGTAATCTACTAAACACATGCCCTGGCACCTGGCCCCTCTCCTGGCGTCAGGTGTTCTCAGACCCTGGCGCCAGGCTGGCCTCAACACCAGGTTGTGTCCTGCGCCAGGACCAACCCTCGCGCCCTAGTTTTCTACTACTATTAGCCATGCAATTAACAAATTATATCACATCATTAAATCAAATAACACATCAAAGCATATCGCAAAATCAGAAATCAAATCAGGAAATGAAACTTTCCTATTTTAGACCAGTTTCCTAAAATAGATACATTTAGTTAACGTACCAATTTTCTGGGTGTTACACTTTGTAAGTTTGAAATCCTATATATTGAATTTAACCTCCCTTGACCTTTGAGAGGCTCAGATGATGATTGGTTCTTGGTAAGCGAAATGCATAATTGCTGATCCTGAGTCAATTTGTACTTGTTTTCAATCTTTGAATCTTGTTGCATATGAATTATTATTCTATTGTGGGTTTTCTTGTATCCTACTGGGTATTTCCTACGGAATATTCATGCATCCTCTGATGCAGAGATTAAGCTGGAACGGAAGTGATCGACTATTGCTGAAAGTGGTGTTGGGCGTTGAAGTCAGAAGACGAGTTATCTTTAATTTATTATTTATGTTGATGATTGAGAACTTGCGGCATGTGTGCCATTTTATTTTATTTTATTTTTTAGTTGTGGAGACTTGTCGAATAATGTAATAATTAAATTAGACTTCTTTTGTTATTCTATATCATGTGCGTGAATATGGTTTAAGTCTTATCGATCCAGTATGACCCAAGCATGTAATTGGGTATGTGATGATTCGAGTATTCGGTCCGTCCCAGATTCCTACCCTTATAACCTTAATTGGATTATCGCTTCCGCGCATATTGGGGTTGTGGAATGTTGTGTCCTGGCGTGGGACACGAACAGGGCCAGGTATCATGGCCGGAGAAAGGGGGGAAGACCAGAAAAAAGATAAAAGGAAGACTGAATTCTTTATTGCATAACCATCCAGGTGGAAGAAGACCCCCTTATAAAGAGGACTCGTACTTGTCACCATGACGACATAATGATGACATGATGTCATATGTCGACATCATGACAACAAATGACGACACAATTACAACTCATGATTACAGCCCGTTATATCTAATCAGGCCTTTATTACAATCACTAATTGATTTCAGAAAGGGAAACTAATCTTAATAATAAAATACTGCCTAAGATAGACTACGCGCCTTAGGTGTGTGTCGTTCACAACACTCCACCACGCTTCCGCTCCCGCCTTGTCTTCAAGGTGGCCAAGTATTAAATACTTTAGAAACGGTACGAAAACTGCACTGAGTTGTAGTAGGCACTATAGCTACCGAATCGATAGTGGCACCCGAATCCCACAAAGCAACATGAGTACGTGACATCATGAGGCTGGAATTGAGTTCTTCTCATGTACTCAAAAATTCCAAAGGTCTCCACAGCATCAGTTGTTGCAACAAGAAGGGTTGGACAACCTGTTGAGAGTACCAAAGGGTTCCCACCCTCTTGCTGAGGAGGCTGGCTAGTCTGTGGAGCTAAAACAGCAACACTTCCATTATACTTGGTAGTTGCCCCGGGTTCAGCAAGAAAAAGACTAAAAACAATCATCACCATCAGCTCCAGGCCTATACAGCTGAGTATAATAGCTACTTGAAAAGTCAAATGGCTGTTGAACAACAAAACTTGTAAGACGAAAGGCAGCACGAGCCTGAGACTCAGAGGTATCCAGAGATGCACATTGACTTCCAACCATAGGGGGAACCATGCCAAAACTAGAGTAACCAGGTGTAGTCTGAACCATAGAGGATGGGGGACCCCCTGATGGTATCCTGTCTGGTTTAGATTGATCATAATCTGATTCGGGAGAGATTCCAGATTGATCATTTTCCTCCTCAGCTGATAAGTTATCTGGCATATGTGAGGGTGATTCCTGATGATCTTGATAATCTCCATCCTGGAGTGTTGTTGACATATTTTGACCGGATAAAGACTCCTCAGGATTGTCTTCAATCCCTTGAGAAAACTCTGAATGCAAGGAAGAGCTCTTTTCACTGTCTTGACCATTGTCAAGACTAGTGTTCACACCAAAATTAGCATCAAAACTTCCAAAGCTAAATGCACTGCATTCTGCGTCAGGTAAATGTAGATGGACAGGGATGATATTTTCATCTGATATATGCACATTCTCTAGCTTCTTTTGCAGTTTCAAAGTTGTCCCTTCAATAGCTGCAGCAATTGTAGCCAGAATTGAACTAGAATTAAGGTCATCTACAACAGGTGGAACGTCCAATGTGGCAAGTGATCCAGAAGATTGACCAACAGTTAAGTGCATTGATTTTAGTTTCCACTCCTTACTAGGACCCACCACTTTCTGAGGACCAATGACTTGTTGCGATTGTGTGCTATAATTTGAAGAGGGTCGGCTGGAAGGACCAGAATGAGAAGATGTGGAAGCAATATGGGGTGCAACCATAAACTGGTTCCTTTCAATGGTTGGGGATTTAATTGGTTCCTTCCCCTGCAGAGGTCACCTGAATCTGCAGGCACAGTCTTCAGAAAAGATGTCATGTCGGCTTCAGCTACTTCTCGAGATACATGATGGTTATTATGTCTTTCACCATATATTCGTTGGTTTCCTACATGCTTAATAGTCCTCACTGCACTGGGTGCACATGACTCAAGAGAAGGGACTAGCACAAGATCTGAAGCTAAGGAATACATTCTGGAAACAGATGATGGCACATCCAAGTTTGAAGAAAGTTGCCTGGGCTCTCTGCCAATTTCAAGTGGAGTATTCTTCACATTAGCTGGTTTGTACAGTTGGCTACCCATTTTGCTAAAAGTGGCAGATGCTGTTACTTCCGCGGATGCATGTCTTGGTAAGACATTCTCATACGTCACATTGATGAGACCATTCGCCATCCCACTTGCTGGGCTTGAAGAAAGATTTGGTGCCTTCTTTCTCGTGTCATGGCGAGAGGTAGAGCTCCCTTTAGTACTCCTTCCCCCTCGTCCCTGAATGATTGGTCTCCATTTGGAATCAGAAGACTCAATAAAAATGTCATCCCCTTTCTTATTGATTATTAAGAAAGGGTGTGCATCACCCTCTGGAGGAGTGCATCGCAAATTTGGTGAATACTGTAAAAGTCTTGATATCAAATCCACTGCTTCAGGAGGCATCCGCTTATGAGAAATCTTGTGCCAAGGGTGAGTTTCGACCTGAGGAAATAGAAAGTTCTTGTAGCTGGGATTTAAGCATCGGATCTCTTCCCTTGCTGAAGTTTCCAAAACCTTGAGAGTTTTCACAATCTGATCAAACCCACTTTCTCCAGGAAAAAGAGGATTGATCAACCAACCATACTCATTATATAGGCAGTTAACTACTTTGAGATCAGAATGGAATCTACAACGGACAATGCAGGTGTGCACGCATTGCAAATATCTCAGTTCCACCACCCCAGAGTGCAAGAGCAGAAGAGTAACTGAATTGGGTTGAACCTCATTATCCCGCATTCGGTTGTACATGGAGAAGGCATAATCTGTATCCCCATTTTCAGAATAACAGCTGACAATAGCCGTCCAAGGATCGACATTCTTCTCAGGCATTTCATCGAACACTCGGAGGCCATGAGAAGGTGGAGAAGACAACACCTTGTATGGTGGCTTGAAGACGGCAAGGAAGAGCCTAAAGGAAGCGACTGAGGTTGCTGGAAGCGGCGGGAGCAGGGCGCCGATGGTTTTGGACCCATGGGCAAAAAGATGGGAGGCGGCAACAAAGGAAAGGTGGGACCTTTTTCTGTGCTTGACTGTGAAAATTCTGGATTCTTCGAGGGAAAGTCCTACCTGGAGAGCGACTGATTTGTCGTGGCCTGAAGAGATGCTCGAGTGACGGTGCTGCAACCGCAGACGGTCGAGCTTTGGATGGCGTCGTGATGCCCGTAGCTTGTGCAAAAATCCTGTCTTTGAATGTTGGAGAAGTCGTTGGGTTTGCTTGACGGAGGCGCCGCCCGAGATGGCGACGGTGTTGGAGGTGGGTGTCAAGCCTGCCTGAGCAGGGTTGGATGGACGGTGGTAGCGGCGCCGTCAGGTTCTGCAACACCTTGGCGGGCGAGGAAAAATCGACAGAGGTAGGGGCTGGGACAGAGTTGTCAAGGCCGGAAGAGACAATCGTGTCGACCGGAACGACGATGGACGTCAAGGCCGTGGCTGGGGCTGACGACACAGGCAGAGCGACGGTGGAGGAGACGGCGGAGACGGCGGAGACGGCGGCGGCCCACTGTGGTTGGACAAAGGCAGGGGAGTATGGTGGCGACTGGGAAAAGGGCCTCCTTTATGCCGGTGGAGGTGACCTTCCTGTTGAGGGTGGTGAATCCGGTGGCGGCGGTCGTGGGTAGGTAGAGGCGGTAGTGGAGATACGGCCGTGTTGAGGCTCGCATGATGGCGGAGTGGAGAAACGGCCGTGTTGAGGCTCGCTTGACGGCGGAGGTGGTTGTGGGAAGCCCCACCCGGCTGGGCGGAATACCCGGTGATGTGCTAGGCGGCGGGGTGGCCATGGCGGCGGCTGGACGGGAAGTGCCAGAACCAGCATGGGATGGAAAAGGGCCGTGGGTGACTTGATGTGGGTCAACCCCAAGAGCATCTGCCTGACGATGAAGAAGGGAGCATCTGCCTGACGATGAAGAAGGGGTCCAGGGCCATCCATTGGTGGTGGCGGCGTGGCCACGGCGGCAGCTCGCCGGGCCATATTTTCAACGTGCGTCAATCGCAGTTTCTTGACTTGCTCTTGGATTTCCATTAGCACGGAAATGATTGTCTGTTTGGAGTCAGCATCAGCCCGTAGATCGAACTGCTCTGATACCAATGTTGTGTCCTAGCGTGGGACACGAATAGGGCCAGGTATCATGGCCGGAGAAAGGGGGGACGACCAGAAAAAAGATAAAAGGAAGACTGAATTCTTTATTGCATAACCATCCAGGTGGAAGAAGACCCCCTTATAAAGAGGACTCGTACTTGTCACCATGACGACATAATGATGACATGATGTCATATGTCGACATCATGACAACAAATGATGACACAATTACAACTCATGATTACAGCCCGTTACCTCTAATCAGGCCTTTATTACAATCACTAATTGATTTCAGAAAGGGAAACTAATCTTAATAATAAAATACTGCCTAAGATAGACTACGCGCCTTAGGTGTGTGACGTTCACAACACGGAATTTGGGGCGTGACATGTATAGTTGGATCTACGAAGACACGATATTTGTGTATTTGAGGACACGACTTTTCTCGTATCGTGTCCTTGAATACACGATAGCACTGCCCAAATACACACTAGCAGTGCTATCATGTCCTCATTGACACGATAGCCTTGTTATTGTATAATTGATGACATGATAGCAATGGTATTGTGTAATTAATGACATGATAGCAATGGTATTGAGTAATTGATGACATGATAGCAATGGTATTGTGTAATCAAATATACAATAGCAGTAGTATTGTGTAATCGAATACACGATAGTAGTGGTATCGTGTCATTGAAGACACAATAGTAGTGTTATCATGTATTCGAAGACACGATATATTTAATTCATGTAATCCATGATACGATATTTTGATAAGCCCATTTTTAATTCGGCTTTACTGTGTTTCAGAGAAGAAGCAACTCGTGGCTAGGCAAAGAATGTAAAGAACTGTCTCTGACAATTATGTGAGGAAGTTGAGCAACTGAGCCAAACATCTTTCTTCTTAGGCACTCTTAATGTGCCTAAAGGAAAAAAGAGATGTTTAGTGAAAGCACGCGAGGTTAGAAAGACACCTCCACCAGCTGAACAGGCGGAGGAGAAATCTCCTAAGGAGGAAGAAATGTATCATAAGGGGGAGGAGATGCCTCCTAGAAGGATCAACATACAAGTTTCGATTGTCCATTCTTTGTGAACGACCCAGTAGTGCTTGCCAGCATGGGTTATATTACGAGGAAGAAAGTGGGAGCAGAAGAGAAGAAGGTGGACTCTGAAGAAACTGTATCCGATTATGAACAACCTTCTAATATGATAGCGAAACTACTATTTGATTTGAAACCCAAGGGAGAAGAGAAGGTAAAGGGAAAGGCAGTGGAAATAGTGAATGCTGATTCACATGAAGAACTTCTTCTTCAAGACCTTCCTGATGAATATTTGGACACTCAGTTCTGCTCCTAAATTTCTATTTTAGAAGAAAGAGATTAACATACAATTATGAACTGGGTGATTCACCCAAGGGAGAAGTATCCACTGGATACCCTAACAGATACAGACTACCTGATTCTGCTGCAAATGGCCGAAATAAACTTTAATGTATGTATATTTGATTGTCTTTTTCCATAGTTGTAAAGTCGTGTATGTGAAGACACGACTCTGTTGTGTGTTATGTATTCGAATACGCGACTATGTTGTGAGTCGTGTATACAAAGACACGATTCCATTGTGAGTTGTGTCTTCGAAGACATGACTATCTGTAATATCGTCTGCGTGTTTCCACTGATATCTGCACTAACCCCTTATTGTGTTCAAATCCATGCTGGTGATTGATGAGTTCTTCCAATTGCTAAAGCAAAGGAATGTTAAGAACGCAGGCATGTATCCATACTTTTTTTTAAGCATCGTCATTAAAAAATATATCGAATACGTAAGCTTACTAAAGTCACTTATTTTTACATTGGTGTCATATGCAATACAATATACTAACTATAACAAAATATACTATTTTGCAAGAGTTTATCCCCAGTGGGGATAATTCAAAGCTCGTATAAGTTGGTAGATAACTTGCTTAAGGGAATCACAAAACACAAGCACTATGGTTTCTTCCCAATCCATACTTCCAAATATTTATTCTTGCTGATTCTACACTTCCCCACACAATGTTGGAGTTACCACAGGGATGTTGCGGCAGTAGTAGTGAAATTCTTGAATGACTTGCTCCAAACACATTTCAAAATCAAAGGAGCTAAGCAATGAAAGTTGTCCCAAATCAAGGATGCACCATTCCAAAAGAATTCCTCCGATTGCGAAATTTTCGTAATGATGTATGGAGTTCAACTGACATCATGGATATAACAACTAAAGTTTGATCAGATGGCCATAACAATGCTATTTCAGCATGTAATAACTGCGTTTCGGCTCAAGGGAAAGATCGATAAGGAATTTGATGACGACTCTCCTTGAGTAGGTGACACGACTCAGTCTGTTACTTGTAATTGAAAATGCACAATACAAATTGCAAAATGCATGTTTAAATTTATTCTATTATGTTCCTATACACATTTTTCATATATATAATATATTTGTAAGAAATACCAGTCACCACGTTTTTTATTAATCGTGTTATTAAACGCACAACATACAATTGTATCGAGTCTGTATTTGAATGATCATGTCTTGGAGGAAACTACTCACCGTCTATTATTTGTAATTTAAAATACACAAGATATAAATTACAAATTGTACGTTTAAATTTCTTCTATTATGTTAATATACACGTTTTTCAATCACGATAGAATTGCTATCGTGTATTTAATCTCGTCATATCTCCCTTATTTCCGATTCGTTTTCGCCCCTTCCTCGATGACACGACTCATTGTTTGTTATTTGTAATTGAAAATACACAATACAAATTATAAAATACATATTTAAATTTCTTCTATTTTGTTCATATACACAATACATTTGAGGAATCGTGCGATCATGTCTTCAAGGACAACTTTTTTCCTATTGTCTCCTCGATGACATGATAGCACTGCCCAAATACATGATAGCAATGCTATTGTCTTCGATGACACGATAGAACTACTATCGCATATTCGATGATATGATACCACTGCTATTGTGTAATCGAGTACATGATAATAGTTTTATTATGTATTCAAGGACACGATAGAACTGCTATCGTGTATTCGAGGACACGATAACACTGCTATCGTGTATTGGAGGACACGATCTCATTTCCGATTCATTTTTACCCCTTCCTCGATAACACGACTCTCTGTCTGTTACTTGTAATTGAAGAAACACAATACAAATTACAAAACTAAAATAGCTATTGTGTAATCAAAGACTAGAAATTTGCAAAAATAGACTAGAAATGAAGAAGATGATTCGTTGAAGTGTAAAACATTATAGAAAGGTTTAGGGTTAGGGTTCTAAAGGGCAAAATAGAAAGAGCAGGTGTCAAACTCATTGACCTGGTAATATAAAAAAAAGTTTACTGTAGAGATTGTATATAATGCATGCTAAAGCTCTGTTTGGTTAGCAATTTTAGGAGTAAGAAATCCATATTCTTGAAATGAATTTAGGTTTAAGAAATAAGGTGTTTGTTTGGCCAAAATTCACTTTATTTGATGAAGTTAGGTTATGGTGGCACTTTATGTAATTTTTAAAAGAAGATAAAGGCATTTGATAACAAAAAAACCTCATTATTAAATTTTTTTTAAAAAAATATCTCTGTTATTTTTTAAAATTTACACTAAATGCCATCGAAAGAAGCTCTTCTGACTTCTTTTAAAAAATCTCTTCCGGAGGAGATTTCCCAAAAGAAGCTGGATTCTTAAGAATCGAGCTTCTTTTTGGGCAACCAAACCGGGCCAAAGTCCGCTGAGGCTGCAAACGAGGAGACTGTGAGGAACTTGTGAACGAAGAGAAACTATTGAGTACAACAGCTGACCATGTCAAGCCAATGCGTGGAGCTGTTGATCTCCCAGATCCACGGTGCACATGGCCAAACAGCGCGCCATCGTCGACGACTCCCTGACGTCTTGGAGTAGGGACAACCAATAATTTGTAGTGAATGGTTGTCTTTGAGAACAGTCGATAGGATTTGACGTGTCGCTGATCTTCCCGAGTCCCACCAGCTCGTTTCTACGTTTCGTGCGTGAATGACCAACCCTATTCAGAGACTCCGAACATCTCCTTGTCACTCTGCTGGAAGCGACGAGGGGATCATGGCTCAGAATTATGAAGCTCTTGACAAGATCGGAGTTGGTGATCTTGCTGCAGTTGGGTTATCCCTTGAAGAGGCAGAGAGGTTCCACAGTGACCTCAATCAGATACTCCGAGATCATGGTACCGGCACTCCGGAGACGTGGTCCTGTATCTCTAAGAAGCTCTTGCTGCCTCACCAGCCTTTCTCTTGGCATCAGATGATGTACTATGGTTGCTACAAGGACTCCAATTTGGATCCTCCTCCGGCTTGGATTCCCGAATTGTAATTGCTTTCCTCATTCCTCTATCTGAATTTTCTTTGAAAGTAGTTAAGCACTTTTGGTTTAATTGATGAGAAGTTTGCCGTCTAATCATTTCTCATCGAGTTGGCATATATGCTTGGGAGGCATATGTATTACTCGTACTTATAGCAATGGTCTTTGTAATGGAGACAATAACTAGTTACAAGATTTTTCATTCTTTTTTTCATTGTTTATTAGAAAACAATAAACCGTACATATTGTTGTTTACGTTTATCTTGACAGACATTTAATTGGAAAATGTCTGGAATAGTGGAACTGCTTTATATGATCAGAATTCATTGGTTTTGCTGCAGGGAACGTGCAAAATTAACTAACATTGGTCAGATGTTAGAGAAGCATGGAAGAGAATTGCTTGGTTCACATTACAGAGACCCGATTTCTAGTTTCTCCGAGTTCCAAAAGTTTTCAGTTTCAAATCCAGAGGTATGACTGCACCAGATCATGGAGTTGTAATTCCAGCTTTTTAAGTATTCTTATCAGCAAAGTCCCTCTCTTTCTTGATAGGCTTATTGGAAATTAATTTTGGATGAGCTGAGAATATCGTTTTCATCACACCCTTCAAGTGTTTTAAGTATGCCTAGTTCTGAGGATGATCATCTGTCTTTTCCGGGTGGTCAATGGCTTCCGGGTTCTGTTCTAAATGCTGCTGGTAACTGCTTGAAACCAAATGATAAGAGAAGGTTAGATGATGTCATGGTTATATGGCGCAATGAAGGAGAAGAAAATACGCCTGTAAACAGAATGACTCTGAAGGAATTGCGGTCACAAGTTAGGTATGCTCTGTTTCATTGACTTGTATGGGGGCTTTATTTTCTTTTTAGAACATGTCACTTTTTTTGTTGAATTTTCTCTTTACATTTTAGTTGCACTGCATGTACGAACCTTATTTCTTATGTTTAGTACTTCAAAAGATCACTGGACTTATGTAGAGCAGATTGTATGATGATAGTAATAAGTGAATGCAAAATATCCTAAGGTCGATAGTAGTCTATACGTTGTTCTATTGAAAGTGGAGTCATCACCCTGCAATGGTTCATTGTATTATGTCTGCCATTTCACATTTCATGTCTTATAATCTGGACTAAATTTGCATGGAGTCCTTTTATCTTGTAAAGCTCCATTTAATGTGCGCCATTTCCTCAATGCTACATTTTGGTAGTTTTGTGGCTTGACACAGCACCTGGTGGTATTATGTTTGACAGTCTAGTTGCAAATGCACTTGAAACTCTCGGACTTGAAAGGGCATCTGCAGTTGCAATTGATATGCCCATGAACATCACTGCTGTTGTCATCTACCTGGCTATCATTTTGTCGGGCTATGTCGTTGTATCTATTGCTGATAGCTTTGCTCCTCATGAAATATCAACAAGGCTGAAAATTTCAAATGCCAAAGCCATTTTCACACAGGTGATTTTTCTTCATATTGGAATATTATTTCTTTCATTTTTCTATGATGCAATTTTGTTTCGAAGATTTGAATGATATTTTGATTGCCAAGTCTTACATAAATCAAGCACATGGTGCTATTTAGGAAATGCTAACCCTTCGAGTTTTGGTTATTAGGATTTTATCATCCGTGGTGAAAAACAATTGCCCTTATACAGGTAGATTCGTATTTATTCTTCAACACTGATTCAAAGTTATAGAATAGGATATGATGTGTTTACAGTAGTGTGATTTGGTGTTGCAGTAAAATTGTTGATGCTCATGCTCCCTCAGCAATTGTTGTCCCCAGTAGTTCAGCCTTATATGTGAAACTGCGTGATGGAGACATGTCTTGGGCCGCCTTCTTAGATAGAGTGAAAGTTTCCAAGTATGCAAATTCATCAGTGTTTGCTTTGATCTTTTTGTTGCATTTCATGATAATATTTTATTATATCTGCATCCGAATATAATGCTATGACAGACTCTCAATAACTTCTTGTCTGCCATTGACTGCAACTTTTGGATGTCTGCCAGAAGGTCTATAAGGTACAGAGGAAAGTAAATAAAACCTGTGTTCTGTATTTCATATACTATGAAAATTATGTCAAGTTCAAGAAAATTAATGGATAATTGGTTTTTTTAGTCGTTTGAAATGAAAAAATAATACATTCGGAATGTATATTTCAGCCTGTGGAAATTAGCAAAAAAGGATCCATAACTGAATGTGTCGTCCCTTTTAAAAAGATGCAGATCTCTAATCGTCAATAATGGGGAAGGAAAAACCGAAAAAGTAATTTTTGGATATAAATTTCTGTATCTTTTCTAGTGCAACGTGAGATTTGATTAGCTCAAATAGAGATATTTAAAGAGGAGTATCAAGGTATAAGGTTGTGGTGTTTAAGGCTGAGATAGGATGTGTGGGGTTGAAAATTGTGATATCTAGGCTGTGGGTAATATATACAGTATTATGCAACTATGGACATGCTGCAAGTGTATATACTACTCCTAGGTGTTTCCATGTTTTGTTAATTCCAAGAAGAAAATTGAGAACTACATCTCTGTGAAGGCCTAAGTCTATTTTCTCCTCAAAATACAGACCATATGAATACTGTGCCGTTGAGCAACCTGTACAAGCCTTTACAAACATCCTTTTTTCATCTGGAACTACAGGTAATAAAGTGCGACAAACATAAGGTCTAGTCATATAAGTTTATAATAAGAGGTCAAGTGTGAGTCTTTAGTTTGTTATGCATCTTTCAGGAGTGCTGTCTATTTCTGTGCAGGGAAACCAAAAGCCATTCCATGGACCCATGCAACTCCACTGAAGGCAGCGGCTGATGGGTGGGCTCATATGGATATTCATAAAGGTGATGTTGTTGCATGGCCAACGAATCTTGGCTGGATGATGGGTCCCTGGCTTGTTTATGCCACTCTTTTAAATGGTGCTTCTATGGCTCTATACAATGGATCTCCTCTTGGTCATGGATTTGCAAAATTTGTACAGGTACTAATCTGACAATTGGAATTCCTCCTTTTCTGCTAACTTTTCGTGCATGTTATTGGATCAGGGTTTTTATTCACCTAGTTTGGTTGAACACTTAAAGAAACTAACATGCTAACATAGTTGACTGAGGAGATTCAACTGAAAAAAAAGAGACGAACTTTGCTAATGCAAGTTTAAATTGGCCAATCCAGCCTTAGTCGAGCTGGTTGGATCTCTCGCGGATGTGGGAGAGGTTCAAGTATTGATTCTCATTGGCATAAAGTGTGTAAAAGTGTGTGAGTCTTTCTTATTAAACAGAAATATGAGTTGTTATAATGAAGTAAAATTTCCGAATTGTAGTAAAATCTGACTTCATCATCGAGTTGCTCATGATAGATTCAAACGTGAAACCGTTTCATTTTCATACATGAGTTCCTAGTGTATATGCGTTTTGCAGTTCTTGTGACACTTTGCATTATTTCAATCAACCTCTCAAGGAATTGTTGGATCTTTATTCGCTTAGCATTTTTTTTTCTACTTTGCATGATCATGCCTTGATCAGTCGTCGTCACTTCCTGCCTGCAACAGGATGCTAAGGTGACAATGCTTGGTGTTGTTCCGAGTATTGTTCGATCTTGGAGAACATCTAATTGCACTGCCGGCCTTGATTGGTCTGCTATTCGGTAAGTGGAAATCTATGTTTTTTTTCTCTGTTGCCCTTGTACTCATATCGCCTTGGCTATATTGTCACCTCAATTTATTTAGAGCAGGTGTTTTAGCTCGACTGGTGAAGCATCTAGCGTAGATGAGTATCT
This sequence comes from Houttuynia cordata, assembly GCA_039654745.1. NCBI lineage: Eukaryota > Viridiplantae > Streptophyta > Magnoliopsida > Piperales > Saururaceae > Houttuynia > Houttuynia cordata. Next base: position 20,029,110 of record CM077502.1, read on the forward strand.
TTGGCTGATGGCTCAAGCACAGTACAAGCCTGTCATTGAATATTGCGGCGGGACTGAGATAGGGGGTGCATTTGTTTCAGGCTCCATGCTGCAGCCTCAGTCATTAGCTGCTTTCAGCACGCCAGTTATGGGATGCACCCTTTTTATCCTTGGAAATGATGGAATGCCTCTAGTAAGCTTCAACAAGTCATTTTGGTACCATTTCTTATTAAACTAAGTAATTTCAAAACTTCCACTACTTTGTGAAATAACAAGCACAAGGTTTGATAAGATTAGAGTCATTGCCAATGTAACTTTGACATTTGTTATTTCAAGAATAATACTTTTCTTTATCTAAAAAAAGGCTCTTCCATTATACCTTCGTGAGCACATCTTGATAGCATATACTGTTCTTCACGAATAGCCACAAGACACCCCAGGTACTGGAGAACTGGCTCTTGATCCTGTTATGTTAGGAGCATCTACCACATTACTAAATGCAGATCACTATAGTGTGTACTTTAAAGGCATGCCAGTTTGGAATGGAAAGGTTAGCGTTATTTCAAATGTAAGTTATTTATGCATTTTGTTGCATGAAAAATAATTACTTTCCTTCTTCTGCAGGTTCTCCGAAGGCATGGTGACGAGTTTGAGTGCACAATAGGGGGATACTATCGTGCTCATGGTCGTGCAGATGACACAATGAATCTTGGCGGAATTAAGGTGCACTTTCTTTTGGTGAACATTGTTTTCCTTTGCTCAAGAATGTCTTTCACTGCTCAACTTGCAATTGAGTATGTTGTTTTTGCGTAGGTGAGTTCCATTGAGATAGAACGCATATGTAATGAAGTACATAGTGCTGTTCTTGAGACAGCTGCTGTTGGTGTTCCACGAGTTGGAGGTGGTCCTGAGCAGTTAGTCCTTGCTGTTGTTTATAAACATCCAAAGGATTCTACACTAAACATTGAGGACCTAAGAGTGGCATTTAATTCTTCTCTGCAAAATAAGCTGAATCCTTTGTTCAAGGTACCAGATCTCAAGTTACATTACTTCGCTGTGGTGACAAATTCTGTGAATCATTAAGTGCCATTTGCTCCTGCTCAGGTTTCAAGGATAGTGATCGTCCCATTTCTTCCACGAACAGCTTCAAATAAGGTCATGAGAAGGGTTTTGCGCCAGCAGTTCAGCCAAGGAAAGCAACCTGCTAAATTATAGTTGAGTGTTGATTCATTCATGTCCATGTTGAGATATTTGAGCGTGCCAATCTTTCTATCCAGCCAAAACACAGAGGTGTGGTTCGTACAGAACTTGTAGAAACATCTTATGGAAGTTTGTACAATTGGAATTTCTTCATCCTGCTAAATGTTACTGCATAAGATCAGATCTGGGTTTTTCTTCATTGGTTAACATGAAGATTTAAATAATAATAAATATCGCAATAGAGATGACAGAGAGGATGAGCTTAGTTGTGATTTGAGTTTATGGTACATTGAATTAAAATTTTGACGAATAGTGAAAGAAGTTTTTTCAGAGACCTAATCTATGTGTGCAATCCAGTTTCCCATGATGACTTGCAACCTTGACCTCATTATGTAGTTCTTGTTAGAACTTTACATTGCTTTCAATCAAGCTTCCAATAAATTATTGAATCTTAAGTTGCTTAACACTTTTCTTTGGACACATCTAGAATAGTATATATGACCATGGTACAGTGGGATCCTGCAAAGTACTTAAGAGTCCCAACATGGTACATAGCTACATAAAATGGTCACCTGGTAGCTATATACCATGGTAATGGAGCCCGGTCAGGAAAACATTCTCCTTTTGCTTTCTACTTTGATGATGATGTCTATAAGTCCTTCCTTGACTCATTTATGCTTCTTCCAGTTTCAGTTTTAAATGGCTAAACAAAACTAAGGCTGCGATTATGTGTAAGATTTATTTGAAGCCATGCCAACACAGCCCTGCTATATTTCATTTATATACACTAAAAAGAACGTTGCTATTCGGCAGTCATAATTGAATAGCCATTTATCTTTATGTGAACCCATTGCATATGAACAAAGGCATATAATTGACATAAAACAATGAAACTGTAACAATGGAATAGAGGCAGAAGCCAGCTTATCTACTTGACCCTTAGCTTTCTTCCACTTGTGTAAAGCTTCCCACCTCCACGACGAGATTCAATACGCTCCATTTTAAGCATCTGAAGCAAGAAATCATTCCAGGCGTCAATAGGGCCCGGAAGGCACCAATGCACACAATCATTGTACAGTGTTACGTTCTCATGTGGCCAGTGCCCATATCTGCTAGGATGCCCATCAGGCCTTAGCAACATAGCCTGTGTGGTGTCAAGCAGCCTAAACTTCAATCCTCTCTTCTCTCCTTCCTCCTTGGCAGCATTGAACTCCTCCACTTGGGTCATGTACAGCTCCAAGTTAAAACCATCCAATCTTGTTTCATTGCTCCGGAAAGGTCTGGTCCTTAGGCAATTCCCTCCCTGGTTCCACAGTCCATTTTCAAAGTGTGAAGGAGCAAATGTCCTGAGAAATGTGGTGCCCTTGAACCGGCGCAGCCCATTTATGGCTCTAAATGCGGTTCGGAAGGCCATTCTATAGCCATGGTACATGGTGAGGTCAGTGACGTTTGGTACTTGACAATAGTGGCAGCCGGCAATTTTGCCATCTTGGTAGAAGATAGAAGGCCGAAAGAACCAGTGGCCGGCCGAGATGATCACATAGTCGAATTCATCGATCTGGGTAGTCCAGTCTTCGTCGAATTCATCGAGGTAGAGGCTGAACAGGCCGGTAAGAGTGGGGCCATTGGGGTCTGCCTCCTTGGCCTTCACTAGGAAGGGTGACCAGAAGGTGGCCATTGTGAAGTTGTAGTCTTTGTATAGCCAGCGCTTAAAATTCTCATCTTTCGTATAGGAAATATCTTCTGGATATGTCACCTGAAACATACGTATTACTATCATAAGAACATTATTATATAGTAGTAACTAGTAAATAGGGCCATGCCTCATGAAGGACGTCTTAAGGTTAGCTTTTGCTTCAATTCCATTTTAGGTAAGTCAGGGTGTGTTTAAGCAAAAAAAGAGTTAAAAGGTAAGTCAGCCAGCATGGAGCCCACAAAAGATCAAGAAACTGTATGGTGGTTACCTACTGAGTACTAACTAGGCAACATGTCTAGAAATGTTATTGTAGGAGAAATGTCACTATTAAATCAAAAATAAAAAGAAGAAAGGTAAACCAGCCACAAAGAAGATTAGTTATGCATTGACTTCAAACATCTATTCTATTTTTTGGACTATGATTTATTTAAGGTGGACAGATAAAATGTCAGATATACTCTGCCAAAATCTCAGCTGGCAAAAATGTGCAGTATGACACATGTACTATAATAGTCCTTTCTTTGGCAACAATATGTACTATAATAGTTAATTCCCACATAATTATTATATAAACAAAAGTTTTTTAAAACAACTTTATGCTACTTTAGGTACTGCACACAGAATACGTTGAACATAGCCAGCTTGTCCATGGCATCATATATAGTTGAGGCGGCTAAACTAATGTTGGAATCAAGCTGGAATGATAAGGGGGCCAACATCAGGTGCGCTGAGGATCTCTGATTTGATAATTTATAATCAGATGAGACATCACCTTCCCTAATAGAGACACTCTAACACATGGGCCACATCTAACAAAACTGCGTCTTGTAGCGTGTTGGATTTGGAAGACGGAACATTCCAACCACTAGACTTCCTACTTCCTAATTCAATAATTAAACACTAATCAATGGACCTGCTGTGAGTAACTAGATTCTAGATGCCAAAGGAAACTTCTGCACCACTTACTTCAAGTTTAATTTTTCATGATTTTCGATGAACTAGAGCTGTCATAAGTTGGTGAAGTGTGCAGGTGAACTTTCTCCATCTAGGCTCAATTCAAAGTGGATGGATCACAACAACAATGATCCACATCCTTTCTATTAGCTAACATATCAAGCGTGAGCTTAATATGAGTAGAATGTTATTATGAAACTTCAAATGTAATTAACCAACCAATGCCATGAATAATGGAGAATTAAAATGCTAATGTATCTAATAAGATCAAGTATGTACCCTGGACAATAAGCAGATCAAGGACTGCATCTGATTCCTCCCAACCGAGTCTCCGACGAAGGCCAGCGACTTGTCTCGGAGGAGCTCAAGAAACTGGGCCGGATTGAACAGTGGCAGCTCGCACTCATCCGGCTTCCATCTCCACCTCATGAAACCATTATCAGGCCGTCCGTACTTCATGCAGTTTTGGTGATCATGGATGGCCCAACATGTGGTATTGGTGTAGAAAGGCCCTTGAGGCCTAGGCACCCACTCTCCGGTGAAGAGGTCGCACGTCTTGGCCGTTGTCACGTCGGCCACAACCGAGTCTTTGGCCTCGCCTTGGGAGGTGGGGGAGGAAGAGGTTGAGGAGGTTGGGGAGAAGTTCTTTAGGAAAAGCAATGGGTTTATAATAGGGTAGCAAAGAGGAACTATGGTGAAGACTAGAAGAACTAGGATTAGTAGGAGAAGTATTTTTGGGGTGTTGTGAAGAAGGGCCATCTTCTTTCTTAGTGTGGACTCCATGGCTAGAAGCTTCATGAAAGAAACAGATTGAGAAGAGGAGGGAGGTGAGAGAAGGGTCGTATATATATGCATGAAACATGAAGAAAATAAAGAGAGATACTTATATAGAAGCTGAGAAAGGGCATGGGCAACTTTAAAAATAATGGGTTGGTGGTTGAATTCCAAGAAAATATGAGTGCTGAACCTATGGGACACGCTAGTAAATGAGAATTAAGACTTGTAAAACAGGATGTAATCTCGCCCTCTGGATCTGGAGTTGCTGACATGTTTGGGATTATGGACTATTCAATACTCTTCAAAGCCAACTGGCTAATCCTTTTTTTTTCTTGCCAAATCAGTCTTTCCAGTTGCCAGATACGTTTGAGGGGGCACGAAAGCCGTTGATCAAGTTAATTGGGGATTTGGCCTCTTATTCATGAGGCAGTTTGCAGTATTGATAGTACAGAGTACCTAAGATTAATGGAGGAATAGGTGAGGTTTAAGTTTTTGACTTTCGTCGAGCTTGTTGTTAACATTAGTAGAAATCTTGCATTTTCAAGTCCAAGCATGTCTCTTTATATGAGATTTAGAAAATGGTTGTAGTCTTCTCATGTACTGTTTCATTGGGTTCCTTTTCAGAAGCTTTTTTTTTGAGACATGCAACCCCGACTTTTTTGTTTTTTTTTTTTGGTAAAACAGCCTTTACCCAAAGGCTTAAAGTGAAACTAAAGGAGAGTTACCCCAACTTATTTATGTAGCAAAGAAAATAAACAACTGATGTAATGAGAAAAGTTGGTTTAGACTTGCACTCATAGTGTTCACCTGAAATATGCTTTATTTTATACTTCAAAAGATAAACATCTTGGAATAGTTTTCCATATATGTATATAAGGAGTTTATGGCTGCATTTTATTTCTGTATATGGGTCCATGGCTTCTGTTTTTTGTTTTTTTTGAGATGAGACATGTCTTCTGCTATCCTCATCTAAACCGTGTCAGGTCATTTGTCTCACATCATAAAAGTTGGTTTAGACTTGCACTCATAATGTCATTTAAAAGTTTAGTATCATTTTTTTAATAATTACTATTAATTATAACAGTCATCACTTCACTAGTTGTTGAACCATTTTAATCAACTTGAGCCGATTCTTATGGATTATGATTTTTGGTGCGAAAATTTTCCTAATAAGCATAAATTATAACAACCATCACTTCACTTGTTGTTGAACCATTTTAATCAACTTTAGGCAATTCTTACGAACTATGATTTTTAGTGTGATAATCGTTTCCGAGTTGTATTCAATGACTATCTCCTCTATTATTGGTATTTTCTTGAACTTGTTTACGAAAAGAATAATATTAGAACCAGCCTGAACAGAACACTAGCCTGGTAGCCGATTTATGCCACAGTAGAAACAAAATGCTTTTCTTTCTGAAATAATAAAAAAAAAAGAATCAAAGCGCTTATCATTTGAAATTTTGAATAATCAATTCAACAATTGATTTTAGTAATCATTTGAATAATCCATTGTAGTTAAGATGCATGATAGTCAATACCATTGGCTGCTCTATTATCAATGAACAACTGTTTGTAATTATTGACCAAAGCTTTTACTAATAGACGTCGGCCATGCCGACAGAATTGGACCTAAATGAGCTTTCCATTTTGAACTCTCTCTTTGTACTCTTTGCTATCACTTGGTGATAAAATGTACTTATCTGCAAACCTTCTTTTGGCTTGATTAAGGTATGAGATCCCCATTTCACGTGCTTTAATTCACGTAATCCCTCTTTCTTCATTGTCTTTGTACCTGCTCTTCGTACAAATATCATTTGAAAACGTACTGAGATATATAATCTAGAAGTCATAGATAAGGGGATTAAGGGGCTGTCTGTTGAAATTAGGGGGAGAGAGACCCTTAGCCCAATAGTCAAGCCCAACTACTTGAACCTTGCTCAACTCAAGGAAATTTAAGTGGCCAAGTCATGATTAATGAGGTATCTAAAAAAGGGCAAATAACTGACAAACCCAAAATATTTGTCCGAAATGTAATAATACTGTGCCCATTAGTATTGACTATTGAGTATATAATCAAACTAGGCTAAATGACATTACAAAGTAGAATTTAATTATGTTGGTTGGGCTTATCACTCTTTTAACAAAAACCGAATGGAATATCAATTCGGGGTAGAGCCGTAGAGGAAGACTAAGTTTTGGGCTTACATTCGGAGCCCAATGCTTTATAATGGTATGAAAGAAAAAAAGACGAATCCTTCTTACACTTCCCTTTTATAAGATGCAAATTGGCCTAAACTTGTGCTCAACCCGCAATCAGCACATTTGATCAAGATAGAGTTGCTAATTATGTTATTTTAGGCTTTGGATAACTAGAATTAAAAAGTAAGTTTTGATAGAGAATTGGGAGGAGGCGGAAATGGCGACTTGGCGAAACTAATTCCAGTGGAATCGAAATTACGTTTGGTAGTAGAATTGCCCCATTTGATAAAAGGGAATGGAATGAAATGCTAGTATACGTGTTTTTTTTTCAAACGGGGAGGCCGAAGGGTGCCACAATCTACTTTGTGAGAATATACAATAAACAAATAACTAAAGATTTCTGTATCTTAACCGCTTAAGCTTTTAAGAAACTTGGTTATCTTACATAGTATCAGAGCTCCAGATTATGGGAGGTCCTGGGTTATAGTCTCATTGGAGAATTTATAATCTAATTATGGTTCACATGCCGCGCTTAGTGGACATTTGCACGTGATGGGGGATATGAGAATATACAATAAATGAATAAAGATTTCAATTTCTTAACAGCTCGAGCTTTTGAGAAAATTATTTATCTTACATACATGATTGAGGGTAGGCATGGCTGGACTGGTTGGTAGTATACTTGTTAAACATCAAGGATGGTGAAAAAGAAAACAAAAGTGCCACAAAGTTGATAGAAATAGAATCAACCAAATGTCCTCCTGGCGAAATTTGCTAATTATGTTGATTATGACAGAACATATGATTGAGTAATGCTATTTCTACTACTTTTTTATTACGGCCAACCTCACGTACTAGTGTGATGAAAAGAAATGAAAAATGGGGTCCACAACATTGCCATAATGGGCACGTGTGGTGGCCGTGAAAAAAAAACGGGAGAAGAAACATTTTCCTATACGATTTTCTAAAATAGAAAAGAATAGAATCCTTCTGTTGAAATCCCCCATCCTAAGGGTCTGCCCTGATTCCAAACCAAACATGGAGGAATCCATCTAATCGCTGGGCTTCTGGGTTAATTGCATATCCAAACACCTAATATGCACGTAATGATAGAGTTGCCTGCTTGATGGCAAAACCTGAAAAAATGGATGAAAGCCTGAAAAGATATTGGGAACGTATACATGTGACTTTGTACCAAGAAAAAACGTGTTAAATGTGATCTAAGTTTTTGTCCCATGGACAGGTGCACACAAATGTCCCAAAACGTGGGAAAATTAAATTCCTTAATCCCATAGGTCAGGCTCAACGAGAAAAGAGGCTGCTCATCATTAGGCTTAGATAACAAGAGCTCACTAAATGTGAGGTGGAGCTTACATAAGGAAAGCTCACTCAACGTGAGGTGGGCACTCAGCGAAGAGGGTCCATCTAGATGAAACTGATCTGGGCAACATTAGAAGGAGGATAGGCACCCCCATTATAGTCAAGTTGCAAACCTCCTCCACAAACTAGAGCCATCCATTGTTCCTCCATTTGCTGTTTTTTGTTGACTGCTTGTTTACTGTCCTAATCCTACCAATTAATTGAGTGTTGGAAATCTTAACACCTATTCAATTAGTGTCCTACTTGATTGTTGATTTGCAGCCAAGGGTGGCAGAAATGGTGATGCTGGGGAAGCGCCTGGAGAAGATAGTGGGGAGCCTCAAGTCGAAATTGAAGGCGATGAAGATGAAGAACAACTATGACAAGATTGAGAAGAGTGAGAGCCTGAGGGTGGAGATCAGGAGCAGGGAAGCTCAGAAGATCATAGCCGAAACTCTCAAGCTTGCAGATTCGCCCGGCAACAGAAGTTATTGCTTCTGAGAGAAAGGCTTTCCATTCATATGTAAACCCCATCTTTGTTGATGTTGTACATGTTTTGCAATACCTTCATTTGCTTTTGTAAACAGACTATCTAGGTCATACAGCTAGCTTTTGTTCAATATGAATGACAGTTTGTCAACAAAATGTATGACAGTTAAATAATAAATACATAATCAAGAAAAAGAATACACTTACTAAAACATATAAAAATAAATAAACTCTTAATTTGGGTGAAACTTTCCATTTAGAATATACTGCATCACCATTGTGCAACAAAAAATTTACTGCATGCATTCAAAAAAGCAAAACCAGAAGAATCATTGCATCATCATCTTATTACAAAGCAAACGCTTTCTTTATGAGCTGATTCAGTGATTTTTGTGCAAGTTTCATTGCCTTGCTATGCAAGGAGGCTACTTCTGTGAACCTTGGAACATGTCTTAGCACCTCCCAATTGATATTCCTCATTTACCCCATACTAGTACTAAGATATCAGGTAGGTCCTCTTCCCAACAATTTTAGGTCGCCAACGTAAGAAGATAATGTATGCTCTCCTTACTCATCCATCAATTGCATAACTAAATATATCATAATCATAATTAATTAGTACATTTTTTCAACTATTTGGGGTCGGTGACATGGATCTTACTCTTCTATTCAAGCCTGTTTTGGGTTACCTCTTTTATAAAAGATAATAAAGTTAAATTGTTTTTATTAATTTCATCCAAGTTCTCTTAGGTTTCTCTCTTCCTCTTTTAGCATCGTTTACATGCATCACTTTTAATCTTCTCACATAGGCATCTATTGGTCTTCTTTGCATATGCACATACTAACGCAACATACATTCCCTCAGCTTCTCTCCTAAAGGAGCTACCCATAAACTCTCACGAATATATTCATTTCTAATCTTATCTCTCCTAGTTATCCCACTCATCCACCTTAACATTCTCATTTTGGCTACATTCAACCTATCTATATGACTTCTCTTTGGTGCCTAACATTCCACTCCATAGAGTGTTTCAGACCTAATGGTTGTCCTATAGAACTTGTTTTTAAGCCTTTTTGGAACACGTCTATCACATAACACTCCCGAGGTTGCCATCGACTATCAATATGCACCACATTATTATCAATATCCCATTCTTTATGGATAATAGATCCTAAGTAACGGAATTGATCTCACCTTGACACTTCTTGCCCATCTATTTCAACTAAGACTTTACCTATAGTTCTACCTTCCTTAAAATTAAATTTTATGCACTTTATCTTAAACCTACTTATTTTAAAACATTTTGATTCTAAAGCATCCCTCCACAATTCTAGTTTCACATTCAAACATACTTTATTCTCATCAATTAAAACTACATCATCTGCAAAAATTATACACTAAGGTACATTATCTTGTAAATGTTTAGTAAGCCCATCCATAATTAAAGCGAAAAGATAAGGACCAAACTGGTTTTATGATATAAACCACAATTCTAGTTTCACATTCAAATATACTTTACTCTCATCAATTAAAACTATATCATTTGTAAAAAATATACATTAAGGTATATTATCTTGTAAATGTCTAGTAAGCTCATCCATAATTAAAGCAAAAAGATAAGGACCAAACTGGTTATAAGATATAACTTCCCTTTTTTATTGTAATGCATAGAGCCAAACTGGTTTTAAGATATCTTACTCATTCTTAATTTTCTTTTCACAACTATCTTCCAACTAGAATTTCTCGCCTGACTCATTAGCTTGATTGCTTCTTCAAGTACTACAATTTTGCATACCACCTTTACTTTTATATAGATGCACCACCACACCTCCATTCATCGGCAATTTTCAATTTCATCACCTCAAAGTTTATATAGCCAAACTAAATCAAGCACTTTTTGTGTCAATACCATCATGGCCTCCTGCATTTCCATGCATTATTGTTCTCAATGCTTCTTTTCATTAACACTAATAATTTGACGTATAATTACTAATTCCCTTATGATTAACACTATCCAGTAACAACTTCTTAAATTATTGTTCCCATTTATCACCAAGTCTCGTCATTTTTCTCCAAAATTTATCCTCCTCCCTAATACAATTATTTCAATCCGGTCAATTTCTTTACTTACAGACTACAGTGGTAAGTTTGTAATTATTTCACTATCCCAACAGCCCCTTAGTCAGACTGGCGGATCTACGTTCGGACTCGGATTCGAAATTCACGAACAAGTCGGACGCCGCCCAAGTCCATGTCCTTCAGCCAGCGGCTAACCTCATCTTGCTTCTCTCTCGCCGATCAATGGCGGCCAATCAATAGGCGGAGGGCTGGGGGGATTCTCGTCTGAGCTCCAACCGGCGCCGCCCTGTGCTGCCGACGGTGATGGCAGCACTCTCTGTCCTCAACCCTAGCCTGCCCTGCTCCAACCTCCGCTCGAAGAAGCCGTAAGATATCTCTAAATTCTCTGTATACTTCTTCCTTCTAATTGTCCGTACCGCCTGTGGAATTCGGTGAAAGTTTACGTGTTTATTTTTGGAATTTGAGTTGCTTTGTTCGCTGCCTGTGGAATTTGGTAGATAGTTTACGTTTTTTTGAGGAATTTGAGTTGCTTTGCTCGTTGCTCTGTGCGCAGGAGTGATTACAGGCAATCGTCGAGATGTCGAGTGTCTTTCGGAGTTGTGAGATGTATGATGGAGGCTTCTTATGGTGATACTATAGGTGAGTTCCGCGAGCCTCAGGATGAGATTACGGGTGTTTTTTCTTGTGTTCTGAGGGGTTTTTGGGGTGTTTTTTCTTGGCTGATTTTGGTTGTTGTTTCTGTTTTGTTAGTGGATTTAAGGGGAAAGGCAGCTTGCTTCATTTTATGATTAAGTCGTTGGGGGAATAACATGGTTGAAATTCTGGGTTTTAAACTATCATAATAGCATGTTGTTACTATGTGAAGAATTTGTTCATTTCGTGTTGGAATCGAGCAAATTGCTCAGCTTAAGGATAATCAAAAGGCGCTTAATTGCACTATAAATAATAGGGCTCTGAATATTGCCTTCCACGGGTATCATCCACCATTTCCTGAACGCCTGATTTTTAAGGGATTTTATTGAATAGTTGGTCAGGAAGGCATCCGCCTTAAAAATATGCCAATATGTTAATTTTGCATGAATTTGTACGATCATTCTGATTGTGATATAGAGTTAAGTATGGTATGGAATACAATGGCACCGACCCTTGGATAGCTGCTGGGATAAGGCGCATGATGATGGTATTATTGAACCCGAATTTACTAGTCTAAGTCTACTCAGGTTTCTATGCTATTTTTCTCTCGTGAATACTTCAGTGTTAACAGGCCTCCATTTGTGTTCAGTGAGTTTGGATTCGTATTTTTTTTCTCTCTTTTTAGAATTTACCTTTGCTATGGCTTTGTACCTTGATAATTTTATCAATTGCAGGTAACCTTCCAAAATTTCCTCGGATGCGCATTTGGAACCCTTACAAGAGGACTAGGTGTAAGCTCTGATGCCTCTGAAGAAGAAATTCGAGGGGCACCGCAATTTTCTTTTGCAACAGTATTTGGGCACATGAAAGCAGTGTTGAGGCCATTGAAGCCGCATATGAGAAAATACTTATGGCCAGTTCAGGGAGAGAAAGAAAACCAAGTTCAATTTAAAAACTCGATTGAAGAAAGAGAGTTGAAGAATCTCCACCTTGGTTTAAAACGCTTGCTTGATTTTGTGGAACTTCTGCAAAAGAAATTATTCTTAGGAGGGGCTTTCCTCTTTGCTTTTATGGGAACATGGAGTGTGATGAATTCTGCTGAGGGTGGACCAGCTTTCCAGGTTAGAACATTTTCTTCTCAGTTTCTTAGTCTGTATAAAGAATATACACAAGTTACTAATTACAAAAAAAACATATGATTAAGAAATAAACCACAATCGAATTAGAGTAAATACGTTGCTTTTGGTCAGAATTAGTCCCTATAGATGAATTGTAGAAGGTGTTTCCAATTGTTTCTAACGAACACCTGCGCCTGGTGTTACATAGATGATCTTGTCTTCCTATGGCGGTGCTAGTAGGATTTTTGTTGCTTTCTGAAGGTTCAAATTGTCCTGTCAGTCATTTTGAAGATTTTTTTTGAAAAAATTGTGTGAACAATAGTACCGGTCACTTCATTTTCGTAGTAAAAAAAGACAAGTTCACTTTGGTTCATGCTTCTTCCCTTTTACTAATTTTGAGCTCTAGTCTGTCAATGAGTGGGCATCCATACTTTTTGGATCATGAATGAATGCGCTGATGAAAGCTAAAACTATTTCTCTTATTTGCAATTCGCTAATTGCAACTATGCAGGTTGCCATCTCACTAACGGCTTGCATTTACTTCCTCAATGACAAAACTAAAAGCATTGCGAGAGCTTCAATTCTGGGGTAAGTTTGAACTCAAAGGTGTTTTGCTTCATGTTTACTTGATGACAAACTGCTGATATTTAACAAAATATATTTCAGATTTGGAGCTCTTGTTATCGGCTGGTTGTGTGGATCTGTAGTAGTGCCAATGATTCCCTCATTTCTACTCCGACCAACTTGGACACTTGAACTCCTTACCTCTCTAGTATCCTTTGTTTTTCTGTTTCTCGCTTGTACTTTTCTCAAGTAAAATGTATCTAATGAATATCCATTTTTTGTGCTATTCAGTTTTGATGGATCAAAAATTTTGGAAATGTGTGCTGACTGGAATGTATGAAGATGCTACCTGTGTGGAATGCTTGCAGTTATATATTTGGGCCCATGCTTGAGCCTGCATGGGGCCCATGCATCGCAACATGCTGCCTCCTTTCCTTCTAGTATGTTTGATGCTGGAATATTAGTGCTAAGACTTATTTGCTGAAGGGGAAATTAATATTTCACCAGTATGCATCTGGGTTGGATGAAAATGAGATGCATCCTTGTCCTTTAAAAAAAAAGAGATACTCCCTCCGTCCAAGAAAACTTAGCAGCATTTAAAAATGAGTTAAATTTATCGTCTTGTAAAGTCTACAACATTTTAAGCCTCTATGTGCCCCTGCGCATGCACGTTCATAAGGATACGGTGGATCTGTAATTCTTTAAATGCAGCCGGATTTTTTTGGATGGTGGGAGTAGAAAGGAATGAGAAAATAAATGAAAGAAATACGCTTCTCGAGTATGGCAGTATGAAGTAAGGTTTTAAAAACCGGACCGATCCAGAAAAGGTTCGGGTGGGTCAACTGGGTAGGTTGACCCGGCCGGGTCGGTATAACCTGGTCGGTCGAACTGGTGACCCGGTGTGGCAGTATGACGCAAGGTTTTTAAAATCGGACCGATTCGGAAAAGGTCGACCCGACCAACTGGTCCGGTTCGGGTTTTACCTCCACCCCCCTACTCCTCTTTCCCTTTCGGTGCCGCCCCCCCCCTCCCACGCCCCGCCGTCGAGCCAGGCCCCTTCTCCACCCCCTTCGACAGTAGCTTCGCATCGCTGGGCGGTGCCGCGTCAAACCAGAGCCTCTCTAGGCTCTGCCTCGATGGCCCCCTCCGGCGGCAACCAGAGGGAGCAGCCCCCACCCTTCCCCTCCGCCTCCGACGACAGCGAGGGAGCCGCCCCCATCTACCCCTCTTTATTCTTTTTTTAATGAACCGGGTCAACCCGGGTTGAACCACATTGAACCTACCCAGTAAGAATTCCAAGTCACCGGTCCGGTTTTTAAAACCCTGGTACGAAGTGGGCTATACAACAATTGAGAGGATTAGGATGGGATAAGGGTCTTTCACTGCTTAATTACTTAATGCCGCCCTAATCAATCAAGTCTGGCTTATTTGTGCGGCTGTGCCACACGCCAAATGGATTTCTTATTATACTTATTTTTTATGGTTTCATACACATCATCCATTTTAACAGGTGTAAAACTAGAAAAGGATCGAGTCTGAAGGCCAAGAGCCCCAAAAACAATACGATCAGCAGGATCTGATAAAGCAGAGAGAGGAAGACGACCCCGCAGCAGGACCCAACAAAGAGAGATGCAGCTAGGACCAACAGTGGCAATTGAAAGAATTTCTCACTCAGACGTGGCCTCTAACCTGAGATAGAGAGAGCCACCGGCCAGAACCAGGGCAATTGCTAACGTCAAGAAATTAAGGACACCTAACAAGATATTGGTCACCCTGATCATGGTTACACTGACATTATACTCTTACAAGAGCTATCTTCTTCTTCTTCCCGTTCTATAACCCCTAGATTGTGTTTTTTGGATTGATCTTCTCCCCTTCTGGTGGATGCAAAGGGGGAGGAGGGATGAAAAATGTTGGAGTTTTTTCTTCAGTAATTTGATATGGGAGAGAACTGGTGACATAGAAAGCGGTGAACAGGAGAGAGACATCCAGACAAAAGCAGTTATTAGTTAATTCTATCTTTAGGTTTCTACTTTCTAGCAATATTGTTTTAGCATAGATACCCTTGCTAATTTACCCAGGGCCCCTCCATTTTGGTATGGGATACATTAAGCAGTTTTGGGTGTTTGCAGTTCGCACTGTCCAAATAATGAAATTTATGGAATACTCAGGAAAGACACATCGCGTAAGCCATTCAATGGCAATTTTGTGAAGCCATTTATGAAATTTAACAAAATACGGCTACCAGGACAAGCATAACAAACGCGTATTCTAGCTGTGATTAGCTGTGCAGGCTCATTTTCTTTTCAACGAGCTGTGCAGGCTCATGAACACCCACAAACTCTCCCATATGGAAATCTACCCATCAACCGTAAGAGCTAAGAGGCTAGGAGCCATGCCGACAAGATTAGCAAGGAATTATATTGGATTCTTATGGCCAAGGACGCTATCCAAATACTTACGAGATTGTTACATCGATCTGCAGGCATTCATGAAATATATCAGTTGCTTCATTAACTAAAAATAATGATTCCATATCCAAACGACAAAGAACAGTAGGTTCTAGATTTGAAGCCAAGTTGTCGAATGTTACAAGAGTCATATGAAAAATGTCCATTTACAGACCTAACAGATTCAATTTAAAAATTAGAAAAATGCTAAGGCGAGCATGGTTCCCACCAAAGAATTTACAGTAAAATGAGACTGCAAATCCTGCAGTACCATCTTCTTATAAGAGACTTGTTCTAAAGCCAACTATTACAAAATTCTGTGGCGTTGTTCCTGATTTCTTGTCTTTCTCAGTTTTCAATTCTGTATATATTGCCAAATACAAAACGATCTCTACACTCCCAATTCGAAGGGAATGATATCTAAGCTAAGAGAAAATGCAGCAATAGGATAGCAGTATATGCAGGAATGTTTGAGTGTTATTTTTTCCAAAGACAGCAAATAGGCATCAAACCTTCACATAACGAGTGCTGATCTGGCAAAGCCAAAGAAAACTTGTTAGCTAGCGTAAGTGCGCAACAACATCCGGAGTTCTTTGCAGTTAACACATGTCCATGGAATTACAGGAGGATCTAGGCAAAAAGAGTGAACCGTCTGCCTTCTGCACACATGACAGCTTAGAAGAAGATCATCTGGTTCTCTATTGTGGCATTTGAAACAAACAGGTGACGAAGAGGCCTGAAAAAATAGCACAGAATTTAAATTAGCCATTAAGTGGTCAAAATTAATAGGAAAAATCATATATGTAATTTTTTAATAAATTAGGATTTTAAGACTAAATAGTCCAGAGGACTCTACCCAAGTCCTCTTATGAACGAGTTGGCAAAAAACACGCTAGAAAGGTGGCGTAAGAACGATGTCGGTGACCTCTACTTGGTTAAGATTATGACTGAACATTACCACCCCGAAAAAAAGGTTATGACTGAACCTGAGACTCAAGTATCTTCACTTGAAAACAACTTTTCACAGATGATTGCAACACATAGTAAAATACTAAATGCTGTAGCAACTAAACCATTGGCACCATTCAAAAAAAGGAATAAAAAAAAAAAAGACAACTCCAACCATTTATGTACAAAAAGTGATGAAAGGAGACAACATAGTTAGATTGGGCACCTACGTATCAACACTTTTGGTAATCATTGGGGCATAAGATAGGACTTGATGGTGGAATGTAATAATGTTGTCAAACCATTGATCAAATGTGATGATAAAATGATAGCAGTAGCTTGTATTCCATATTCATTAAAGTGCTATGAAAAATCATTAACTAAAATATGCAAGGATCATTGACGGCTACTTGAAAAATTTAAGTGACAAATGGAGAAAAAATTGAAAAAGATTTTTTGGTAAGAGTGTCAAACATGCATTAATGCGAGATACACATGGAATCATCCAAAAGGTAGCATATTGTTTTGGCATGGCAAAATTAGGCTATGTAATAAAAGTAAAAGATTAACATTTCAGTTTTTATGTAAAATTTTCTTAAGCTTAAGATTCAATCATATCAAATTCAAAGAACCAATAAAGACTTGAAGCAATTTTTCTCTAGATGAAAGAAAATCTGCTTTTGCTCACACATGATAGAAACTTCAATAAGCACATTTGAAACATTTCAAGTAAATTTTGAACAGACTATCCGTGTTTCCTATAGAATTTTTTAAGACAGGATATGGATTTTTACTTGGAGTTGGGCATAAGACACCTCTCCTGGGAGCATGACAATATCTTCACTTGCTGAAGTACATGGAACCGTCTGTGAGAAGATCTTCTGATCAGAACATGCAGCATCCTCCACTTTCCTGATGGACAAGAAAATAGCTTTGCACAAGGGACATGTAGAGGGCTTTCTCTTTGATGCCTACAAATATAACAATACATCACACAACAAAGGCATAAAAACTTTGATTTCCAGAATTCTAGACTAGCAAGTACAATCTGGAACAATATTCTGAAGGAATGGACAAAATAATCATTCAGCATGTCATGCACTATTTAAGAGCAACATTCGTCTCAGAAGGAAACATCATAATATTTTGCCAACCAAAAACAAAATATAAGTACATAACAACTATTTGTTTGTAAGTTCTAGTTTAGTTCTTAAATCCTTATAGTCTTGTAAATATATGTGATCTGTGAGCAATTCTGGGAAAGAAATAGTACCATCTGATCTGCCCAACTTTGGATACATGAATAACAAAAACGATGCCCACATGGTAAAATTCCCCTGGTTGAACTAAAATCTGTCCAGCATATGACACATGACAACTCAACTGAAGTTGGATGCCGGTGAACCTGTTTTGCCAAGTCTTCCACTTCTAAAGAACCACTATTGGAATCACCTTCATAATTATTTGGCCAATCTTTGGCGTGGGTGCACTCATTTTGAGGACATGTGCTTTTAGAGGTAGTAGGATCACTAGTGGTAGCCGAGATATTTGTCTGAAAAATCCCTTCAACTTCTTCCAAACCACCATCAAAGTTTTCCACAACATTATTTTCAAATTCATTAGGCTCATTCAAAGAAACCAAGATATTCATTTCATTATTCCTACCAACTTCCTTCATCCTTTCATCCAAAATTTCTCCAGCTCGGATTTGCCCATTTTTATATTCTGGTCTTCGAGATGTGGACATTTTTTTAGAACCCAACGAGACTCTACCAGCAGATGCTGAAGAGTTGCTTAAAGAAGCATTTGATGCAAATTTTTTTACTAGTCGTCGTCCTTTGCAAGCTGGTCTAGTCAAATGAGAGCTCCCAACAGCAGCGATGTCTCTTTTGCTTCTTCTAACACTAACCAGTTCTTTGGCCTATTTGTGAAAAAACAGAAATCAAGTACTGTCTGGAATCATATATATGTTGGTTAACAAAAGAAGAAAGGCAGTTTATGTTAATCACACATGTCCCAACTGCACCTTTTTGCATTTCTAATGCTAAAAGATCTTGTAATTTCTCATTTCGAAAATAACAGTTGTAAGAAACAAAGGATACAAGTATACATTATTTTAAATATTGAAATTACCTCTCTTAGCAGATTAGAATCTGACCAAGCTGAGCATCCAGAATCTAAGCACTTCAAGTCAGACTCTAGGAATGTCTCAAAATTAGAAATATTGGATATATCACAAAGAACTTTCCCTTTCATTTTAGTCAAGTGCTTGTCTCCCTTGCTACAAGTATTAGCAGAAACTTCACATAAGAAGGGCCCTACTTCCGTTCCACTGCAAAGAATTGAAAGGTTAGAACCATAGCTCAGTAACATGATTCACACTTAATTTATTATTTTTAGGTAGACATATTATGTTGGATAGTTATCATAACTTATGATCTTCATTGCATATTATTTCATGCAACCAACATCTTCAAGGAAATGCAATTTCAATAAATAAAAAAAACCCATATAACGAAACATAAAAGAAAACAAAAGGTGTGGTCAAATTTTTAGAGCAAATTAGAAATTTCAAATTTTAAAAGCCAAGATTACACCGATTGGAAGAACTGCCAGAAGCAGATGTTATAATGTCATGAACCTTTATTTTGTTTCAAATGAGGCAATCATCCATTTTTTACTTCAGCTGCATTCGGTGCTGTTTTATAAAGTGGCTTTTCCAACTTTTTAGTCATGTGAAGGGAGATGGGAATAATAAGTGCCTCACAATCAAGAGGGAATAAAAGCAGCTCACTGATTTCAAAGTAAAAAGGTTTTAAAGCCCAAAGTGGAATAAACCAGCTTGGTAAGACAGTGTAGCTTTTCTATGGTGTATGGTTCAAGATCAACGCCCTATTTTTGCATATTTCTAAGGAAAAGGACCCTTTGCCTCACACTCCTGAATACTCAAAAGCATGTAAGTAACTTTGTTCAAAAGAGCTCATTTCAGTTGCTTCCCATATAAGCCAATGTCAAATGTAGCCTTTTATAAATACTTAGCAGCATTCCTGCCTGCCTCTTCCCATTATTAAACCAGGAGAATTTGCAATAACCAGATATAAACTTTGACAATTTTAGCATTGAATACCTCTGCATAATATAAGGATTCTCGGGAATGCGTTTTCCTGCCTTCACGCAATCCTCAAACCATTGATGATTAATTACATAGGTTCCATATTTATTTGCCAAGTTGTACTTCCTTCCCTCGAATTTCCAGCAAACCTGAATTGAGCCATAAAAAGGATATTCAAGAGACAAATATCAGTATAACTAAATCATATTGGAAGCAGTATGGCTAAATGATGTTAAGAAAGTTGAAACTCACCAAGTGCGTTGTTGACTTGGACATTGCCCCTACATAATTGGCTCCAGCTTGTGTGATGAACCTGATAAGATTAAATCTCTCTAATCCGGTGTAGCCACTAACTGTAGCAATGACAGATTCCATCCCACGAACTGGAGAAACAGGCAGGCTCCCACACTCTGAAATACAAAGGTAAGCCCTGAGAATGTTAAAGAGCAAATGCTTCCAGAAATTTAATTATTTCTACTAAACGCGTAAAAATACACCACCAGGTCAATTGCACAAAGATGGCAGTCATTACATGCCAACAACCCCACAAAAAATAAAAGAGAATTTCAAAAAATCAGAAATAACAGCTGGTTTTAAGTCAATGATATTATACGAAAACACCAAATTCAATCAATAAACAAGAGCATAAGTAAGTTCATTTGTAAGCATAGGAGATGGATGGCACCTAGCACAAAGAAAAGGAGAAAAAAGGCATGTCTATTCCTACGCTCCTTGTTTCCCAACATAACGGAAATGTTGTTGCTAAAAGATACTCCTTCTATCCAGAGTTATTATTAACATGAGATTTTTCAAAATGAACTAAAATTAGTTTATTTGGAAAAAACTTATGTCAATAATAATTCTGGACGGAGGGAGTAGTAAACAGTAGCTAAAGGTATATTTTTTAGGAGGCTCCAGGTTAAGCTTAGTAAAAATTGAGTATAAATCGCCTTACCCATAAATAAAAAGACAAAGAAGACTGCTCCTGCATATGACAATCTATATCGGAACCAACTAATTGCGCGCAATCGCAAACGATAAGTAATCATCCACAAGTAGAACATAGATCACGACACAAATATTGTTGCCCAGTTATGAACTATAGCATCATCTTCACAACAAAAAGAAATCAGCAGCGGTCAATTGAAATCAAACGTTTAATCCCTCATCCACCAGTCCCAATTCAACAAAAAAACTAACCAGAAACATGACTATAAGCTAAAGATTCTATCTTTTTTGTAAGAAAAGCAAAAATGGGATAATAGAAAGCGAGATAAGGAGAGGACAAAGGGGGAAGAGCGCAAATGGGGTCTTCCAGATGCTTTGCCTACCTCCATCTCCATGAGATCTGCTTCCAGAAGGGAAACCGTTGTCGTCTTCCATCTGCACTTCCGGCGATCCGGCTGGCCGTCCGGCGCAATTTTTGGATTTTGAAAATTGGGGAAAATGAGCCCGCGCCAAAATGGGCAGTCGGAGAGTCGAGAGGGATAGTTTAGTCATTTCAACACAAGTTAC
Organism: Houttuynia cordata; assembly: GCA_039654745.1. NCBI lineage: Eukaryota > Viridiplantae > Streptophyta > Magnoliopsida > Piperales > Saururaceae > Houttuynia > Houttuynia cordata. Next base: position 20,050,186 of record CM077502.1, read on the forward strand.
TGGACCGGGCTTCGTGGTCGCGGTTATCGGCCCAGCGGGGCTACCTTTGTTTTACAGTCCCACAAGTCGAAGCATTTTTAGGGTTTGAGAGTTTTGGGCTGCAAAAGCCGTTTAATCGCTGCTTTAGCACAAAAATCGCGTGTGAGAGGCAGATTTTATACAAAAACCACTTCGATGAATAAAAGTGGCTTTTCTCATTTTTAGGTCCAAAAATTTACAAATGCAGCTTTCATGTGTTATTATAAGCTACTTTACAAAAAAAAATCGTTTTAGGGGTGGGCATTACCATCTGGCTCACACTTTAGCTTTGCTATAACAAGTGCAATTATGTAAAAAAAGCTATTTTTCAGCAAGTGCAGAGCTGTTGTCAAACGCCTTAACCCCCCTGCCGGCTGTTTGAGCACATTTAAGGGATCCTTTAACTTTGAGGTGATCGCAAGTCTCGTCTAGAATACACTACTATAGTTGATTTGCTCCATTACTAAACAAAATCTCGTAATATAATAGCAACTACTGCTTTCGTTAATACTAGTTCAATGTGTCCGAGGAATTGAAGATGAACTCATGACTACGGAGAATAAATCCAATCTACATATCCATATCCGGGGGATAACAAATAAGATGCACAGATTGGCAGTTTAGACTTAATTTCCAAAACTTCGCTTCTGATGATATCATAAACGGTAAGCCGATACCTTCATTACTTGATTTCAGATACAGAAGGAATTTTAGCTAACGATGCTTGGACACTTTCCTCAGAGAATGACAAGTCAACCATGTTTCCTTGCAAATACTTCTCATAAGCAGGCAGATCAAAATGTCCATGCCCACATAATGCCATTAGAATAACTTTAGCTTCTCCAGTTTCTCTGCAACGTAGTGCTTCTCTAATTACTGCTGCTATGGCATGAGTTGGTTCTGGCGCTGGTATTAGACCTTCCGATCGAGCAAATTGTATAGCACCTGCATCCAAGTCAAATTGATGAGACGTAAAGATAAAACAGGAAATGAAAATGCAATTTCTAGCAATTCTACAGCTGCTACTAATTAGAAAAAGAACTGAAGCAAATAGGATGGACATGGTTGACTTAGTAGAGACTAGAAAGAAAAGTCGATCAACCATCAAGTCAACATGATCATCGGTCTGCATTAAGGATAGAACCTCTCAAATCTGAACTCTACCAACATCAAACATGAACATTTTCCCAATGTAATATTCAAAGAACAGAAGTTATATAAACTGACTATTTTGGTGGGAGAAAAGCGAAAGATAATACCATGCGATTAAGAGCATGAATTAGCTAAGTAGACTTCTAAAATCCATCCAAGTTGATTATAACAATATACTGCAGTTAAAACTCGATTGAAATTTGCTGAAACCTCTCCCACTTAATGCGCATTAATAGACATATAAAACACATTCAACTTAATTATAAGAAACCATTGTAGTTGGCATAAAACACAGTTGAGATTTACTGAAACTTTTCCCACTTCAAAGCTTTTTGTGGTCTATACCTTGAAAGCATTCAATCTGTGGAATAGCAAGAGCTTCCATGAAGCCCAACTCATAGACATGTGAAATAAGAGGGGCCATGCCATGATACCTCAAGCCTCCTGCAAAAACAAGAAACTATTTTAGTTTGAAAGATGCAGACAAGAGCTAAAAGATTCATTTGATTTGAAAAACCTCACCTGCATGTATTGGATCCGGAATAAAGTCATGTCCAAGTGTATGCATCTTTAACAATGGTGTCAGGCCTGCTGTATCTCCATAATCATACGCATAGATGCCTTTCGTAAGTGAAGGACAGGCAGCAGGCTCAACTGCTCTTATAACAGGATTAATTTTCCCATTAATTTTCTCTCTGATGAATGGAAATGTAAGGCCACCGAAATTGGAACCACCTCCAGTGCAACCAATGATGATGTCAGGCATTTCCCCAATCATTTCCATCTGCTGAATGCACTCTTCCCCTATTATAGTTTGGTGCAATAATACATGATTAAGAACACTCCCCAAACAGTATTTAGTGTCATCATTTGTAGCAGCAACTTCAACAGCCTCCGAGATAGCTATTCCTAAACTACCAGGACTTGATGGGTCCGCCAACAGAATATTTCGACCAGCTACAGTTATGTTTGATGGAGATGGATGCACTTTAGCTCCCCAGGTCTGCATCATCAGCTTCCGATATGGTTTTGAATCGTACGAAGCTCGAACTTGCCACACCTGCAAACAGAATCAAATCTACAATTGTCTAGGATGAAAGCAAATCACCAAATTGCAAAACGCATTTGCAGGTTGGCTTATTGCTTCACAGTTCTTTAGTCTAATGTAGATAAAAAAGATCAAATAATCAACATCATCCAATATCCAGCTACAGCCTAGTTATATTCTTACTTAATTTCTTTCATTGCAACAAACAACTAACAAGTAAAGTCTTACTTCGCAATTGAGACCAAATAAGCTGCACGCGAAAGCTAACGAACTTCCCCACTGACCAGCACCTGTTTCAGTCACAATGTTCTTGACTCCTTGCTGTGCATTATACCAGGCCTGTGGGACTGCAGTGTTGGGTTTGTGAGACCCTGCGGGACTGGTTCCTTCATACTTGTAGTAGATCTTTGCAGGGGTACCAAGAAGTTTCTCCAATCTCTTTGCTCTGCTTTGCATTGGAATTTTTAGTTCTCTTTTCGTATATTAGCAACCAACGCCCAAAACGAGAATTTGTGAGGGACAAACCTGATCAGTGGAGTTGGGCGCCAGAGCTTATATATGTCCCTAACTTCATCAGGAATGTCAATGAACTTCTCCTCACTTACTTCTTGCATAATGAGCTCATCAGGGAAAAGGGGAGACAGGTCCTCAGGTTTAAGAGGTTGTAGAGACTGGGGGTGCAGTGGTGGAGGAGGTTTTACTTGCAAATCTGCAACAAGATTATACCACTGTTTGGGAATTTCAACTGATTGAGCCACCATTGGATCTGATCGAGAGCTCATCCTTGACCTTGAGAAGAAATGTTTCCCATCATTGAGCCGTTGTTTTACCTTCATACCAATACTGGTTGACCCTGTCCTGCGGCCTAAGAATGATTTCAAAGCCATTATCGGCCAGAAAACAAAGTTTAAGTTCGTCCAGGCAATAGTCAATTAACATTTTACAAACTTTAAGTTTCATCCAAAGAAATTATGGTTTTGCACGCCAGACATTTGCTCCCAATTTATGATCCTCCAACGTAAATCAAGTCAGATCTTTTCACTAGTTGTGAGAGGAATTGCTCTCCCCTTCCATATGGTGATAGAAGCTATATGGTTCCAACAGGAAGCGAGAACTCAATGAAAATCATCAGGTTCGACATACAAACCCTATCAAATCCTAGCTTAATGATTATATGTACCCTATTACGCATAGTGGCATACCATCAGTAGCCATTTAACATGAAATTTAAGCAGGACCCAAGAGACTCGTTAGTCCGAATATTCTTGATTTGATCCCAAATACGTTCTTAAAGCTAAAAAAGCAGTAGCTTTCAGTAACTTGTGATTCATCAGAACTTAATTCCAGTTCGCATGATCAGTTGGATCAAACTATATAAACAAGTAGAATTCCCAAATATGCTAATTTCAATCTAATGAGAATGATTGGAGAAAGCAAAGTATACTATTTGTCAGGAGGCTACCGAAACCGGTGAATACCTTGGGTGTTGATGGAGAGACGTGGAGAGAGGACCAGACCCTCCATGGAAATCTCTCTTAATCAACTACCTTGCACCTGATGCTAAAGCTGGCTGCAACTTATTAGTCTGCAACAACTGAAGAAGAAGAAGACCACCTTAACTTATTGTCTTGTTCCAAGTTACTAATATATAGTAATAGGAGTACTTCTCAAATTGTTATACATAGTCCAACAAGTTGACCAGCCTTGAGATTACACAACAAGATTGCATGTAGATTTATAAATTTACAAGGACAATAGAGGGAGACAGGCAGGCTCCATTTCTTCCCATTTCTTTAGTAGAGATGATGATCCTTTGGAAATTGCACTCTGATTCAACTTCATGGGACCACAAGCTGAACACCGGGTCTAAGCATAGAAAGTTGCATCGCCCATATATCGTTATCGGGCTTTAATCGATACACAACAAAACGATATTCTGTGGTATCGGTTTTTACAAATTTTTAAAATATCACCGATATATCGATTTCGATCCAATAGATTGATATTTTTAAAAAAAAATTATTCCGGTTATAGTCCAATCATTGGACCAAGGTTATTTAATGGGGATGAGGCTTAACAACAACTGTCCTCTCCAAAGCTCTACCCTTTGGAATGTCTCGGTGGCGTCATCCATCACTCTTTACTTCTCTGTTCGTAATCTGAATTTTTGCATAAGATCCCAACGAAATTCTTGTCTAAAATCAAGTGGTAACTGCTATCTTTGTGGGTACGATAGAAGTACATATATATTTTAGTAGAAGGAGACGAGTTTAAAACACAAACATATATTTTGAATTATATACATATTTTTATGCATATTTTAAATTTTATACTTGTCTAAATTAGTATCACTCATTTTAGAAGTTATATTGTGAAAATATATTGTAAAAACTAGTTTTAGACCATTGATATTTTTTTACACAATATCTCCGATATTTTATCTCTTTGATCGACTAATATTTTACTGATATCCGATACGACATTCTTTGGGTCCAAGAATAAGTCATTACCCCAGGTGTCCAACTAGAAAAATGCTTCTTCTCCAGTTTATTTACCACGGCCACCCCACGGGCCACTCATGGATTGCATGTGGCCCATTGGGTTGGACGTGGTAAATAAGTGGGAGGAATAACACTACTCCAACTCAAATTTCCTCCATGGTCCAGAGCATCCAGGGTGCCCATCCATGTCTCCAACCATTGGCCACATCTACCCAACATTGGAAAAATACTAGTATAGTACAATTGAGCAAATTCTATCTTGCAAGCATTTATTTTTCGGGTAATGATATTACTACTCCACATCTATTTTTATGGTAAGGCGCTTCAAGCATGTGCTAAAATGTACAACTCTGATGAGCATTTATTATCTGCCTACCATAGCAAAAAAGGGAGCAGCTCTTCTGACAACATCTCTGAATTAAACGTGGGCTTCAATTTTTTTTTTCTACTTTGATAAGAGAAATAATTTGGAAGAGTAAGGTCCTCTTAGGATCGAACCGTATGTTCTACATGGTATTCTCACCTCGTGCCCATGTACAACCCACACAAGTTATTTTCACTTAGTATACCCTTACATTCATTCATAAGAAAAAAAACCCCTGTATATTCATATTATGGAGCTCTCCGCATACGTGATAGTTCCTAGCCTATTAAGGCTCCGTTTGGTTGGGCTTAAAAGAAGCTGGATTCTTGAATCCAGTTTCTTTTGGAAAATCTCCTCAAGCTTTTTGTTGAATTTACGATTTTTGTCACCAGAAGAAGTTGAAGTGAATTCTTTTGAGAAGGAGATTTCCCAAAAGCAGCTTCTTTTAAGCCCAACCAAACAGGGCCTAAGAAAAGATTTCCAAGAAACCCAACCCAAAACGGCCTCAAAATAGGGCTTTCTGATTTGTGCTGCAACCTATGGTCGATAAGACCTGGCTTCTGATTGATTGGAATCGTGTTGGGAAGCTTCTCTTCACAATTTGTCTTTCAATCAGTTGCATGAGTCTTCCAATCGATTGGAATGCTCCTTTGGCTAATTCTTCCTCTTCCGCCTCCATGACCGTCTGTCTCATCATGGTTCTTCCTCCATTGTCTGAATTTCAAAGCATCAACCCTTACACAAAAAACTTGTGGGTTTTATCTTAGTGTGCGTTTGGTAACGTGGATTTAGACCCTGCGATTTTAAGAATCACGTGATTTGTCTAAATCTTGCATTTGACAACTCCTCTTTGGGTGAGATTTGATTCTTTCCTAAAATCTCACCCCAGAATGATGTGATTCTTATTATAATGTGAAAGAGGGTCGCCCAAAATGACAAGCCCAACCACACTATTATTTGTCAAATCACACGAGATTCTTTCAATGACGTGATTATAAGAATCACACTTCTAAATCCAAATCAAGGTTGCCATACGCACCCTTAAAAGATTGTTGTCTAAATATCTGTTTATTTTAATATTATTATACTTACAAAAGGGATTTTGCGTTTGGGAAAGAGCATAGAAGAGAATCTTTTTAATTCGCTAAAAGCCTAGAGCACATGTCTAAAGGATTTAGGGCCTCTTTGGCTCCCCCCAAAGGAAAAGTCATTTTCGGTTTCTTAAGGCAGTTAAAAAAAGGAAATGATGGATGTGATATTTTAACTTAAAGAATAAACCTTAAAGTAAAATTAAGGGAAAATAATATAATAAATCATAAAAAAAATTATGAAAATGACACACTGTAGCAAATAATTGCAAAATAGGGTATCTGACGCGCCACGCAGGCGCCCGCGTGGCGCGGGTGCTTGCGTGGCTTTTTTTTAAAAAAAACAAACCAAAAGACGTCGGTTGAACCGACGCCTCTCGGTTAAAAGAGAAAGGCGTCGGTTCAACGGACGCCTTACCAGAGGCGTCGATTCAACCAACGCCTGCCTTTGTCATTTTTCGTCCCATTTTAAATAGGCCGTCACTTCAACGATACATATCTCTCTCATTTCTAACCCATTTTCACTCATTTTTTTCATTCTTCCTTATTTTTAGTGCTCTTTCTAGTCATTATGATATCACAACCATTTATCGTAGTTTTTGTAGTATTTTTTTCGATAAATAGTATGCAATGGATTAACATCTTTGTGATATCATGATGATTAGAAAGAGCACTAAAAATAAGGAAGAATGAAAAAAAATGGGCAAAAATGGATGAAGAATGAGAGAGATATGCATCATTGAAATTTGTCCCATTTTAAAGGGGTAATAACTTCAATGATGCATATCTCTCTCATTCTTCATCCATTTTCGCCCATTTTTTTTCATTCTTCCTTATTTTTAGTAGTCTTTCTGGTCATAATGATATCGCAAAGCTGTTGATCCATCGCATGCTATTTATCGAAAAAAATACTACAAAAACTATGATAAATAGTATGTGATGGCTCAACATCTTTGTGATATCATAATGAATAAAAAGATCACTAAAAATAAGGAAGAATGAAAAAAAAATGAGTAAAAATGGGTTAGAAATGAGAGAGATATGTATCGTTGAAGTGACGGCCTATTTAAAATGGGATGAAAAATGACAAAGGAAGGCGTCGGTTGAATCGACGCCTCTCTTAAGGCGTCCGTTGAACCGACGCCTTTCTCTTTTAACCGAGGGGCGTCGTTTCAACCGACGCCTTTTGGTTTGGTTTTTTAAAAAAAGCCACGCAAGCGCTCACGCCATGCGGGCGCCTGCGTGGCGCGTCAGATACCCTATTTTGCAATTATTTGCTACAGTGTGTCATTTTCATAATTTTTTTTTTATGATTTATTATATAAATTCCCCTAAAATTAAAAGGAATGTCAAACAAGAGCTTCTTAGTATGTATGCATCACATCTTAAATCAAACAAGTAAAGCACATGCAATTTCACTAGTAAACAAAAAGGAGCATTGTAAAGTTAAGGAAAAGTTAATATGAGCCTCGTTCACAAGCATGAGTATGCGCTAATTGTTGCGAGCCAATGGATCAAGATATGAGAGTGCATATTAGGAGAGGGGCATGCGGGTTATTCAATCCACTTGCCTCTCGTGGTAATGTCCATCATCGATCAAAATCCGATGGCTTGCAATGCCTTAGAAACATCAACATGTGTAAGCCCGGGGACATACTCACTAGACTCAAAACAAAAAATCATTTCTCTTTGTGATGGGGTGTTTGGCACTCCCTTTGAGATTGGCTTTAGGGTTTAAAAATCTAAACTAATATGTTCCATCAAACTTTTTCAAGGGTTACGGTAAAAAGGGCCTTTAAACCATTTTCTTTGAAAACTAAGGGCAGTGATAATCCTACAGCAGATTCCTACACATTTCCATACACAGCTGATGTGTATGGAAATGAGTGGGTGAACATCAAAACAAAAAATCCTTTCTCTTTGTGATGGGGTGTTTAGCACTCCCTTTGAGATTGGCTTTAGGGTTTAAAAATCCAAACCAATATGTTCCATCAAACTTTTTCAAGGGTTATGGTAAAAAGGGCCTTTAAACTATTTTCTTTGAAAACTAAGGACAGTGATAACCCTACAGCAGATTCCTACACATTTCCATTCATAAAAGAAGCAAAGTCCTCTCATTATCTTTTCATCTTTACTAAACAACTCCTCTCATTATCTCCATTATCTTCAAATTGGAGCAATGTGTGGGCCTTTAGATGAAGTTAATTTTTCTCACAAGGACAAAAATCAAGATAGAGTCATGTAGCAAAAAAAAATAATAATAGAATCGTCAATGACTCAATAGTCAATATAGAGTTGCAAATTCCAAAAAAATTTGGAATTGCCCCACCAAAAATACTCCTGCTAGGCCCAACCCCATTTATTTTGGAGGAGCAATCAAGGCCCAGCCCAATCGTCATGTATGCTGTACGAGCCGCTCCAATAGCAGAAGCCCAGCACCAGCAAGGCACGAGCGGATTTGATCGATCACGCCGTGGTCGGAAGGGGCAGGAAGAAGAAGGGCTCTCCGGCGGCCGGCCTTGGTCGTCGTCTTTGGATGAACAAACAGCAGAGCTGTAAAGCAAAGCCGCCATGAACAACATCAACATCAACAGCAATTGGAGCAGCAGCGAAGGGAGACACGATGACGAATCTGCCCTCGTCGACTTCCTCGCCTCCCTCATGGACTACACTCCCACTGTATCATTCAGCATCTGCAAGATTTCTTGGTTGTTTTTGTTTTCAGATAGTTTCGTTTTTATTGTGATTTCGTTCTGTAGATTCCGGATGAGCTGGTGGAGCATTATCTGGCAAAGAGCGGATTCCAGTGCCCCGACGTTCGATTGTAGGTATTTACATCTCTGGTTTGTCTTCTTTTTCGTTATGGGTCTATCTCTCTTTTGTTGCTTCTAAGCGAGAAATAATGAAATCCGGGTTGTTGCGTGTTGAAAATTCAGTGAGGGATATGTACTAATTGTCTTCAATCGAAATCTTGGTCATTGGGATATTGGTGGGCCTAGAGAGATTTTTTTTAAGTTTGTTAGTGGAATTGAGTTTGTTACTCGTGAGCATGAACTTATGTGAATATGTATTTAATGAGATAAACTTAGTGGTGCTCCAATATGAAGTAACGAAAAACATTACGTGTGTTTCACGAAGAATTACCAAAATTATGTTGTTAATAGTGATTAATCTTTAATGCTCATCGGACAAAAGATCCCTTTGTGAACTATATTTCTTGGGGAACAAAATAGTGTAAGAACTAGTAGTCGTGAAATTTTTTCTACTGGATTGAGTTACTTATTTTGAAGGTTCCCTTTGCGAATTAAGTTTCTTGTAGACATTATAATATTAGGCTCCCAAAAGCTAACAGCAATTTAGGTGAGAAGTGGGGAGAAAGAGGAAGAAATTGATTTTACATTATAATATCTGTTTCATTGGCTAGGGGCTCTAAGGGTGCTTCACTTCGAGGGGAATTAGCTTCCTTATGAGCGGAAGAAGTTTAATTGAGACTGAGCTAATTATTATTTCTCTAATAAGAAAAGGGCAAAATAGACATGATTATAGATTATTTGCAATCAGCCCCCTGTAATACTGTTCAATAAACATTAACAAGTAACGCAGCACATAAATTAGTTAGAATGGACTGTCCTCAGACTACCCTACTTGCGTCCTGTCACATATACAATTTAAATGACGGCTATGCAATCTTAAAATTGGGAAGATATGTGCAAATCCGTTGAGTACAGCAAGGTGAGGAGAAAAATAGTTTCTTTGAGCCATACTCGTGAACTACCACTCTAAAAGTGATCAAACCATTTTTAAATAATTCTTTCTTCATAAAAAATGAGTATGTAAAAAAATGAAGAAACCTCATTTGTGAAGGAGAGAATAGCATAGCTTGTGTTGATATTTCCATAACTAAATATCTTTAGTGAATGATGTGACTTCTAGAAAAGATAAAAGATTTAAATCGTTTGCGAAAATATTTCTTATATTTTGTCTCCTTTCTGTAGAGGGTTAGTCGTCATTTGAACCAGTGGAACTATGTTTCATAATGTTTAACCTATGATATTACAATAACTGTCTCATTGCTTTGTTTTAACAGAATCCTATTTGCAAATTTAGCTATTTACTATACATGGTAGGCTTGCATCTAACCTTTTGTTTTGGATTGTTAGCTGCAACCTCGCATGTTTACCTCTTGCTTATTTTGTAACTAGGGCTAGAAACTCATTTATTATTCCCACCTAACTGACCAACCTCGGTTGTGTTAAGTTGCTGATACCTACAATGACCATGTGTCTGCTTACCAGCCTGTTTCAGTCTGGTTCATAACCTAGACAACAGCCTCTCTGTATATAAGTAGAAAAATTGGCTATAGGAGGCCCAAATAAGAATTTTGGACCAACTGTTTTGTTTTGTATCATCCACCAAATTAACTCAGGAAAAAGTTAATTTTGATTCATGGAGGTGCTATTGATAGGCTTTAGTTTAGAAAGCGCTGCCTGTGTGCTATCAAGGTTTATACACCTTTTATAAGCTTCTGACTCTAATTACGCTATTAACTGTTTTGGATTCTGTCTCTTTTGAATGTCTGTTCGGGACGGTCTGCTTTCCTTAATAGCTCGAGCATTTGAAACAACTTGTTTTCTAACGTTAACAACTGGTCTGACCATTTTTTCCTGTTCTATTGTCCTGAGTCTACTTTTGCTATGTTTTGTTGGCAGAATTCGTCTGGTTGCTGTAGCCGCACAGAAATTTATTGCGGATGTTGCAAATGATGCTCTTCAGTATGGCTTATCCATTCATCTCACTTTATACTTCACCTCCATGTTATCACTCGATCAACCGCCCATCTATTTGACTTATTCCATCACACGCGTGCTTGACAAATTTCACATGCAATCTCCGAATTATGAATTTTATCTTGCAGATTGATCCTGTGGATGATTTAGCGACTTTAGTCATATGTGAAATATTCTCTATGAGGGAATATTTATCTAGGCAATGAATTGAAATATTCTCTATGAGGGATGTATGCCCCCAAAAATATTCTCAAGCATAAAGATCATTGTTGAGATTGTGCGAAAGTATTTTGTATTAAAACCCCTTCCATTAGATCATATGTGCTTCTAAACTGGGTAGGCTTTGCTGGAGGTTCAACTTGTCCCTGAACATGTACAAGTAGTTTGAGGGTGTTGTCCACTAGATTTTATGCACGGGTAGAATTTTGTTATAGCAAGGTTTTCAGCATGTTATCATTTATAGTTCAACTTTTAGTCATTTTCGTGAAACTTAAGTGGTATTATTTAAAGCTTAGTGTTTAAAATAGTTTGACTTACGATTGGACTTGGAAAATAGGCACTGCAGAGCAAGGCAATCGGCTGCTGTCAAAGATAAAAAGCAACAAAAGGTAATTTAAAAAGTAGCTTTTATTGATTTTGTTGCTTGTTTGTTGGCTATGATATCATGAGCACATGGTCAATCATGCAGGATAAGCGCCTGATCTTGACAATGGAGGATCTATCTATGGCACTACGTGAGGTAATAATATACATATGAAAAATAGAGTTGATTTAGTTTCGTCTTAGTTTTAAAATGATCTCATCATTGGTGGACAGTATGGTGTGAATTTAAAACGTCAAGAATACTTTGCCGACAATCCTTCTACTGGGCTTGAGTCAACTTCAAGAGATGAATAGTGAACGAGCCGCAGAAAGCATCCATTGCCATATCCATTGAGAACCATGCTTGCAATATCCTGCAATCGTTGCAACATGGTTTTTATTTGGTTACAAGGTCACTTTTAAATTGAAGCGTGTTTCACTTTTGCAATGTGAATTTACAAGAGATGCTTTGGGGGATAGCTTCAAACTTGTTCCTGAATCTGCCTATTTTCATTATACGAGAATTTTATTATGAAATACAGGTTCAATACATTATAGCTACCGGTACTGTAAAGATTGTTTTAATTTTTTAAGATGAATATTGTGTAGAGCTTTGCCTTTTTTTTTAAACCAGGCCAGAGACATCGTCTTTTTAGGACGTTGAACTCCTTCATACCAGTGGTCCATCATGGTGTTATCTAATTCTGTTACGAGTGCGAATTCAATCTGACATCCCGTGGGACAGATAAAGTTTCTTTGAAAACAATTTCTGGTCTGATTTGTTGCCCAACGGCCCCCTCCTTCGAGCTATAGTAGTTTATATTGTTAAGTGACAGGAAACCTCTCCTTTCAAAACCAGATTTCTACACTCTTTTACTGGGGTACGGGCAATTACCAAATACACACCTCAACATCGTGTATTCCTGCACACCCATCAATCAACCTCGGAAGTCATTAGATGATTTTTTTTATCAATATGCCCTTCTGAGTCGGAGGTGGAGGGAAGGAGTAAAATTGATTCTATCATTGGTATGAAAATTCTAAAATCAATTTCTCTATTGCTAAAGAATATTATAAACGCAAAAATGGTACAGCAGATTGTACAATTGGTTTGACAATCATCATCATATGCCTCATCCCAGCTATCTGGGGTTGGCAGTATAGATTGTATACCGTGTTTGATTCTTATTGAAATCAAAATAGTACAATATCCATACAAAGAAACATAGTGACAAGTTTTTACACCGGATGCACAACCCTATGAAGAGGGGACGATGATAAGAAAATTTAACACCATCATATTCATCTTACATATTTCCAAACATGCGGATTGACTTCATAACGTAATGGTTGTACATAAAATATTAATATAGCCATCTTCCATCACAAAGCTGGTAGCAATGAAAATCAATCTGATTTTACATGGGATCATATCACCAATTGGTTTGACAATATTTGCATTAAATCATTGCTATATGTTTAATCCAACGGAAGCGGAAATAGTAAAAGTTCGTTCACTAATAAAACAAAGTCATAAAAAAATTCTACTATTAGTAGGTAAATGCTAGAGAAAAGAATAATAAAATGACACTAATATCAATTCTATTAGAGGTGAATAATATGAAAGTAGCAGAATCGACTCTACTATTTATACAAAATCACATAATTCATTCTACTGTTATAAGAGGTGCAATATAGAAGCAAAAGAAGAACACCTTTTTTTGGCTATGGTCACCCGGTCATGGTTCATTTAGCATAAAGAAAGAAGAACACTTGAGAACATTTTTGTAAAAAACAAGGGTGCAACAGACAACTAATGTGACCACTGACTTGGACATAGGAAAATCTCCCGTAAGAATATTTTTGTAAAAAACAAAGGCTGTGCAACCCGAGCACTTCCGGGACGTCACCTAAACTTTAGCATGAGGACTTCCCAGGAGGTCACTCATACTTCGTGGTAATTGATTATGACATGCTAGGAGATGGTCAAGCTTCTAGCTCGTTTTCTTCAGGAGTAATATGAAAGGAACGTTTTATCTATCAAAAAAAAAAATGAAGGAACGTTTTGCTGCTCGTTCTTATCTCTTGAAGCTTGAACTTGCCAACATTTTCTTGGCCATATCATCTTTTCATGTACAAAGTTTTAACATCTAACTTCAGGAGCTGAACGGAATATACAATATAAATGTATACATTACAATTTTTTGTTTGTAATTAAAAAAAAAAATTCCCATTCAATGTGCAGTTACATCAGAATTTACAGCATCCTTTTTTAATAAGCTGCTATAAGCTAAAGCAAAATTGAAAATCCCAATTCCATCATGGGTTACAACAAACAAAAGCCTCATTTTACACCTTGGCAGCCATAAAAACTGAACGGCAAAGCCAACAAGAATAAAAAATCAAACAAAATGCTCGCGTTACATTTTAAAGTCACTGCGTCAGAACCATATTTATAGCATCCAGTTGAGCCTGTGTCAGGCTCTGCAAAAGCAATGAAACAAAACAAAGCAAGATTACAGCAAAAGACAATTAATAACAGAACTTGAAAGTTAATATTTTTTAATCACAAAAAAAAACTACCTGGCAGAGATGATCAAAGAGCGGCCTGTCACTATTAGAGAATTGGAGAAGACAATCAACAATATAATTCGCCAAATTAACCTGCAATACATCATTATGAGTAGACATTATGAACATCTTAAAGAGGTACAATAAACAAATAATTGAACAACACACACCTCATTAATTGGATCATCTCCCTTTAGGAAATCATCTCCATCATCGTCATCACTCTAAAATCGCACATGATAAATACCATAAGAATACCATAATTTATATGCATACCTAAAATTGCACAATAAACCAAAACACAGGTTACGTTTACCTCATCCAAAAATTTGGCCATGTTATTCAGATCTTCAATGGTAGGTTTTGCATTTATAGAACTCCTTGAATATAGAAGACCTTCATGGTTGTCACCATTTTGCTCATTAAAATCTTCCCAGTCACTTTCCTGTCAGTTAAAATCCAAGAACCCCTAAACAACACTGATCTGATTTAAATTTAACAATAGGCATCTGAACAAGCAACTCATAAATCGAAGTCCTTAGTCAATTATGTCGTTATTTTTGCAAAAAGTAATGCATCGATAGAGCAATTCTTTGCAAATAATCAGATTGGAAACACAATGGACATTGAACATCTGTTTCCATCTTATCTGAGCACTGCACTCTTTTCAGATGCCATATGCAACCAGGAATCTCAGGGCACAGCCAGCATGTACAGAGGTGGCTCTACACATTTAAAGTGAAGTCAAATTTACTTATATGTAAAAAAATTACCTGGTCATCATCACCTATCCCATGTTCTTGCATCTCAATCAATATATCCGCCAGTAAAGACAGAATCTATAGTATCAAATCAGAAAACAAAATTAAGAAAATGCTAGACAAAATAAAACTAATTGACTGATGGTGATGATTATAATGATGATGTTGATAAACAAAGCCAGCAGTTACTCAATTACAGTAAAAAGTGGTGTCTTTTAAAAAAAAATTGAGACAATAAAACATAAGTTACCTTACTGAAATTTCAGACAGCTGTTATATGGGTATGAAACAATACGTTGACTCCAAAAAAATAATAGAGCTTATTCTCTCAGTTTAAAACTGATACTAGTGTTAAATTCCTATGTACTATTCAAGACTTCTTCCCACTCCCTCTGATCCTAGCCATGTCAAACCTGAAACCCCTGGTGGGACCATGGCTTACAAGTGGTATATACGCTAATGGCATACCAGAAATTTTTTTCAATCTCACTTAATGCCACAGAATTCCATCCTTAACCATACAATGATAATACATCAACAAAAATAAGAGGAAAAAAATTTAGTGCACTGCAGACAGATAGTCATAAATGCACCTTTGCAGGAAGCGGTATCATAATCCACTGATCAGGGGCTAGCTTTGATTTTGAACGAGTTCTTATCCCTGCAGTAGTCTGCAAACAATTTAATATGTTGGTAAATTTACCCATAAGTTTGGATACAATTGAAATTAATATCAACACATACCTTGACAAGATGACCTTGCACGTGTATATTCCCCAGTTCAGCATGTCTTGATGATAGCAGTAAAGCCAATGCAGTCGTCGTAACTTTAATACTGTATGCGCCCATTATTTCACCTACAAAAGCATTATTAG
The DNA here is from genome assembly GCA_039654745.1 of Houttuynia cordata. Taxonomy (NCBI): domain Eukaryota; kingdom Viridiplantae; phylum Streptophyta; class Magnoliopsida; order Piperales; family Saururaceae; genus Houttuynia; species Houttuynia cordata. The sequence continues at coordinate 20,065,933 of CM077502.1, forward strand.
GAGATTATTTGTCCGCTAAACTTAGAACAAGGCTAGATCTATAACATCACAGATCTTAAGAATCTATCAACATCATCATAAACATAATCAGGAAGGGCTTTTTCTACTACAATTTAGGGTTAGGAATCTTAAGCTTTCTATGGATACAAAGAATAAAACCCTCGACAGTAAATTTGCAACAGTCTATAACCACATCTTCCTAACCTCAATCTTAAAAGCAAACATAAATCTAAATTTCATAATTCAAAAGGTGTACGTATTAGGAGGATGATGATATTGAACCTTCATCTCATTGTTCCCTCTTCATAGGGTTGAGTCAGGAAAGACATCTGGCATAAAAACTTGCCAGTATGTTTCTTTACATGGATTTGTATCATCGTTTTTTATTCTGGTAAGAGTCAGATACCATATAGAATCCATGCCACTGAGTCCAGGTATCATCATCATATGCCTTAAAATGCCTTAATCATCATCATATGCCTTATACCACCTAGCATCACATGTTAACTGTTTTATATCTTGAAAGAGCATTTTAAGAGAAGCAATTAGAATCCTTGGTATCTATCTTAAATACTAGACTGCCATTTTCTAAAACAACAAGCTCAATGATAACCCTCCTGATAATGACTGTTGTTAATTACACGTAGCTGTTATAAATCACATGGATTTAATAACAGACAACAAGTCCCTAAACTCATAGGAAGCAGGCAGAATTTGTTAAAAGATCCAGTGGCTGGCCCAAAACCAGACATAGGTAACAGTTCTTTATGCATGATAAAGTGGAGTGAGATCCTGACGTATATCAATTTACTACAGTAAACAAACTTCTGATATTTCTTAGCCACGAAATATAATCACAATGAAACTTACCCTGATGCTTTGTCCACTCAGACATCACATAAGCAAGGCAATTTGTATCGCCTTCAAATGGAATTGCTGCCAACAGATCTACAAATTGTCCAATGTATGGGACGCTCAGATGAACCTGGAAGTAACACTTGAATAACTACTTCTGTTTTAGAAATTTACAATATGAAAACCTACATCATGATTCCTTTTGTTATTGACCTATCATGCAATTTTATATGATTCTTTGATTTTTTTTGTATAGGTAATACGCACGAATCCTTGCACAAAATGTATGCCAATGATATTTGACACCGGCACCCCTCTCACAACCAGGAGAGATCCAAACAGCACAACTAAGGCTGGATTGGGAAAAGTTAGAAATAGCAGAAAATATATAAAAACTAACATACACACCGTACTCTGCAAAAACAACTTGGTTCTCCTCAGTTATTAAAATGCTCAAAACCATTAGCAAATGCTTTCAAACATTAGCAATGCCCAACACTTCTTAAAATGATTGACTAATTAGTATGGAAACGGCATCAATGACACCACCAGAAGTCAACCCCTGCAGTGCAAACAAAGTGCCTTTTTCCATTGGACCAGATAACACTCTGGAGTCAAACACAGGAACCAATAACTTTCCAATTTCACAATTAAAAGATTCTGTTCACACAAAAGCTCAAGCAACATTTTCTCAATGGAAAGCATTTTCTCTCCATAGTCTCCTAAAAAAAACAATAAGGAGAATGCAGAGGACAAGATTGTTCCAAAAGCAGCAGTTGAAAAGTTCATAACTGACAGAATATCCGTTTATGTCATATATATAGTTTCTTTTCCTTTCAGTCTAGATTAGCTTAATACACAGATCTCAAACAGGGTCAACTACCCATCACCTCCTCTGCCTCCCCTTCCGTGGGGAGCAGCCTCCCAGGCCCCGAATCCTATGATGCCTTTTATGTTCAAAAAGTTCGATTTGAAGAGAACGACATTTGTCCTCTTAAAATGACTGTCCTTAATGTGTAAAGAAAAAAGGGACCAATCGATCATTAGGCTGTTGATACAGTGTCCTTGCTCTTTGTCCCTATAAATAAAGATCTATGGAATTTAAATATCATCAAATAATAGTATAGTCTAAAAGATCAGAAAATATAATCTAGATTTAACGATGCTGCTGGGCTTACATGCTTCCTTAAGTAACATACTTATCCACTCTTCTACTTAAAATTGTTTTAAATCTTGTAAGTAAAAGAACAGACTGTTTCCAGCTAAATTGCAAAAGCTAAGGGCAAGATTCCATCTAGAAAAAAAATTTAACTAGTTCTACAAACCCTCCTCACTAGTCATATTTTTATATATACCTGAAGGCATGGTTGTTAAAAATTCCGAAAAAGCTCAACGAAAATTTCCATGGATTTTTCACAACAAACATGAAAACAGCTAACACTTATGCAACTTTGTTCCGGCTGATTGAATACAATTCACAGAATAAATCGTCAGCTCTTGTTTACTCTCAAAGCAACATATTACAAGGTTTCTATATTTTTATTTTTGTTTCCTTTTGCGGGTTGAGGGAAATCTCAATCTCGGAAACGAGACAGTAGAAATAGGATATTAACATCTTTAATTACAGTAAAGAAAGAATTTGAAGAAAGAATCACCAGTCTAGCAAAGATGAAAAGCAATGAGCTCTTCAACCCTCCTGATTCACATGATATCATACGCTTAGCAATAGCAGCAACAAGGTCCCGCATGTATTGGGCCATTTGTGAATGTAAATGCAATATAAGCTGTAGTATGTAAGTTCCAACGAAAAGGGAACTGGAACTTTCCAAGGTAGGATCCAAAAGCCTGCATTTGAATATTGTACAGTAAAAACCTGTCAGATAACCATTATTCCCAAAAGTTCGAGCTGTTAGGAAACAGATTATTAATATATTTATTTCATAATATTCCAACACTCACCCTCACGTGCACACATCCATCACGCTTTGCACGTGAACAAACATAGGGGACACACACCTGCATCCAGCAAGACTAGAACCCACAACCTGGGCTCCGATACCAGGTGCGGAAATTACCCAAGGCTATTTGCCTGGTTATTTTCTATCACTTGCAAAAATTTACAAATTGATTTGAATTTGAATGATCAAAGGACGAATCCCCTAACTGCATAACTGAAAATGAAACTATATACAGAGAGTAATGATTTGTTGTTGATGATGCATCAGCATCATATGCCTTATTCCAGCAATATGGGGCAGGCAACATGGATTCTATACCATATTTGTCTCTTTATCAAAATCAAAATGATGGTAAACATCATGGCAAGTTTCTTTGCTGTTGATGAAACAATCTCAAGTGAGGAACTGATGTGCACAATTTCTTGCGGCCAGACATAGTAAACTATTATGCCAAATCATAGGAAAGCTAAATATGGTAAGGTCTCCTCACAGACCCATCAAGTTAGTGGACAATTAATGCAGGTGTCATTCAAGAAAAGAATGCATATTCATACCACCAACATACTCGAAGACAAAGGAATTAAGAATTCTCTTCTTGTTGAGAAGTGATGATCTAAGCTACAAATTTGCATGTTGGATAAATTTCCTAGGTTCATACTAGGGCTGTCAATAAGCTAGGCTTGAGCCTGTCTTCTGTTTTCCTATTGAACCAGATCGGCTTTCACACTTATTTACTTAACAGGCTAAGATTGACCTGGGATAGCTCATTTGATCCATATAAAAGCCACAAGTTTTTGCAAATGAAACAACTGAAACTGATACAGATCAAAATAAAAGAATTAACCACCATAAAGTTCACCTAGAAGCTACATCAAGAAGACATTTCATCGTTAATCCTGGATCACCACTCCAAGAAAGCAACTCTTGTTTTCCTCCCAAGACAAAAGCAGCTAAGCATTCTGTTGCATTCTGGTAAAAATTTCAAACTGTTAGGGAGAAGGGAAAGTCCAAATACGTATAAAGAGCCCAAACCTTGCCAGTTCACATAAACAAGATCGAAACCAATACTTGTATCATAGCAAAGTACAAACCTGCATCTGACCATGATCATCACTCCTGAGGGTGATTTGGATAACATAATTAAAACAAGCATCATATAGAGCTTTCACGACATCAATAGGAGCATTCTGCAACATAAAGTCCAATCAATTTAGTCAAATATGGATTCCTTGATGCAATTGTTGGAACTTTCATGGGGATCATCCAAGCTTTCAATTATTTTTTTCAGTTGACAAATATTGAATTTGAGACTTTTTTTAGGTGAAGCTGACTTGAACCTTAATTACATGATGATCTCAGTTGACCAACATATCATGTCTATTGGCATGCTAAATAAGCAGATGGAACAAAAAACAAAAACAAAAAAGAGAAAATTTATGTTTACCTTCAGCAACATGGTCAAAAGATCCAAAGAGGCAGCTACCAACCCCTCTGACTGATGTTCGAACTAGTGTACCAGAAATGTAAACATATAAAGAATTAGCATGTCCATGGATCATACATAATCAGAAAGCATTTCTGCTCGGGATTTACCCTACCAGTCAACAAACTGGCTTAACTCCAAATTCAGCTTCAAGCTCTGCTTATCTAAAATCAACAATGGGCCCATGATCCCACAGCTTTGCCACTTTTATTTACTCTTTTAGTTACCCAATACACAAAGCTTTGTTTATCTCAATCAATGCTGGGTCCATGATCCTACAACTTTGCCATTTATTTACTCTTTTAGTTACTCATCATATACTTGATTCTTTGTTTAGGCTAAGAAGAACTAAGGAGAGTAGATGATGAATAGTGGTAAGCTGACATTATTCTGCCCAAAAAAGGTGAAGACTCACTTCTACTCCAAAATAGCAATTTCTCTGAATGATATAATGTAGCGGTTACAGATGCACAAGAGTGTGAAATAAAAGTCAAATTTGGCTCACATTTTCTAGTATAGGTGCAACAGAAGGCAAAATCCGAGAGACCAGAGGCCGCATGCATCCAGGAGCATTCCTTATTTCCTTAAAACAAAAGAGACAATATCACAATACTAAAGCGTACGCCAAAGGCAGCAAACTGTATCACCTTCAAGCATTCACTTCACAACAAGTCAAAAAAAATGAACTCTTCAGCAGTTAAACGACATAAATAGATGCATGTATCTCACATTTCCCTGCGGAGGTTAAAAAAGTGCAAAAGTAAATTACAATTACACCCCAGACCTTTATTAAAGGACACATAGACCCCTCGCGTTTTAAAACAACAACTTAACCTACAGGATACAGTTGTATTTCAAAAGACAACAATGTCCCTGTCATTCACACCCTCTTTTCCCACCTCACAGTGCCAGCCTGTCTCACCCAACAGAATGCTGGGGAAGGGGAGCAGGAGCTCCTCCAACCAGGGAGGAGGAAGAGCCTCCCTGGATGAGCTAGCCAGGTCCCAGACTTCCTGACACCCCGCAGAAGACAGGAGGCTCTTGTGCCTTCCTGTTGAGAGAGCTCTTGCTTCCTACCCAACCTGGTGGGGCGGAAGGGAGACGGAGGCTGACATATGGGCCAGAGAGGGTGAAGTGAGATGACGCATGGAGGGGATGCACAATAGAGGTGTGAATGACAAGACCGTTTTCCATCTTTAAAAAGCATGTGTAAGTGTAGTTCTCGAAATTTGAGGGGGTCTATGTCTAGTTATGACAAATGCTTGAGAGTGAATGTGGCTTACCCAAAAAACAATGTACCACTATTCCACTAGATGCTAACAAATTATAAACGTTGTTTTTTGCCTAAAGAAAAAAATAAATAATTTTTAAGCCACGGCAGGATGGGACTGAAAATAATGGGTATAGTTTTAAAAAAAAATAACAATGGTATTGTTTAATTTAAGTTTATCATCACAATCATGCTTGTTGGATAATCTGTCTATATAAAATCTGTAGCCCCGCAAGGGAACTCATGCTTATAATACTCGTACTGAAACCATCATGTTGTATGGTGTCACCAGCTCGTCGGACAATGCACATGACAATATCACTTCTAGTCAATCTTCATCCGTCAAAAGTGTACAATGTCACCTGACTATCATAATTTATGATGCTGTCTCCAGCTTGTTTGAAAATACACTATAATGACAACTCATCTCATTCTCCCTCTTTTTTGAGGGTTTGAACCATAAAGGGCATCCAGTGGAAAACATTTCCACTCAGTCTTACACGAAACCAAACAGAAACCATGAAATTGAATCCAGTAAGCTGGGATACAATGTGTACATCACGATTATGATGACAACGACAAACATGAAATGATAACAAGAGAACTCATTGAAAATACCTCCAAAACTTCGACTATATCAACACAGATGAATGGATCTGAAACATATTCGGCCCACAGATTAAGAATGATAGGGGAGAGAATCGGCTCTGCAGATGCCAATGACTCATGGCCTAAAACCAAAAAAAAAAGTGTAAATCAACATTAAGTGCATGTCAAACCCAAGTGTTTCAGTCACAAGGTTAATGTTTGGTATGGAAGTAACAAATACACACTATCATTCATGGATGAACATATATCTTCCTCCAGAAAACTTATGCATCCAACTGAAGGATCTACATCACAAAATTGAGTAAACCTTAAAATGTCTGACCTTAACATACCTTCTTTAATTGTCACTTGCAACGCTTCAAGTACTCGGTGTAATGTTTCATCTGAAGCCTGCAAAGAAAAATTTCTTTACACAGACACTTCATGCCAACAAATTCGGATATATTCAAAGAAATTAAAAATAGCTTTACCTGCCTCATAAGGTCGATTAAAGATGAGAGCAAACTCGTAATATGCGGACGAATGATGCTCTGGTTTGCTACTGGCAATAGTTTTGATATTGCCCGACAAGCACCCACTTTTACTGGAGAAGGGCTGTTAATATGTATTTTCAGTTACATGCCAATGTAACATCAAACCAAACTATTTGCACTTACACATCCAACATAATTGCTCAAACTATTTGCACTTACACATCCACAGTAATTGCTTTAATAGCAGCAGAAAGAAACTGCTCAATAGACCTCGGAGTAATCTGCAAAAGTCCCTCAAGTTATGTCCTAGAAAAGTATGATTGGGGTGGACATAAAAACCGACAAAGCTGACCTCTAGGTTTACGCAGCTACTATATTCCATCTCATTATTTTAAAATTCTAAAGAATCAATCTCAATGAATAAAGTGGAAGTCTCGTGAAAAATACCAAAACTACATGCATAATTATTCATATTAAATCAGTTTTGTGGTCCCTCCTATTATCCAAATCATAATAACTAGAATTTTTTGCAAGGATTTCAATTCAAGATCATTATCATATACCATTTCTACTTCTGGCTCATCAATTTATCACCTTTTCTTATAATGCGTTCAGTGCCCTCTAGGCCTCCCTCTCATTTATCCAAAAAAGATCTAAAAACCTCTGATCACAGCTTCTCACTGACATTCATATGGGAAATCACATTTTTATATATCCACCTATTCCAAGCAGTTTTCTTCAGTTCATCTTAACTATAGATTTCTTATCATAAAACAATGGCATATTGTTGAATTGAGATGATAGAAACGTTTTATCCAAATGCGGTTACATAACTAAAATTTGACATTTTCGGCAGGCGAAGGCTTCACATACTTATAAGACAAGCAATGAAACACCTAGACAGTGATTATGAATACAACAGAGCTTGAAGTTGATTTTAAGTCAGGTTTACAGAAATCATTTAGTAAAATTTGGTACTTTTGATGAAAAATGGGTAAAGCATACCAAAGATGCAAACTTGGAAACTGTAGAAAAAATACGCGCATGGAGGAAAGGCTGTTTAGACAGATCTGCATAATTAAATCATATAGAATAATCAACTTCAATTAATTTCTAGCATGAGAAAGAAAGGACCAACACACACTGCATCTAGACCAACAAATCACTACCTGCCCCTGTATCTGTAGGAAGCATCTGTTCTATAATATTGACTATTTGGATCTTAGCTGAATCTGCAACCTGCTAAAAAATTATTGGTTCAAAACCCTTAATTAAAAAAAATAACCGTTAGAAAAATATAGACTTGCAGTAATTTAATGCATTATAGTTTATCTGAATTTCTTCTCATTATTTACTTTAGTGACAGAATGATTTCAAAAATTAACACATTATTGAGCTTCAAAAGCGTGAGCAAGACCTGTTCTTCAGTCACTGGATCAGGAAGAGAGCATAATGCAAAGAAGGCTGCCTCCTGCAACTGCCAGAGAGAACAACTTGACGTTAATTCTATAGACAGTGAACACAAATGATATTATCGTGATAAATTAGAATAGAAATTGTTATAGGTCATTTCAGGCAATTTTAACGGGTTCATCAAATGGGAAACTTATTTCACGCCTGGATCATTTTTCAATTTACAGCCAGATTCTTTTTACATGAAAGATACCCAGTGGCCAACAATTTTTTTGTAAATAGATGTTGTCTATCTCCTAACAAGCCTTATACATTGCCTCGAAGACGAGTGACAAGATTCTCAAGAATGAAAAAGAAATAACTATAAATTTTGAACATTAGATCAATACCACATATATTATAAGATAGAAATAAGTTTAATTACTTCATGTTATATGATTACTTAAGGTACGAAAGAAACACAAATGAAATCTTAATTCATTTGATATATCAAGTGCAAAGCTAAACTCACTTTCCACCAGTCTGCAGAACCTGATGCTTTTGCTAGACAAGATTCAGCAAAACGCTTTTGAACACCCTCTATCACAACATCAATTCCATCATCCCCACATGAAGATATTATCTCTTCCAGTAATAAAATCCCTGAATATATAAACTTCATCATAGCCATTTAACAACTTAAAGATCAAAACGGCAATCAATAATGTCATTGAAATCATAGAAACAAAAAAGACAAAACAGACTTAAACTTCAACCAATACCTACAGTTACTCAATCTTAAATAGAAGGCATTTTTTAAGTAATGAAAGACAGTTTTCACATCATTAACTGGTCATCCGGTAAAGATGTAATACACTTTCTTTAGGAACAAGCATATACTCATGTACCCTTCCAAACATCTTAGTCCTAATATACAGAGTTGTTAAAAGATGTAATACCCTTTCGTTAGCTCTTTTTGCGTGCATGCAGAGTGAGTTGCAAATGCCATTTGGAGAGAGAGAAGAGAACATCAGACCACCCACTATACTAGGAAACAATAAAAAAGGCTTTTACAACTAAACTATAGAATGCTAATTGACTCAACATAGGGTTATAATGCACATGCACATTACTGTCTCAAAATTTAAGTGGTAAAGCAGACATAGTGCAATTTTGTTGTAGTCCCTTGGAGGACTACAAGAAGAAAGGCAGAGGAGAGTTGTGGAGACAGAGAGAGAGACAGAGTTTAGTTTGATAATTGAGAGAGAAAGAGACTACTTTATTCTAACTTGTAATTACTTCACTGATGATGGCAAACTAGATCCAATTAGGAGTCCTACTTAAGCAAAAAGCAAAAGACCTAAAGAAAACATGATTACTAACAAAAAAGGCAATGGTCAATCCGATCATAACAAATTTCTATTATTATTTTAACTTGTGATTAAACTTTACTACACACTATCAAGGTTCTAAAACCCGGCTCAGCTTTGGTGATCAAATGATTAACTTATGCATGTTTGGCGCCAATTTGACAAAGGCCCTTTTTATACCAGGCACTGTCAAGCCAATCTAACCAAGCTGGTTCAACTGCTAATCCACAAGGGTTGACCAAGCCAACTCTAAGGTCTCACAAAAGAAAATTCTTCTTCCGTCCTCTGCTCCCTCCACATTCTCCCTCCTCTACCACCTTGTTATCTGCCCCTTCTCCTACACCCCTCTCCTCTACTACTTTCCTCTTCTTCTTGCCCTTCCACTCTGCTTCCTCCTTCTCCAAGGAATGTCGTACCACTGATATACATTGGCATTGCTAATTTCGGCGAAAAAGATATTGTATATTGTATTTTACACCTTATCGGCTGATCGTGGCGATATAATGCCGCCCCATACCCACACACAAGGCCCCTGGCAGATCCAACAACCAGGACCCTCTCGACCTGTTTTAGGGGATCCCACCACGGGTTGGCTGGGTGTAGTCTGGTTTAGTTCACAAATCATGTCAATGGCTAAGTCAGGTACTAAAACATTCTTGCTATCAAACGATTTTGAAATTAAATTTTAATATTCAATTAGTTACCAACGAAAACTGAAGTCCTAGACAGGTATAGTCAGTTTCAAATTGACAATGATGGAAAAATACACTACGTAGTAATCAGTTCAATCCAAGACAAATAGTTTCAAAACAATACAAGATCACAAGCTTTGCAAGGTGAAGAAGAATGATGCTGTGTGGTATCTCAACATCCAGTACAACAGGGATCATTTGTAAGAAAATGACCTTGTCTAAGCCCAAGTATGAAGCTAACCAAAATATAACAGTTGGATGAAAATTGAAAGGACATTCTCATCTCAGTACACTACCGTACTGACCCTGGATTCTGAACTACCGAGCAACTGCTCTGAGAAAACACTCTCACAATAAGAAACAGAAAGGTACTCTTCCCTTCAATTCAAAGTTCAATGCAATTTCTAGAAAGTTTAACCATCCTTCCCGTCTCTGCCCTCTTTTGCGCAGAGAGAGAGAGAGACTAATACACATGAAATGAACCTCAAAACCATGGTTTTTAAAACCGGACCGGATGGCCGGTTCGACCGCGGATGCCCGGAACCGGTTGAAAAAGCAGTCCGGTTCGAGACTGTCCGGTCCGTTAGTGGGTTCATTAGAAACCGGGCAGTTCAGCCGGTGAACCGCCAAACCGGAACCGGAACCAGATCCGGTTCACTGCAAGACCATTTTTTTTAAAAAAGAAAAAAACATGTATTTGAAGTGGGGATTCGAACTCTCCCTCAGAGAGTAACTCTGAGACATCTTAACCAGCTTGTCTAGATCACTCTCATTGGCATATATGCCCATTTTTATATATTCATATCTAAATTGTTTACTAAATTCTTGAAAAAATCATGTCGCTGTCGCCGGGATTCGAAGGAGAAACATTACAGCCAAAATAAGATACTCTAACCACCTACGCTAAGGTATGTTGTACATTCTTATCTACAAATATATATATATATATATATATATATATATTTAATCGGTCTATACCGGTCCGCCCGCAGTTAAACCGGACCGGGCATCAAAACGATTCAATGCCCGGTCCGGTTTTAAAAACCTTGCTCAAAACCCTTATTCTAAATCATACAAATGGGGCAAAATGCTAACCTGTCTTCTTAAAAGGAAATACAAATGTGGATGATAAAATTATTAGCTTACCTGAAACACGACAACTAAATGTACCATTATCCTCGTCAGAAACATACTGATTAGCATCCAACAGCCATGCACAAACCTGTATAACCGTAATACCAGCATAAGAACTATCATCACGGAAAACAATCTAAGCATTTGAGCTGCTCCACCAAAGCTAGTAACCACCGATCTAGAGTATATAATGACAGTTGCACAAACAGCAGAATAATTCAGAATTCTCAAATAGTGCACACTTATATAATCTATTGGTGGCATACGCTCAACCAAATCTTATGGTCTAATTGGAAGACCCGTTTTCTTTCGGCACAAGTAATGCATAGACCTCAGTGCACTAGAAGCCTATCAAAGATGGAGGTGTAATAACTGTGGCATGAGGGTTATGATCCAGAATAAGAATTGATTAGGACTGACTGCAGGGTTAGTTTAGAAATTACTTCAGTTGTATTCAAATGTTTTAAAATTTAGTCAAGTAGTTTTATTTGTAAGGGCATCTTAAAAATAACATTTTTAAAACTCTTAAAGTTTTCTTAAGTCTTCTAAAATATATGTGAGAAATAAAAATTGACAATGAAGAATACGACATTATTGACATTTAAGATTTCTCTCGATTTTTTTCTATATCTCTAGCTAGCACAAATTTATCTAGCTTATAGGCAAAAGCTGAGTGTGACACAGCAATTTTTGTTTTTGCACACACGTGGAAACATATGTCAAGCTAAAGGGTCATGAGTTTCACAGCATGAAGTATTTGCCTGAATGAGGCTAGTGTAATGAGTATAAATGCGAAAGGAAAATTTCAATGCGCAAAGAAAATTTGCAAAATTAAATGCAATTCTATTTGTTTATATGGTAGAAAACTTCACTATATTCGTAAGTTCACCTAGCGAATTTCAGTACAAACATATATAGTGGAACACACAGAACACCTAAAAAAGTTTTCAAAACTTTCAGGAACATACTAGGGGTGATATATTCAAACTTCTTCAAATACCTGTTCCTCTGTCATTTGCAGGTAAGCAACTGTATAATACACCAGCTCTTTGACACAATTCCTAACGAGCTGGAACATAATACATACAATACGATAAAAAAAACAAAGGAACAGACTTCAAATACAACTGCCAGTAAATGAAACCACATATGTAAAATCGGCTCACATTTAATAGTTTGGAGTTACCAACTATGCTCAGGAGAAATTCAAATAACTGCAGATTGTTGCAACAAAGAATAAGTAGTTATCTAATTTGAGCTTTTGGTTAGTCTTAAAATGACAAAAGAATTTTTAGTTGCATAGTACACCTGTATCACAAAGGCCTCAAGGCTCTGTTCTGAACCATCTGAGTCAACTCTCTCACTGTAGGAATCATCAGTACCTCGAATAGCTGAAGATTCGTAAACCTTCAGACATGACGTAAATGTCTGCCACAATGGTTCCAGGATTACTGCACCATACATCAAATGAATCTTACACCTTCGAACACCTAAAATGTGCATCAACTTGTTTTCGGATAAAAAAATCTACTTCATCCAAGTACTAACCAGCAAATTCATCATGTGTAACACTAGGGAAATTTTGCACAAACTGGGTTAGACACTTCAAAACCTAGACACATAGAACCAAAAAAATTAACTCTGTTAAACCCAAAAAAAAATGTTTACATTAATCTACAAAATTATACCTCCATCCTGATGCTCCAGTCATCAGGATCTTCAGACAGAACAGGAGAACGCAAGATATGAGAGAACTGTCCCATCCATGGTTTAACCATTGGCGTCATTAGCCCTCTGGTTTCTTTCTGAAACAATGCATCACTCGGTCACAAACGATCAGAAGGAAATGCAATGTTCCATGGAACAACGGCCACAGTGATGATAATAAGCATCACACATATTACCTTATATACACCACTCATGGCCCCCATCATGGATGTGCAGGAATGGACTATTGACAGAGCTTTTGACCTGAGATTTTTGTCATAAACCTGGACAAAAGGCAATAAAAATAATCAAGATACACGGACTTATTCAATAAGCATATACCCCTCCATCCCGCATTAAGTGTCCTATTTGGTTTTTCTAAATGAACTAAACCAAAGTAGGACACTTAATAGGGAGTTCAATGCTGGAGTTGGGTCACCCTGGTGACTCAACTCAGGCCTCCGTTTTGGTCTCCGGCGCAGGAGATAAAAGATGCTGTTGGCTCACCAAGTTGCCTCGTGTGTGATATCAAAACTTTGGCATTCACAACATTTACTTGCTTCATGGGAAGAACACAATATTATTTTTCTGCCGGAATTGTCTTTTGCATGTCAAAAACACATGTACACACGGCAAATAAAGTAGATGAAAACAAAGGGCACAGATGCTTACATGCGGTGATGATATAATTGAATATAGACTTGGGAACAAAGCAGCTACTAATGTTGGTGTCGATTTATCGTCCACATCAGATGATATAAGACTCAAGCATCTAAGAGCACCTCGCACTACAGAAATCAGTAAATAGCATCATCATCATACAAATATAATGTGCCGAAAAAGATATTATTTTAGAGATAGAACATTCTAAGCCATAACATATAGTTAACAAACAGAGGTAGTAACAAAAACTATTCAAAGAAAAATAACATAAATCCATCAGTTTCTAGCTGGTGATAAATAATCCACTAATGCAAGAAAAGGTTTTCATTTTCACCTCCATTCATATTGGACTGATAACTAATCATCTTCAAGAGACAGGGCATTAGGTCAGGCCAATCCATTGGCCAATCACAAAGTGCAATCGATGCCACGGCCATGCCAACAGCTGTGCAGATTTTTCCATGAGGATCATCCAATGCTAAGAGCAGGTGTTGACGAACAACAATCTGAAGTCATACCACCCAACATCAACATATACTATAAAGAAATGAACAAACAACTTAATTCAAGCGACTTATGTAAACCATAATGTCAACCAGACTCCACAATACAATTGGAGTTAAACTCTCGACAGGATGTAACTATCAGAAGACCTTTTCCGAGGTTGGAAGCACCGGAGGCACAAAACTTTCATCATCTTCGTTCCAGTGCTGTCTCACGAACTGCTTTAGCAATACAGCCGCCAAGTTAAAAAATGTCAAGGAGAATGCAACCAAATATTGTTGTTGACCAAAAGAAAAAAATACTCCCCCCGTTCCTTAATAATAGTCCGATTCAATTTTTCAAAAGAAACTAACTTCATTTTGAAAAATCAAATCAGATTATTAATTGGGAAGGGAAGGAGTAAGACAGAACTATGCCATATATAATCCCTTTTTCCAGAATTAGTAGATACATTTTCTTTTGCAAATCATTCTACTAATTCCGGAAGGAGGAAGTATTTCAGTAAAAATGGTAGCGATGCTACTGAAATGAGGATATCTGACGTAATCCCACTGGAAGCTCCTTGTTGACTGCAACTTTGCACAATGCAACTCCAAAACCTTCACCACAAACCAAAAAAAAATTATCTTTTCATTAAAACACAAATATTGAATATGGGGCAACATAAACTCTTCGCAAATGAGGTTAATCAGACTTGCAATCTCACGAAAAACTACTCAAGATTGAACCTGGGACGGAAGGATGGAAAAACAGCTAAAGAAGCGAAGAGAAATGAGGAAGATGGGAAGACCTGGGCGAAGAGTTGCTTGCTGGAGTGAAGCTTCGGCGTAGGAGCGGACATCGAGGTTGGTGTCGAGAGAGGCGGATAAGCAGTTGAGGAGCCAGAGCTGGTCCTGATCCATAGAATTTGCCAATTCAGAGAGCTCGATCAGATCAGGAGAGGGGGGCAGGCTCAGCAGAGGTGGTGGTTGGGGGACTGTCTTTGAAAACTAGGGTTTATATAAGGAAAGCGGAAGCAGAAATGCTTTTGGCGCGGTTACTTATGAGTTATGGGCCGGAGAGGGTACTGCAGTATGTAGGGAGCAACCGGGGCGGATATCAGCAAACCCGGCCCCGGAACTGCCCTGGTACCAAAGTGAAACCCGGAACCGCCCCACCCCCGTACGCGCCACGACGTGACCCCTGTCCAACCCCGGTTGCAAGGATCATGGAATGTTGTATTGGATATCGGTAAAATATCGGTTGACTAAAGAGACAAAATATCGGAGATATTGTGTAAACAAATATTGGTAGTAGAAAATTAGTTTTTACCATGTATTTTTACAATATAATTTCTAAAATGAGTGATACTAATTTAGGCAAAACATAGATTTCAAAATATGCATACAAATACATATATATAATTCAAAACTAAGATGAAAAACAAACGAAAAAGTTATTTTTTTCTTTTTTAAAAAAAAAATTTTTTTTTTAAATGCCGATATATCGGCGAGATGGGTACTCCTTTTGTCCCACTTCAATAACTTCATTTGGTTCCTCAAATAAATAAATAAATAATCCAAATAAAACTATTAGAGTGGGACAGAAGAAATAGAAAAACCTAAATGGAGACGGAAGGAGTACAAGAACTCCTCAAATCTGCTATTAATAGAGCTCGAGGACGAAACCATTAATGGCGGATTTGAGGAGAGAGAGAGAGAGCTCACCCCGAATTCTAAGGAAGGAAGAAGCAACATTTCAAATGAAGCATACGAAGACCATTGCTAAACCCTTTCTTCGATCGGTGGCGATCATGTCCTCCTACTCCATCGTTGACAACCACAACCTCGACAATGCTGAGCTCCAGGCCATCATCGTCTCCGTGAACACCTCCCATTCCTCCTCCAAATAATCCCACAACAAACCCCTCCCCATCCAATCCCCCACTTTCCTCTCCCCTCTCCCCAGCCCTCCTTCTCCCTTCCACCGCAATCCCGCCCCCGAAGGTCAATCCCTTCCTTGTCGAGAGCTCCTCTATGCAATGATATTAGTGTGCCATGGTGGGTGCTACCATGCTGTTTTGTTCGTGAATTTGACTCTAAATTAAGCATGAATTATGAGATAATAGCCTAGATTATATTTGGTTTAAGAATTTAGACTAAATTTAAAATTCAGGCTAAAAGAGGATTTTTCCCAAATTCATTCTTATTTTGCTTGTTTGTGAATTTGACTATAAATTAAGCATGAATTGAGAGAGAATAGCCTGGATTATATTTGGTTTAAGATTTCAGACTAAATTTAAAATTCAGGCAGAAAGAGGATTTTTCCCAAATTCATACTTATTTTGCTAATCTCCCCGTGAAGAGATTCGCCAAATTAAGAGTGAATTATGAATTTTCAATTTAGCAACCAAACAGTATTCCCATTTTACACCAATTCAGGCTAAACAAATTTTCTCTTAATCAAGACTTAGATTCTTTAAAATTCACTAACTAAACAACCCCGTGTACACTTGATAACTTCACTATTAAAAGAATATTGGGTAGCACGTGGGCTTCATGTGTTTAACCCACTTACTAGAAAAAGTAAAAAAAAGTGAGAAGATTATTGACAGTGCATTGGGTCGGGTCGGGTTTTCATGTGATACCCGAACCCGCCTCGACCTAGTGGATCGATTCCTCTTTCAAACCAAGAACCGGCCCAATAAAGCCGGGGGTAAAAACTCGACCCAAGTTGCATCCCTAGCGGTATGCCCCTATTGAGCCGACAGAGACTTTCTTTTTGTCTGGTTTGGCCCATGTGCAACATCCAACAGATGACGAAGTTGCTAAATTATGCACTTTTATATGACTTCTTATTCACCTGATGAATTGGTTGTTATATCTTTTAGAAAGAGATGTTTTCCAATAATAAAAATCACATAGGGAGTTTCTTAATGCCCTTAGAATTTCCAATACATGATAATCCATGTAGGTGGCTAACAGAGTGATGGTTTGAACTGAGGACCTCTGCTTCAAGACAATATCCTTGCCATCACACCAACACCCCTTTTGTGTTCGAACCCACACCAGTATTAAGGTGCCAAATGGGTTGTGCGACAGGCCTTTCGAAAATAATTTTTCCTTGAGGAATTTTTAGATTTTTAGGTCAAAGTCATCAAATTAACGTTTTATTTGCAAATATGTTTCTTTAGTAGGTAAATTTAGGGGCCGTTTGGGGCGTGAATAAAAACAAAATATCCATAGTTCAAATCCAGCTGTGGATGTTTTGCTATACTGTAGCATCTATGTTTTTTTCATATCCAGCTGAAACACCTCAGGTCGTATTTCACGCTGGATATGAAAAAGCATGGATGCTACAGTGGATGTGGATATGATAAGTCGAATTTACAACATGAGATTTTTTTGTGTATACAAAACAAGATGCTACAATAAAATTAATTCAACGATAGATTGTCATATATTTACATTTACACAAAAAATGAAGTCAAATGTACATGAAAGTGAAATCA
The DNA here is from genome assembly GCA_039654745.1 of Houttuynia cordata. Lineage (NCBI taxonomy): Eukaryota > Viridiplantae > Streptophyta > Magnoliopsida > Piperales > Saururaceae > Houttuynia > Houttuynia cordata. Next base: position 20,083,533 of record CM077502.1, read on the forward strand.
ATTCAATGATATACTGTCGAAACCTGTCTTAGAATATTATTTACCAATAAACTTTGCCAATGTTCAAATTGAACAGCTTGAACTCAACCCTTTACATTCATTATTTCATGCTGCATCACCCTCCTCCCCCCAACCCAAAACCTCCTCCCTCTTGACTAGTTATAATCCGATTCGATAATGTTGTGCCAATTTATATCAAAAGATAATCAATCATTTTGATAGGCCCATCAGAGTTAGCCCACACTAATGTATATACGTTATTAATTTATTTTCAGTTCTAATGGCCCATCTGAGAACATCCCCTCTCCCCAGCCTTTCTCCAACCCCCCCATCTCCCTTTCCCCCTCCAATCTTCCCCAGAATCTCTTCATCTTCCCCAAGTTCTCAACTTTCCATCCGTCGCCATGCCCTCTGGTCGAGTTCTAGCTGTTCACCTCTTCTCCCGAAGCTCAAACTTCCAATCCCCCACGCTTCCGGCAATGTCCTCGCCGGCGGGACCGGCCAGCGAGCGGCAGAAGTGGAAGAGCCAGAGTTGGCGGCAGATGGGGAAGTCTACAGGAACACGCTGAGGCTGGTGGAGTGTGCCATGTTCGCCGCCGTCACTGGGTTGGCGTACTTCTTGAGCAATTCTCTTTCTATTGAGGTTCTTTCTGATTAAAAGATTGTTCTTTTTTAGTTGTTGGAAGACTTACCAATGCCGAACATGAGCTGTTTTAAGTGAATTAGATTATGGGTTTTGCAGAATTACTTTGGTTGTTTCTTTGCATTTCCGATTGTGCTCTCGTCGATGCGGTGGGGCGTGGCTGGTGGCAGGAAAACTATGGTCAGTGTTATTGGCTTGATATGTTCTATTTGGAGTTTAAGAAGTCCATGGAATGAATGTTTGGAATCGTGTTCAGTTGGTGATTGGATTAGGGGTTTCTTGTTTTTCTCCAGGTGGCGACTGCTATGCTTTTGTTTACATTGGCTGGCCCTGTAAAAGCGTCTACTTACTTGGTCAGTTCTGATATTTCAGTTACCCATTTTGTGTTCTTTCATTTGGTATTGAGTATAATTTGAATGTGAGTACTGTTCTATGCGAAGCTGTCGCGCAGTTTCTTACTTATAGAGGCTGTGGAACTTGATTGAAACGAAGTTGAATGTTAGGGTAGAAAATGCACTGTATTTTCTAGTCTTTAAGTAATTCAAACTTAGATATTCTCCTTAGCTTACATGGGATAGAATATGAGGTGTTTGCTCAAGGTGGAGGTACCTAAACAGCATTTCCGTGTTACTGGGGACATAATTACTACGACTTGTTGATATCTTGTTTTCTCCTTTTTCGTGCAGCTTATGCATGGATTAGTTGGCCTAGCCATGGGATCAGTGTGGAGGTATATGATAAATTTGTTACATTTGTTTGTTTATTTATTTTTTTGAGCTGTTTTGTTGCCTTTAATTTCCTGAGATTACGCTTCAGGATGCTTTTTTTGGATGAAATTTTCAGCATGGTAAGATAAATGCCTATGCTTATACTTATTTGTTCGCATTTTGTCAATGCCATCTTTTGTTCATGGTGGCTTTGTACTTCTACCTTCTCAGGTTGCAAGCTAATTGGGGTCTCTCAGTTTTCTTCTGCACAACTGTAAATATTGCTTATTGTTTCTCCATCGTGCTTCTTTTTTTTAATATCTCCAATCTTGTGTATCTTATCATAAATTACATATTTGGGGAAATGTAATCTTCAGGTTCGGGCATTGGGGGCTGTGGGTTATGTTCTATTGTCATCATTCTTAATACGTGAAAATATTATCTCTCTGGTAAGTCTGACATGCTCTAATAGGTATATTTCACATCTAGTGTTACCCAAAAAAATTGCTTTACATGTAGCGTGGTAATATATGCTTCACAAGTAACATGTTCTGGCAGATCACCATAAATATTCATGCTTCTGTCTCCTACGTACTCTTCGCTGTGGGCATAAACTCAATACCGTCAATGAATGCCATATACACAATATTTGGAACTTTGGTATTTATTCAAACTCTCCTTGATGCTTTATGAAAGCAGTTTTATGTAGTTTGGTTTTATTAACTTTGTTTTCAAATTTAACTATTCTGAGCAGCTTGTCCTCAACTGTGGATTCTTTGTATTCTTGCTACACATTTTATATGCTGTGTTCCTCGGAAGACTTGGCATGAAAGCTTCTTTAATCTTGCCCAAATGGCTGGCAAATGCAATTTAGGGCTGTGCTTCTCTGTCCCTGCCTCTGGACCAGATGAAGTTTTCAACTTGATTCCTAAAATATCGTCATCCCCATCTGGGTGGCTAATGTTATTGCACTCTTATTTGCCCGTAATTTATGTTATCCAATTCCAGGGATGATCTCATTGATGATAACTGAAGGAAGGCAAAGAAAAGAGAATATTGTAATGGTAGTAATCACTCATGATGTAAGGTAGGTTGTATTCTTAGCTCATGTTTGGTTCGACTTGTGGATAATCTATCCGTAAGCGCAGTCCGTTCCACAATAGTATATCAGTGAAAACGTTCTTGGCAAACACATCTTTTTCTTCCTCGGACACATTTTGTGACAAAACTGGAATGGTGTTATTTCCTTATCTTGTATACGTCTGAAAATGAGTGACCCGTGATTGTAAAAGGCAATTTTGGGCCTGATAAAGTCACTACTTTCAGAAGTTGCATAATTCTGATGTCCAAAATGTAAAAGAGATTTTTTGTTTTTGTTTTAACATGCATAGCTTCCGTAGGACCGCAACCAAGGTGAGCTGGTGAGGAGGTAGGAGGAGATTTTGGAGTAGTGGGATGGCAGTTGCGGCGCCCATGGGCAAGGCCCCAGAGAGCAGTTGGTGGAGCTTGTCCCTGATGAGGTACCATTGACGGGAAGGCCCGAACTGAATAACAAATTGGTGATTGCGGAGATAGACAAATCAATTGCTCCAGATTACTTATCCGTCTCCATCCTACTTTCATCTTCCTTGTCTTTCAAATTTCTGTCTGTTCTTTTTTCTCGCTCTCAAACTCCCCTTGGGAAGGTCAAAGTCTCTTGGAATGGCGTGGCATCCCGCATGCAAGCCCATATAAAACTCACGTAGAGGATGCATTTTCGGGAAAAGGTGAGTGATTTGGAATTAGCTACATTGCACGCAGCAAGTCGTAGAACGCGGATCTTTACGTGACTAATATACGCAACATGGCTATTAAACATTAATTTATCATCCATTACATAACTAGCAAAACTTTATGTTTTCAACTCATATTACTTGGCAATAACACAAAATTCCAGGGTGTGTACTGCATAAACCCACTCTTTGAGTTTCTGAGGAACATTACTTAGGGGCCGTTTCCGTTTGGGGTGTGATTATATGCAAATATCCATAGTAGATTTTTCACATCCATTGTAGCATCCAAGTTTTTTTTATATCCAACGTGAAACACGACCTGAAGTGTTTCAGTTGGATTAGAAATGCTACAGTGTAACAAAATATGCGGATGTTTGCTTTTAATTAGGCCCCAAACGGTCCATCAAGAGTAACATAATTTCAAGCTGTACTCCGATAAATTATCTAGTGGAAAGGTTCTAGGGACACGTGGTGGAAAGACCCATTCGATGTTTAACACGTTGAAATGCATGCATATTTATGAGTAGTACATGTGTCAAAAACCGAATGGAGTTCTCCACTAGCCACGTGGTACAACCTTCCCAGTGGATACTTTCTCCTGAATATCCCTTGCAAACACTGACGTCCTAAGCTACTACGTGGCACATATTCATTGTCAGCGACGTAAAAAAAGCGGGGGTCCGTGCTGACGTGTGTTTGAGACATCTACTTTTTGACTTTGTCATTGTTGGGCTGGGCCGATGATCCACATAACCCGCTTCCCTCTCCAGCCCAGTCAATGAATACTCTTGCAAAAACCCAGAAATTCCCGCGCTTGGTAAGAACATCTTAATATCTTATCCACTTTCCAGATACACGTCCACTCCCCCGCAACAGCCGCCCTTTTCCCCTCCGTATTTCTAATACTACCCTTCAGGCGGCCCATCCAATCCAAGGCCCAGGTAGGCCAACCCCACCTCCATCTTCCAAGGCCCACCCTTGATGCATTATTGTACCCAAAATACCCCTCCTTTTTCTATTTAAACAGGCTGACTGGTCGCTTTTAGCTTCGTGCCAATTCCATCAAAAAAATACGAAAATTTGGTTTTCTTGGCTTCATGGCCACTCCCATCTCCACCCGCGCTGCTCCGACCCTCCTCCGATCGATCACCACCTCCGCCGCCGCATCCTCCGCCATCCCGGCCCTCTCCTCGCCGGAGACCATCAATCCACCTCCATATACCTGCCACCCCATAATTCAGAACCTCGACAACTCGGATCGGCGGCCCTTCTCCTCCGTCCCGACTGGCAAGCTCCTACGATCGTATCTTAATCTCCAGCTTGTATCTCTTGACCCTGCTGTTGATGTTGGCGTGCGGCTTGTCCGGTCGAGGCTCATGGAGCGGAGCGGCGTGTTCCGGAGGGTGGTGCTGGGGGCGCTCAAGGAGACGGTGTATGCTCATTTCTGTGCAGGGGAGGGGCTGGAGGAGGCGCAGAAGACGGTGGAAGGGCTGAGGGAGGAGGGGCTCAGGGGGATCCTCGACTACGGGCTCGAGGACGCCGTCGACAACGACGGGTGCGATCGCAATTTGGTCGGGTTTCTCCGGACGGTCCAGATGGCTTCTTTGCTCCCGGCTGATTCTGGAAGTGTTCATCTTCTTCTTTGCTCCTTCTGTTTCCACCTTCGTTCTGATCTGGCCATGGCGGTAGACCGGGTCAAAGATTCAGATTCTGGGTATCTTCGGGATCCCATTCTTGGGTTATTCTCGGATGGTTCACTGGACAGGATCTTCTGGGATGCCTGGTAATCTGGAACAAAGGTTGAATATTCGAAAATGACATTTTTGTCCGAATCATTCTGTCCGGTTGTGCAAGATTCCCTGACAAAGATTCCCTGACAAATTGCTGATTCATCGCTTTCAACTTTGAAGTTTGAGCCAGGAATTTGGTAGTGATTTGAACATCACTACATCACTGTCCAAATCAGGATTACGCTGCACCAAAAACCCTGACCTAACCTGGATTTTCACAAGAGAAAAGATTACAACTTTGAAGGAGCTTTGGAGATCAAGAAAGATGATTTCTTGATAAATGAAATGAAGAGACTTTTGAAGTACAAAACTTTCCTCTTGTGAAAGAGAAGACAAATTATAAGTGGCTTGTAGTAATCTTTCCATCTCTATTCTTTGTGTATTCCACCTAAGGGTAAAATTTCTCCCTAACTTGTAGTGTGTCTTTACTATTGAATGTTGATATAATCTCTACTAAGTAGAGTGTATCTAAAGTTGATAGTAGTGGATTTGGTCTCTAGATTTCGTGGACGTAGCGCTGCCTTGGCAGTGAACCACGTTAAATTTATGTCTAATAAGTGTTCGATAAAATATTTCTTTATTAATATTGCTTTGTGTGTGTGATAACTTGTGCATCCTACATCATAGAGGTGTAGAAGACTCACTTGTATCATTGTGGGTGTGGATATGTATGTATTTGATAGTATTTTTTGGCTAACTCAAAAGAGGTAAAATTTGTAGTTTTCCCAACAAGTGGAATAAGAGCTAAGGTTGAAAGTTATCTTTGAGTTTACTTAGATGGAGAATCACAACATGAGGATGATTAACTTGAATGAGAGCAATTAGATGATATAGAAGGCCAAGATGGAAGACCTTTTGTATTCTAAGGATTTCTTTAAACCAATTTTGGGAGTGAAGCCGAAGAAGACAAATGAAGTTGATTGGAAGAAAGAGAATAAAAAAACTATAACAAACATTAGACAATAGTTGAATGAAACTCTTTAGGATAAACTACATGAGTTGTATGAAAAGAAGATCAAAAGAAACAAAACCTTCTTGATCTAGAAGCTTGTGAACTTGGAGTTTAAGAAAAATGGTTTGGTGGCGGAGCACTTAAATGAGGTGCAATACATTGTGAACTAATTGACAACTATGAAGATGAGCTTAAATGATAAGTTGCAAGCCTTATTGTTGCTTAGTTCCTTACCGGAGAGTTGAGAGACTCTTGTTGTCACGCCCCGAATTTTAAAACCTCGAATAATGCGCGGAAGCACTAAATCAATTAAGGTTATGAAGCTGAAACACGGACCGCGACCGAATACTCCACATAACAATCTCATTCCAGAATGCTTAACCAATATCCGTTATACAAAAATCTTAAATAATAAAACAGACTACACTATTACAACAATCCAGTCAACAATTCATTAAACATCAAAATAAATTCAGCACACAGGCTGATAAGTTCTCAGCAAATAAAAAAAAGATAAATAAATCCACATCTTATCAACTTCCGTCATCGAGCTCCAAACACGAACCTTGCTAGTTCTTCTCCACTTTAATTTCCTGCATCGAGAGATGCATGAGTATTTCGAAAGAAATACCCAGTAGGAGCTAAGAAAAACCCACAACAGATAATAAAATAGAATATTGTAGAAATGAGCATTAAAGACACATTTAAGAATATCAGGTAGTGTAAATACAGGGTTCACTTACCTGCTCAAAATCAATATCAAAGACCATCAGCGGACAAGAATAGATAATCATCAATCTCAGACTCCAAACATACAGAGCGTCGGGAGTAAAATAGAAATGAATACTGACTCCAAACATCCAGAGTGTCGGAGATAACAATTTCTGCTATCTGTTCAGTCCACTTCCCCTATGGACATCAATACCAGATCATCCTAGAGGTTCTACAGAGGAACCCGGCCATGCGTCTAGGGATGCTGGCCCCATCGGTGCTTAAGGGCACAATGGGCGGAGATTGCAGACCTTCCATAATGTCATACAATCTAAAGCGTACGCGTTGCCGTCATCGGCTGAACTACGGAGGTTCATAAAATAATCTGAGACCACCATGGGTCTAGCAATGGCTCGTGAGCATACTATGATTCCGACTAAGAGTTCTCATAAATGACTCTTAGCAGAGAAACAATTCTTGGAAACATCTGAGCCTTATCATCAAGATGTTTAAGTCAAGACTTTCTAAATTCGACTCTTCATAGGAGTAGAAAGAAAAAGTTCGAACACAACCCGAATCGACTCACAAATGAGTGTTTGATGTCTTAAAATGAATAAGTCTGGGAACTCAAATGAGACCCGACCGAAATGACTCATCAATGAGACACACCACAAGATTCGCCAAAGGTCCATGTTCTGCTATCTTCATCGTCGTACCTAACCCTAGAGTTGACAATCCCCGACATTGAAACATCCGAATGACATGTCCAAAATAGATCACGCCATAGACTTGAATATGGGACAAGCAATAAGACCTCTTGAACCAAGAATCGTCCAAGAGATGAGATACAAAGACATGTAATTTGGGACAACGTTCTCAGCCCTAAGACCCTTAATTAATCTTTTAGGGTTACTGTTCCCAAGTCTCTATTAGTCATATCATACTTAATTAGAGTTTCAAGTATCGCCTTAAGTCATGATTCTTAGTATTATTAGGGTTTTGGGGTTTTTAAAACCAAAAACAGTGTTCTGTCCCAAACGGGACAGCCCACTTCAATCGGTCACTATACCCTGTACATAGTGAACCATTCTATGAAATTTTTATCATAAGTATCATCAGGTGTCTACTTTACAACTTGACAGACGGCTTAATTTTTAGATTTTTGTACAATTAGTTATTATTTTTCGAATAAGGTTCGTCGGTGCAAGACTAATCCTGACCGAGACCAATTATCCTAAGTTATAATCATTAACTGATTGTGTATACTTTATTAACTCATTAGTGACCCTCTCTGACATTATTAACACCTTCTTAATGCCTTTTACAGAGCCAAAAAGGTTCTGGAATTCTTGATTTAATCTCATTATTTGGTTACATTTTACAATCCGATAGCTAATCTTTTTTTTTTAATTTCCTTTATACATGTAGTATTAAATAGGCCATATAATCCCGGACACTTCTATGACCTGAGACGTACTGACATGATGTCAGACCTCACCTAGTACCACAGAGAGTGAATAGTATTAATTCATAAAGATTGGTCTTTTAATTAACATAGTGTATACATAAATCATTTACCCGATTATATAATACATAAGCTAGTATGGTAATCTCCTGTTACAATAAATAAGACACACAATTCCGAACGCAGAAATGGTCCACCATACTGGACCTTGACTCCAAGACTCAAACTTTCATACATCAGAGATCAATTTATGATTTTTATTTATATTTTAAAGGAGTATCTCAAGGAACTACTCCGATTAGTGGTTATCTCAAGTTATCGGTTAAGTGTAAACCAATCATGATGTACTTAGATGATTAAAAGGGAACAAACATTTCTGGACAGTTGTCCAACATCAACCTCATGCATCAAGGACAAAAACTTTACTCATTAGAAAAGGTGGGGATGTCTATCTAGAATCTAGGACAAAACGAATTAGGCATGCGACATACCGAATGAGATATCTTGCTTAACAAAGCATAAAACGTCAAGACATATACAATGACATATAATAACACTATTAGGAACGTGGTATACTATCAAGGATCAACATCCGTTCGCTCAAGATCATACAAAATTTCAGATAATTAAATTGTGGTAAAAGAAATCCTACTTGACTTAGAGATACTGAACTCCGACGCGCAAGCTTGTCTCCGAATGCACCGCGCCACCACCTCGTCGATCTACCACACTAGGAACACCACTCAAGGCCGGCTTAATGCTGGTTGGGAAGGGGAAGAGGGCACGAAATTGAGGAAAAGAAGTCTCAAGAAGAAGGCCAATGGGCTGCCGGTCCAAAAAGATTTGCCGGTTCCTCCCAAGAGGGGTATAAATAGATGAAGCCTTTCAATCCTCACCATCCAACACACCCCCATCAAATGGCTAAGATAGATTACCAAAAGAGGAAATGAGGCCATTAGGGACGTGATTATCCCAAACATTCCAATTAGTGACTGGGTTAATTGGTGATTATCCAATCTCATTCAATTAGTTAGGGTGATTCAATCCATAAATCAAATTCCTTCCCAATCAGTCCCATGACACAAGGGCGCCCTCCATGCATATGGAAAGGCCCTTGATTGCCCTCAATCAATTCCCAAATCTAGCCCTCTAATTGCTCTTTGATTAGTTATAATTTTCTTGATTAAAGGTAATTGATTCAATCTAGTTGATTTACCTAATTAGGACGGTACACCTCATCAAATTAGCACCATTTAAATCAATTGGGACATGGCGCCATATTTGATTTGGAATATGCCTCTAGCACCTTCCATAAGTCCTTCTTAAATGCCAATCAATATCCTCCATTAATCTCCATTAGCCATATTTAAAACCCAATTTAAATAGATTGCTAATTAACAACAAATTAGGGTTTTGAATTTGAATTGCCTTCCAAGATTTGTTCTCCTTGCCATAACTAACTAAATCTCATCACATCACACATGTTCACATGCCCCCAGGTATGTGCCCACGTGGCTCTGGAACCCTGCACTGTACTAGCGCCCAGGGGTCCCTGGCGCCCAACACATCTGGCGGCCAGTGTTTCTCCGCCTTCTGCTACACATGCCAACACTTGCCATCACACTTACTAAGATTCAAACTAGTAAGTTACAATATTAAAACGAGTCTAAATACTTGACACTCGCATACTGGCCCCTACCCCTGGCGTCAGAACGGGTTCCCGCACTAAGTCTAGTCCTCGCGCTCGGAAAAACCTGCCTTATCTGGATAATCACTCCCATCAATCAACAATCATCAAAATAGAACTCCACATACCAAAATGATATACCAGACCAAAAATCACAACAGATACGAAAACTTTCCTATTTTAGACTAGTTTCCTAAAATAGCAGTTTTGGTAATCTTACAGAATTTTCGGGTGTTACACTTGTAGTGTCTCTTACATGGAATGTTGTATCGGCGATATATCGATATCGGCCTTCAACCGATAAAATTATACATTGTAATATCGATTTTAGTTTTTTTTAATATCTATCGACGATATATCGGTGTTTTTTTAAAAAGATTAATTGAAAAAACTTAATTTTTTTTAAAATAGCTTTCCCGTCTGTTTTCCATCCTATGCCAAGTGGAAGGATATATGTTTAAAATGCAAGCACATATTTTGAATTATATACAAATTTTTATGCATATTTTACAGTTTATACTTGTCTAAATGAGTATCACTCATTTTAGAAGTTATATCGTGCAAATATATGGTAAAAATTAGTTTTAGAGCACCAATATTTTTTTACACAATATCTCTGATATTTTGTCTCTTTGGTCGATTGATATTTTACCGATATCCGACACGACATTCCTTGGTCTCTTAGTAACTTGACATCAAATGGAGTGTTATCTATAAGCCAAGTCACAAGTAGCTAGGAGAGTCTTTGGGATCTTCATTTTAAACATTTATTTCTGAACAAAGAAGATGAAGGTCAAAGAGTAGAAACCCAAAGAATAGTAAATATGGCAAAAGTTCAAAATCTAGAAAGGGGATGAAATGCTTTCACTGTGGTAGACTTGGGTATTTGAAGGAGTGTTGAAAGTTCTTAAATGACCAAAATGAAGTTTCACTAAATGAGCAAGACATGCAAGCTCAATAAGTAAATGCTATAAATAAAGGTAAAAATCTTGTTACAGTCTATATTTGTGATAAAAGTTGTTTTTGAGTTCAATAAATGCAACTAGTTGGGTTTGGATTATTTGGCCTCTTTCTATGCAACTTCTCATAGAAAGTTTTTCATTACATATGAGTTGGGCAAATGAGGGTGGTGAGGATGGGAAACCATGAGGTTTCAGAAAGGGAGATGTGTATTTTATGACTAGTGTGGGTTACAAGTTGATTCTTAAGGATGTAAGACACATTTCAGATTTGAAGTTGAATCTCTTATCAATGGGAACTTGATGATGATGGCTATGAATCACACTTTGACAAATGCGTGTAGAAGTTCACAAAGGGGGTCACTTGTTGTAGCAAAGGGGAGAGGTATTGCACTCTTTACAAAACTGAGGGGCAACTATCAAAGGGTGAGGTGAGTGCAACTCTTGAGGACTCATCCACTAACTTGTAGTATCGGCGGCTTGGCCACATGAGTGAAATCTTTAGAATTCTTGATGAAGAAGAATGCACTTCCAAATTTGACAGGTACTTCTTTGACTCCTCGTGATCATTACTTAGTTGGTAAACAACATAGAGCTTCATTTTCTACAAGTAGTACTCGAAAAATAAATGTGTTTGATCTTGTTTATTCGGATGTTTGTAAACCAATGGATGAGAAAACTCTTAGTGATTCTTTGCCCTTTGTTTCTTTTATTGAAGATGCATCTAAGAAAGTATGGGGGTATGACATAAAAAATAAGGATGAAGTGCTTGACATATTTTAAAAGTTTCATGTTATGGTTGAAAGGCAAATAGGAAAACTTCTTAAATATAGTATATTTTAAAGAGGTTTAATAATTATTCTAGTAAGCATGGAATAAGGCATGAGAAAACAATACTTTATACTCAACACAATGGTGTGGCGGAGAGGATATACCTGATATTAATGGAAAAAATTCGAAGTATGCCATCTTTGGCAAAACTTTCGAAGAGCTATTGGGATGAAGCTATGAGTACCGTTTATTACTTGATGAATCATTCTCATTCATATGTGTTGGATTATGAGGTACCAGAGAAAGTGTGGAGTGGTAGAAATCCCTCGTACTCACATTTTAAGATATTTGGTTGTAAGACGTTTGTGCATGTCCCAAAGGAGCAGAGAACAAAGTTAGATGGCTATGCTATTGAGTGTATCTTATTGGGATATGATGATGATGAATTTTGTTATAGGTTGTGGAACCTAAAGAACAAGAAACTCATTAGAAGTAGAGATGCTATCTTTAGAGAAGATCAAACAATTAAAAACTTTGGCAAAGATGAAGCACCAAAGTAAGTTGTGCATGAAGACTATGATGAGTTCTATGTTCCACAAGCTTCACAAGGTATTCAAGGGGAAGAACATAGTGAAAGTGGTAAACCTAAATATGGTGATGATGATCATGTAGAGAATGAGGTGGAGCATGAATATGTGGGTTTCAATGCTGATGATTTTCTTGAGAATGAAAGTGACTTAAATGAAGATGATGACTCTATTTAAGGTAATATGGAAGAAGAGGAGTCTTCACATCAAGATGAGATAAATTCATTGAGTAGATCGAAAAGAGAAATGAAGTCATCTACAAGGTATCATTTATCTACGTATGTCACTCAACGAGTATAATGAACCAGAAAGCTTTGTGAGAGCTCAAACACATGAAAATAAGGATTTATGGAAGAAAGCAATGCAAGAAGAGATGAAATCCTTGTATGAGAAATATACTTATGAGTTAGTGAAGCTTCCTTAAGGAAAGAGAGTTTTGAGAAACAAGTGAGTATGCCGGTTGAAGGTTGAACAACTTGATGTTAAAATCGTCTTCCTTCATGATGATTTAGGAGAAGATATTTATATAGAGCAACTGGAAGGATTTAAAGTCAAAGACAATGAGCAAATGGTATGCAAGTTAAAGAAGAGTTTGTATGGGTTGAAGCAAGCTAAGGCAATGGTATAAGAAATTTGATTCTTTCATGATGAGTCATGTGTATAAGAGGACAACATTATATCATTGTGTGATTTTATTATATTATTATTTTATGTTGATGATATATTGATTGTTGGGCATGATACTCACAAGATTGCTATGTTGAAGTATGAATTAAGCAAATTCTTTGCTATGAAGGACTTGGGGCCTACAAAACAAATATTGAGGGACAATCAAGCATGATAAGAAGGCTAATAAACTATAACTATCAAAGAGAAGTACATTGAGAAGGTAGTTGAGAAATTTTAACATGAAAATACAAAGTTTGTTAGCACCCCACTTGGAAGTCATTTCAAATTGCACAAGAAGCAAAGTCTTTCAAATGAGAGGGAGAATGAAAAAATGACTAAGATCCCATATGCATCAACGATATGGAGTTAGATGTATACAATGGTGTGAGCAAGGCCGGATATTGCATATGTTGTTGGAGTTGTTGTAAACATCTTTCAAACCCGATGAAGTGGCTTTTTCTATATCTAAGAGGTTCCTCTAAAGTATGTTTGTGCAATGATGTGTATAAGGTTGGATATTATATATGTCATTGGAGTTGTTAGTAAACCTCTTTCAAAATTGGGGAAGGAGTATTAGAATGCAGTGAAGTGGCTTCTTTGGAATCTAAGAGGTTACTCTAAGATATTTGTATGCCTTGGAGATGGTAAATTTTTTCTTTAAGGATTTACGAATTCCGATATGATCGGAGATACTGACTCAATGAAGAGTACTTCGAGGTATTTGATCACTTTTGAGGGGGAGTCATGTCATGACAATCAAGGTTACAAAAGTGTGTTACATTGTCTACAACGGAGGCCGAGTAAATTGCAATTACTGAAGCTTGCAAAGAGATGTTATGGATGAGGAGATTCATAGAGGAGTTGGGTCTAAGGCAAGACAATTGTGTTGTGCATTGTGATAGTTAAAGTGTCATCCATGTAAGCAAAAATGCAAGTTCTCACTCTATGAGCAAACATATTTATGTGAGGTATCATTAAATAAGAGATGTGTTGGAAATGAAGCTCTTAGAGTTGAGAAAGATCTACGATCGTTTAAAATTAAACCCTTGCAAGTGCACAAGGTAATTATATACTACAACGAGTATTAAGGGTTGTCGAACCTCAGGGACGGTTAAACAATTTACCAAATTCAAGATAAAATTGCGGTTTGTTTAATTAATCTAGAGAAAGCAATGAACTTTACTAAACTAAGCTAAGTTTTTAATCAATGGAGAGAATTATTAAGGCAATGAATCCACCACTAGACATGCGATTACTACTCTTGATTATTATTATATGCAAATTGACATGATATGGTAATTCGTGTTATTGGTCGGACACATGAATCACTACTGAATTTACTAACATTCTTGGTAGGATACGAAAGTTCATCCACTATTGTGTAATCAATCTTATCCTTGGTCGGGCATAGAATCAATCACAAACATGTTCTTGGTTAGACATAGGGATTAAAAAGATCTAATTTCATTCATATCTAATAAGTCTATGGTCAAGCACTCAAGAGAATACTCATGAAATAACATTAAACATAAATCACATCAACTTTATTATATAAAACTATCAAGAGTAGCAATACACATATCTAGGACTTCATCTAGCCTTGACAAGAAATTTAGTTACATATAGAGGAAGAGAAAGGAAAAACCTATTTTTGTAAATCCATTGGCATGGATCTCTTCTTCTTCTTTTGCTCCAAAAGACTTCTTCTCTTGCTCTTCTATAGCCTCCAATTCTACTCAAGATCCTCCAAAACGTTATCTCTTAAGGCCTATTTATATGTTTGAAGAGAAACCCTGAAGTCCCCTTCCAAATCCGAGTTGAAAAAAGCTTGATTTATTTCTAATCAAATACTAACATAAACATAAACTTAGGAGATAATAAAATACATATTTCATGTGTAGATCAATCTATACTGATAAAAATCTGTCGAATATGATGACCAAGGCTTTCCCTAAGGTGAAACTTGAGCTTTGTAAAGGTTGGGCTAGTATGGCTGAGGTTGGCCCGCATATGTAGTATGGGGGAGCACCCACAGGCCACATGAGTAGGGAGGGGGAGAATTGTTGGGCTTTTTCCCTTCTCATGTGAGGCCTATAGTTTTTTGGGCTTTCCTAACATGTGGAGAGGCCTACTACTTAACCCACTTTGGTGTTTAGTGTAAGTTGATAACACAAAGAAATGTTTCTTTGTAAAAAGCTAATTCTACTTAAAATAAGGTTCTTTTGAGAAAGAGATCATAATCATAATCATAATCAAGTAGCGTCTTTTCCCAACTATTTGGGGTCGGCGACATAGATCTTACTCCTCCATTTAGGCCTGTTTTGGGCTACCTCTTTTGCAAGAGATAGTAAAGTCACATCCTTTTTTATTAACTCTATCCTAGTTCTCTTAAGTCTCCCTCTCCCTCTTTTAGCATCGTTTACAAGGAGTCATGTGATTTCCTTGTGGTTTTTATGGTCCAATAAAAATGAGAATTATCTCAAATGTACATAGTATTTTGGAACGGTGGGAGTATATATTAAAATAAATAATAACCAATAAAAAAAGATAAATCTTATTTTTCAATCCAGTTATCTGAAATACCACATAAGTGCCCGTGTGGTGTTGCCGCATTCCTTTTATAATGAGGGAAGACATCATTTCAACTGAGTTCTTACTTTTTTTAATTAAAGCATCACTAGAAAAACCACATTCCACTTGTAACGAAGAAATGTGTCGTTTCAACTAACGTCTTATATTTTGTTAAAGTTTTCAACTAATGCGTCACTTTTATTGACGTCTTAGTAGTTTTTTTTACCGAAAAAAAAAACTAAGGCATCATCTATGTCTTCAAATAATATTTCGTAAAAAAGGTAAAGCGCTATTTTAAACGACTCTAAAGTATAACACGTTAAAATGTTATTTGAAATGATGTCATAGTTGAAAAATTAATAAAATAGAAAGTGTAAATATAAGAGACATTTTCTTTGTTTGTCACATATAGGAGACTATGTGATCAAGTCATACTCTGTGGTTAGGTATAGCCTTATACTATCATATTTTTTTTTGTCAATCTTACTCTGCATGATCATAGAGTCTTTCCTTAATACATATGAGAGACTATGTGATCAGGCCATCTTCTATGGTTAGGTATGACCCTGTAATGAAAGACTTTGTGATTAGGCAGAGTAAGATTGACACAAAAAAAAACGATAGTACAAGGTCAAACCTAACCATAGAGTATGGACTGATCAGATAATCTCTCAAATGTGATATATAAGGAAAACATCTCTTCTATTGATGCTTTTTATTTTGTTATATTTTCAACTAAGGCGTCATTTCAAACGAAAAAAATAAGTTCAAAAAGTCTATATTTTAAAGTCGTCGTTTGAAATGATGTCTTACTCTTTTTACAAAATATTTTTTGAAGACATTACTTCCAATAACATTTTTTTCTCTTTTCGAGATCGGTAAAAAAGATAAGACATCAATAGAAGCAATGCCTTAGTTGAAAAACTTAACAAAATGTAAAGCATCAGTTGAAATAATGACTTTCCTCGTTACAAGAAGAAGACGTCGCTTCCAGTGACGTCTTAGTTAATAAAATATAAAACATTAGTTAAAACGACGTATTTCCTCATTACAAGAAGGAGTCTCTTCCAGTAACACCTTTCAAGAGATGCCTTTCGGGCCAGGATACCTTTTAGGCTGGGATTAAAAAAAAAGACCATGTAAGCCATGCTTACGCCTACTTGGCATGTTAGATAACCGAATCGGAAAATAAGTTTTTCCTCTTTCTCAATCGATTTTTGTTTATTTTAATATATATTATTTGATAATAACCCCCAAATGTTATTGTGCAAAAAAATAAAAAAAGTAAACTAAACTAAAAATTACTAAGACAGAGAGAGCGCGTTGTGCCAGGGTGTGTGTGTTGGGGTTTAGGGGGGAAGGGGAGGGATTTATTTTATAATTTTTTTATTTCTGGGGGAAGAATTTTGAGGACATGCTAATTGATTGATTGGGCCATATCTAAGCATTTGAAAGAACATAAGCTGAATTTTATGTCTAAGGCCCGTCCAATAATGCGTTCAGTGGATGGCAATCAGACCCTTAAGATTGAGGGCATGCTAATCTCACGTCAATAGATTCTATCACGTAATTTTTGCTCCAAATCATTCATACCACAGCAGGTCAGGGATGCTTTTATGAGTTTTTTCCATATTACATGGCGCCAAATTTCGTTTTCTCATATTACCAGGTTTTTTTCCGTAAAATCCCATACGCCCGGAATCAACACCTAAAGTACCACAAATGCCATTCTTTTACGTTTTTCGTGACTTTTGTATCCAAAGGGTCATGTTGAAGATGACACAATCACCTCAACTCGGTTTTAGGAAGCAAAGACAGTGATTTCGACGAAGGTCCGTCCATCATCGCGGTTCAAAACATCGTTGGCGCCGTCCAACCCAGAAAAAATAATTTTTCATGCCGAAAAACTCTAAAATCAACGGGAAAGATGAGAAAAAATCTATGATAAAGGGATTTTGATATAATAGCAGCGGGGAAGCCCGCCCAACTACAAAAATTAAAATCTACATGTAAAGAAACGCATATAAAGGCCACCCATTGGTGCTCGACCGCTCGTGGACATCAAATAAGAGGATAAAAATGGGCAAAAACATGAAATACACGTCGGCGAGCGTCAAGTTCAATTTATATATCTTTCTGTGATCCTAATGAAGTAGAAGATGAGGAAAAATAAAGAAGAACGCAAAAAAAAGAAAAAAAATGGATAAAAATCGTGTCGTCGAGTACATGACTTGAATTGAGTCGTGTCGTTGAAAACACGACTTGAATTCAAGTCGTGTATTATTTGAAGTCGTATCAAATAGTACACGACTTGAATCAAGTCATGTCGTCGACAACATGATTTTATGCCAATTTTCAAAATGTCATAACTCGCTCGTTTTTTATCCGTTTTTTCTAAAAAAATTTGCGTTCTTCCTTATTTTTCCTCCTCTTCCACCTCATGAAGATATATTACGATGAAAAAGAAAAAAAATAAGAAGAAAAAAAAGTGGAAGCTTTTCGACGTCCTTCTTATTTTTTCTTACTTTTTCATCCTAATATATCTTAATGAGGTAGAATATGAGAAAAAATAAGGAAAAATACAAAAAAAATGGGAAAAATGGACAAAAAATGAGCGAGTTATGACATTTTGAAAATTCATGTAAAATCGTGTGAGTACACGACTCAATTCAAGTCGTGTCTTTGAAGACACGACTTGAATTTAGTCGTGTCGTTCAAGACACGACTTGAATTCAAATCATGTATTATTTGACACGACTTGACCAAGTCGTGTCAAATATTACACGACTTGAATCAAGTCGTGTCGTCGACGACACGATTTTATGACAATTTTCAAAATGTCATAACTCGCTTATTTTTTATCCGTTTTTTTTTATTTTTTTACATTTTTCTTTCTCTTCTGCCTCATGAAGATATATTAAGCCGAAAAAAGTAAGAAAAAAATTGAAGCTTTCTGGCGAAGCTCCGGACGTCAAAAAGCTTCCACTTTCTTCTTTCCTCTAATTTTTTTTTTATCCTAATATATCTTTATGAGGTGTAAGAAGAAGAAAAATAAAGAAGAACGAAGAAAAAATGGCAAAAACGGATAAAAAATGAACGAGTTATGACATTTTGAAAATTCATGTAAAATCGTGTCGTCGAGTACACGACTCAATGCGACTTGATTCAAATATCATCTTATTTGATGTCCATGAGTGGACGAGCACCAATAGGTGGCCTTTATATGTGTTTCTTTACGTGTATATCTCAATTTTTGTAGTTGGGCGGATTCCATGCTGCTCTTACATCAAAATCCCTTCATCGTAGTTATTTTTTCTCGTCGTTGCCACTAATTTTGTTATTTTCCGGCATGAAATTTTATTTTTTCCGGGTTGGACGGCGCAGGCGTTGATTTGAACCACGATGATGGACGGACCTTCGCCGGAATGTCTTCTTCCTCAACTGGATGCTCCAGTAAATCACTAATTTTGGGAAGAAGAGGAAGACTTAAGTTACATTTGAGGGAAGAAGGAGTTTTTTCCATATTACCTGGCGCCCATTGGGGAAGAAAGGCATTTTAGGTAATTTCTGGGTCATATAGAAGAAACAAAGAGATTCCGAGTAATATGAGAAAATAGAAGTTGGCGCCGAAGTAATATGTAAAGAGCTAGGCTTTTGTATATCAATCGTTCTCCTACCAGGACCTTGAAGGCAATCGAAAGCCTCCACAATTCCTGAAGGTAAGTTGATACCAACTTTGATGAAGCTTTCCGAAAATGCTCTTAAAAATCTGCTGCTGGTGGGATAATTCGAGACCGTCGTGGGCAATTTATTGCAGGATATGCAGTAGCACTCTCCTTAAAATCTCCTATCAGAGCAGAATCTCATAAGGCTGGAGAAGTACGCATCTTGTTGTATATTCTAAGTTACTGAGGCCATGACTTGACATCGAAATTTCTGAGGCTATCTTGATGAAGTCAGAGATACTACACGAAGTTCAAAACTAGAAACTTGCTCATGTCTTTCTTAAGCAAAACCAGGTTGCAGAAAAGGCTGGCTTACTCTTGTTACCGGTTTCTACATCCACCACAGTTCTTACATCCCACCTTAAATGCGGACATCTTGAGCAGCTACTTCCCTCGTTGCGGTCAGGTTGTAAAATACTCCCTCCATTCCACAGTAACTGCTGTTTAGTCTTCAAAATGAACTTAGTTCCATTTTAGTTTTTCAAGATGAACTAATTAGTTCATTTTAAAATACTTCTTCTGTGCGCCGTCGACCATCATGATTGACAACTCGAAGTAATGAAGGATATCCTGGCAGACATCCTCCGGGCGGACTATGAACTCTCCCCTCTGCAAGACAAGACAGTACAGCTCTACTATATTTCCCATAATTTCTTTTGATAAGTTTATTCCCCATCTCAAACAACCAATAAAATAATGTATTAATTGCACATCCTTGGGAAAAAAATTATTAGCCGCTCTGCCGCCCAAATTCAACTTCGTTTAATGTACCAATATCCTTTAAATGGAACTAACTACAAAAATTTGCAAACCTTCCTAGATATCATGACCATGTGAAACAAATCCTAAAACCAAGCATCAAGCATATCTTACTTGGCGTGCTAGAATGTCCTTATCAAAGCATTGAAGCATTTATTTTAAGCAACCTTAGCCATGGCTTCTGCTTCTACCCTGCACAAGAGCAAATCCTTGTTTGACAATTTCATGATGGCATTCATGTGCAAAATCAGAGACTCAATCTATCAAATACAAGGAATCAAGCTCAGAAGAGTAAGTTCACATACACACACGAAAAAAAAAAAAAAAAAAAATCTGCCACATTCTTACTTGTAAATTCCCTCTCCAACTTCCATTCTGAAGAATTTCCCAATCTTCACAGAGGAACCAACTTCCTCGGACAAATCTTTCAGGATTGACTGCATGACAAAAACACAAAAAAAATAGATTTCAACAGGATCAGAAAATGTGTGAAATCTATCAACAGTTGATCAGTCAATAATAACACAGCTAAGTTGATCAGTCAATAATAACACAGCTACTTATTGGCTGAATGGGAACACAATCATAATCATAATAAAGTAGCACATTTTCCCAACTATTTGGGTGGGCGACATGGATCTTACTCCTCCATTTAGGCCTGTTTTGGGCTACCTCTTTTGTAAGAGATAGTAAAATCAAATCTTTTTTTATTAACTCCATCCAAGTACTCTTAGATCTCCCTCTCCCTCTTTTAGCATCATTTACATGCATCCCTTCTAATCTTCTCACAGGGGCATCTATTGGTCGTCTTTACATATGCCTATACCAACGCATCCTACATTCCCTCAGCTTCTCCCTAAAGGAGCTACCCCTAAACTCTCACGAATATATTCATTTTTAATCCTATCTCTCTTAGTTATCCCACTCATCCACCTTAACATTCTCATTTTGGCTACATTCAACTTATCTATATGATTCCTCTTTGGTGCCCAACACTCCACTATTGCAGGCCTAATGGCTGTTCTATAGAACTTGTCTTTAAGCCTTTTTGGAACACGTTTATCACACAACACTCCTAAGGCTGCCCTCCAGTTTACCCACCCCGCATTTATCCTATGCACCACATCACTATCAATATCCCTTTTTTTTATGGATAATGGATACTAAGTAACAGAATTGATCACACCTTTGCACTACTTGCCCATCTATTACAACTAAGGCTCTACCTATAGTTCTACCTTCCTTAAAATTAAAATCCATGCATTTTGTCTTAATCACAATTATTTTAAAACTTTTTTATTCTAGAGCATCCCTCCATAATTCCAGTTTCACATTCAAACCTACTTTAGTTTCATCAATTAAAACTACATCATCTGCAAAAAACATACACCAAAGTACGATATCATGTAAATGCCTAGAACATCAAACAACTTATTATGAATTGACTGCATGAAAAAAACACCAAAAATTAGCTTTCAACAGTATCAGACAATGAGTGGAATTGATCAACAATCACACAGGCAATTACTGGCTGAATGGGTACATGTTTACATTTTGAAAATAGAATAGTCAAATGCTAAAAAGCATCTTCGGCCAGAACATCAATGGACTTAAACGATTGATGGAGACACCATTTCGCATTTCATGCACAATCACTTAAAAAAACCCAAGGCATAAACATATTGTTCTCCATGTGGCCGGCAACAGCAGACGTAAGCAAAGAGAGTGGACAAGTACAAACAGAAAAAATGGACTCTTGAAGGGGAACAAATTGGGAAAAAGCATAGAGAAAAGAAAACCCAAGGTACCTTCACGTTGGTGGTGTCATTCATAACAAACTTTTGTTCCAAAAACACAACTTCTTCAAAATACTTTCGCAAACGACCTTCCACCATTTTCTCAATGGCCATTTGGGACTTTCCCGTGCTTTCCGCCTGACACAAGCAAGTCAATATTGAGACTTTTCACAAAAGTAAAAAATAAATAAAGATACAGTTATAAGGTAACAAGCACCAAAACACACTAAATAATCTCTCATCCTTAAATGTTTCGAGTATAAACACGCACTTTATGTACCATATGTTCACTCTTCCACCTCTTATCAGAAACAAAAAAAATATGTATTGGGGTCTATGCAACAGAACAGTCAACCCAACTAATGTAAGTACAAAATAACTTGAAGAAAGTAGGTACTTGTGTCTTGAGTATATCCCGTTCACTCTCGATTGCTTCAGAAGAAACAAGCTCCTTTGATAAGAACAATGGTTTTGCAGCAACAATGTGCATAGCCAATGACGAACCAACTTTTTGAAGTGTATCCAATGAGATGTTTTTATCATTTGATTCAAGAGTCAAGATTCCAGCAATACGACCCAAACCTGTGTCAAACAAAGTTAACAGTTCAAATTCAAGCTTTTTTTGTGTCGTGATTTTGCAAACATTTCTTAAAACTTGGCATTGATTTGACTCTCTTCCTCCCCCCCTCTTTCCCTCTCTCCCACACACACACTGACAAAACACAGCATTTCAAATTTTTTATATGATAGTCAAAATCATTCTGAAAACTATACTATAGTGAAAACTAAGAAACCAAAGTAAGCAGCACAGTACAATTCTGCTTCATTTCCGATTAACTGCAGATGCTACTTAAATCTTTTACAAGAGCAAATCAGGTAGGGCCACTCTTTGTGGAGAATCAAGACAGGATAGTACTAAGATATCGGAGCGCAAACACTCAACTATAAAGACCCAAGAGTGCTGCTATACAAGTAACAAAGTTGCCCCAACTTTTCTATTGTTTACCTCAGCCAAGTATCAGTTAATACATCATAAAAATTAACATGAAGAATAAGCTTCTGATACATGTCTTTGCAAACATCAGCATATACAAGTGCAAGGTTCATGGTTCAATTTAGCTCTTGGGACTTTCATCAGACTAAGATAATTACAAAATAACCTAAAGTCACCCTACTCAAAGATCTAAATGTCTGGAAATACATTTTAACCATGATTAAGTATCTTTGGATGCAGATCAACTTTGGAAGATTTTTTATTAAATTATGGCAGGAATACATGGTAAGAAAGGTGGTGGAGATCTTATACGGGCTTGCTTAATTATGCTAGAATTGGGAAGACCAAACGTAACTGGAAGAAGAGATCTCCACTGGCTCGATAGAGGACATGTTGCTGGTGGATAAAGCTTGGAAACTACTGCATTGAAGACTTATATATAGAAGGCTAAAGTTGAGAACTTGAGCAATTAGCAGAGATAATGTAGGGGCAGCTTTTTATTATGGAAAATCGTCTTATCATCATTTCGGAGTTTCATTTGTTTAGAATTTTGAATAACCAATAGGAACTAATACTTTTCTTGCTTATAATAAAATTTTCTTTATGTGAAAATTACTTAGTTCAGAATTATATATGAAGCCCCATCAAGGCAGCCTATATAAGTGTGAAATTAATGTTTCAAATTCTCTTAAATTCATGGTGTGTGTAAGGTGTGCCCTTACACATCAATCTTTCTCTTAAAGTGCTAGGCGTGCCCTGCCTTGACGACTACCCGGGCAAACTCTCCAAGAAGGAGACTCAGCATTAGAATCCAGCTTACTGGATTCTGAATGTTCCACCATAACATTTTCACGTGGTTCACATGGTTTTTGCTGGTTTACTACGTCCAGACTCTGTTCATCATTGTACCTGCCTGATCTTCACCATTGTGTGTCATAAGTTGGCAGCACAGCCAAGTTGTGTTGCTTCAAGCATATCACCCCAATCTATTGCCGTCCAAGTTGCAAACGATGAAAAATATCCCCCCTACATTCGTCAATCTGTGTTCTGAATTTGATGATGGATGATCTGATGAACTTGCCAATCATGAAGATGTGAGAAGTCCGATTCTCATTATCCAAGAGGGAGTAGATTTCTCTTGCCCTCCCATTTATGATGATGCCCCACCAATCCATCGGTGTTCCAGTGCATCCAATGTATGTGGTTCATGTGCTTCCCCCACCTCAAGTAGTATATGCTGCTTCTGAAGTCTTCTCCCTCACAGATTAATACCGAGGATGAGTTTTTTCCAACCAGGGGAGAATGAAGCTGATCATCTTTGTAAGGTTTTTAGTCCAATCAATGAAGGAATACAAAGGAATGTGGTTGTGGTGAATCCTACGGGGTTGCTGGTGTTCAGCTAGAATTGGAGGACCAAACACAACTGGAAGAATGAGTGTCTGTTGCTAGACAGAGGATATCTTGTGGGTGGATAAGTATGGAAAGTGGTGCATTCAAGGCTGGAGATGGGAAATTGAGCAAACAATGGAAACACAAAGAGCTTCTCATGAATTCATGGTGTGTGTGAAGGTGTGCCCTTACACATCAATCTATTAGGCATGCCCTGACTTGACAAATACCCTGGCCTGAACT
Source organism: Houttuynia cordata (assembly GCA_039654745.1). Lineage (NCBI taxonomy): Eukaryota > Viridiplantae > Streptophyta > Magnoliopsida > Piperales > Saururaceae > Houttuynia > Houttuynia cordata. The sequence continues at coordinate 20,107,723 of CM077502.1, forward strand.
GTCCAAGCAGGAGATTCAGCTTCAAAAGACCGACTTCTGAGAGTTTCATCATAACTCAAGTCTCAAGTGGTTTGCGTGGTTTTTTTCGGTAAGTTTGTCCCCGTTCACAGTAACTTCATTCTGGTTTTGACTCCTTTGCGTCGTTACTTGCAGAAATACTTTTCATAATTTGAAAGTGTCACATAATAAGTTAATTTCTTCACGACCAACAAAAACTATGTACCACTAACTTATTACACTACAACCAGCAGCACATTCACATTTCCACTTAACAAACATAATAAAACCAATCAACCGTAAATAGCAGTTCTATTTATCATCAATAATTATTACAACTGATGATAATAATAAGCACAATGACCGTAACTTTTGGACCATAAAAAAATATTAATAAGGCATATTTTATGGAGTCAGCCAAAAGATGCAACACTTTTCACCTCAATAAGGGTATGTATTATGCATGCATCATGCATAAGAAAAGGAGACAACCTATCCTCCTCTAATTGACTTTGCATTTCATAATATAACTCTGCTTAGAATATGCATTATGTAACAATAAAAGTAAACACCTGGCTGTGGACATGTATGAAGGTAAGAAGAGACAATGCCATGTGAAGATGTGCTCACTGCAAAACCTCTTCTAAGATTTATATTCTCTCCCACCATTGCAGCAACTTCTGTGATTGCACTTTGTGCCGTTATTTCTCCATTTAATTTGGGATGATCAAAATTGATCTTCACATCCTATAGGAAAAAGCTTTCTTATTCATGAATAGCAAGAATATTAGAAGTTATGACAAGATTATTGAACTAGAAAGACAGATGAGAAAAGGTCCAGAATAAAGGTCAGCAGAAAAAAATTGGGATCTTGTGAGGATAAACATCAGAACCTTGATGCAAGCCTCCTTATTTGCCCCCTCGGGACTTCCAATAGATAGTATTGATGAATAAACAAGGGGAGAACTTGAAATGTCTTGATAAGATCACTTACTAACATTTCATGGTGCTATCACCATTTAATTAGGCATCACCCCTCTGCATCTTCTCATTTCAACCATTACTTAACTACTTGGGAAAAGATGTGTCAGGAAATCTTACCCCTAAGTGCTCAGGAGTAAGAAAAGAACCCATAGAACTTCGACCACCTTCAACAAACAGTGCTGTCCTCGCCAAAGATAGAGCCTGGATGTTATACACATTACAATTGAACAAATAAGGCAAAATAATATCTCATAAGTTTACTATGACAGTAAATCTAGTCAAGGCCACAGATAACTGGGAGGAACATCTACTTAGCAAACAAATTGGGCATTGTGTAGTGCTCCGTGCAATAAAGAGAATTCAAATGTTTATTCTACACAAAAAAAATCATTTTCTAAGGGTGGAAGAATTATCCCATCATTAACAAACTAGGCAGGCAGAAGATAACATCCACTGCAGGGGTTCACATTTTAGAAAGCGAAAGAAACTTTGGATGGTGCTATAAATAACTGTGAGTGCACGCAAGCGTGTGAGAGTGTGCCAGCGTGGCTACTGCATATATACATTATACAGCACTGACCAAGTACTGAAATATTTCGTTCCTTGCAACAAAGTCCGTCTCGCAGTTAAGTTCAATGACAGCAGCTTTGGTCTCAGTTTGGGCTAGTGCAAGCAAACCTTCAGCAGCAATTCGTGACGACTTTTTTGACGCCAGAATAATCCCTCTCTTCCTCAGCTCTTTCTGTGCAGCATCTGTAAGAAGGAAAATATAACACAACACTTCAAAGAGAGTAATTCCTTGTGTAAGCAGTAGGGTGGGCAGAGATGGAATCATATTAACCTACCAATGTCCCAGCTGCAACTGATAAGAGCAGATTTGACATCCTTGATGGGTGCACTCGTCCTCTCCCTCAGTTGCCTGATAAGATTTAAATGGTCTGAAACAGATGGGCCAGCAGTAAACCTCCTTGATAAAAAGGTGCCTCCACCACAATAATGTTGAGAAGAATCATTGGTGCGGCAAAGTTGAAGAGCGAAGTCTCCAACTTGAGGTATGATTAGTGCTGTGCCAACTCCTGAAGCATGCATGCGACTGAAGTAGTGATGGGCATTGACGAGGTTAAGAAGATTCGTGATAGGGCGTTTCAATCCTCGAGACAATGCCATTCTATATCCTATCATGACAATCACCAAGCACAAAGAAACTATGAATCATCAGATACAACAAATGAAATGGGGGTCTCTGATCGAGGGGGTTAGCGAGATGTGAAAACAAATTCATAGTAGGAAATGCATTTATGATTTGACATGCATTTCCCAGGGTTTTAGGCAGGTTTGCATTAATGTTTAGATTCACAGTTATTGAATTTAAATTTACAGTGGAATTGAATTTGCGTATTAGTGAGACAAGTAAAAATGAGGCAAGTTTTGTCAGTGTGTTGAATTTAAAGGATACTGAAATTTGTGAACATGTGAAACATATGATGAGTCCACTCAATAGACTGATCAAGATTAAAATCCCTAATCTATTTTCCCTAACTGAATCTATTTTCCGCCTTGTCCTATAATTATGAGTAATTAAAATAAATATTCTACAAAAGAGCGACTATGATATTCTGAAGTTTATCATGCAAAATAACAAACAGTGTGCATATAGACAGGATATGAACAGATTCAATATATTAAGGGAGACTGCCTCAAGAATTTTTGCTAGTTCAAAATAACTAGTTGGATCCTCTTCTGTTTTCACTAGGCAAATTTTCAAATACCTGAATCAATATCACTCTCAATTTTAGAAAATACATAAATCAATTCCTGCTTCTTTGAAATCTTGCCATATTTTAAAAAAAACAGAAATTGGAAAGAGACATTAGAGAACTCATTATGCGGCTCAACCCCTAAGCTTGAAAGCAATAGGATAGCGGACAACACGTTAACGAAGAGGAGCAGAGGGTATCGAGGGATAAAAAAGATAACTTTCTCTTGAATCACTACAAGAGGTTACCCCCGGAATCGACACCAGACGATGAACCATGGCACCAACACCATGGTTGTTCAACATCATCACCGAAAGGAGGGCTTCACCAACGAAACAAGGTATTTTTCACCAAAACATTCTTCATCGTTTCATTGATATTAAGCCCTTAAAGCTTACAGAGAATCTTAATTAGAAATAACATAATAAATAAGATAAGTCTTAACTTTGGAATCAAATCTCAACGAAAATCTTAAATCAAATGGTAGAAATTCCTAATATAAGTAAAATTCTAAAAATTTAAATATAATAATAAACTTTATGTGGGACCACTATGGCTCCGCATCATTCTCCCCGGGTGAAAGAAACTCGACTCCGACAAGTAGAGGCAAGGAGCTGGCAAATGACCACGCAAATAGCTAGGAAAGCACAAGAAAATAAAGACCACTAGAAAACCAGACGGTGGACTATAAGGCTGGTTCATCCAAAATTAATAGGAACCAGACCCCATGCCCAAACTGAACCTAAACCTGGGTCGTCCAACATAAGCTTGAACCAAGTCTACCGGGTCAACCTTTCGAAGGGAGCACGAGCAAAAGGGCCAGCAGTGGTGAACCCTAAGGCGACTGTGGCGGCAACAATGGCGCAATGGTGGATCAAAGTGACTGTGGCGGCGGCGGAGTAATGGAGAGAAGGCAGAGAAAGGCGGCCGCGCGGGGTGACACAACGACGGCCAGGAGAGGAGACCAAATTGGCAAGGCAGTGCGGTGGGACAGGACGACAATCGGAAGAGGAAGCGCTTGATCAGGCGATCGAGCAGTCGCACGATGGTGTCACAATCGGACACTCCACATGATGTTCGGATGAATAGGGCGACGGCTCGATGCATGTTGGCGGTAGCGGCGGGGCAATGCAGATGGTCGGCCGCGGCAGCGAAAAGAAAAAAGATGGCCACGGCTTCGACAGTAACCACGACGGGCTGGCCAAGGAGAAGGCGGCGGATCGGGTGGAGGCCGTAGAAGATGAAGCAGATCGTCATCGATGGACTTTAGGATCCTCCAACTGGTGGCGGCATGGTGGTTGTGGTCACCAAACGCGACTAGAACAGGAAAGGTGCAATTTTTGGCACCCGAAGAGAACTTGTGGCCATCGAAGAGAGAAGAAACACAACTGCCAAGAATGATCGCCGGCCATAGAGTGCAGAGCTCGAGCTGAGATTTAGGAGACACTTCCACGTTTTGGGATTCGATGCAGGGCTCCTCCAGGTAAGGAAAAATACCCCTTGTGGCACATTCTCGTGTTCCATTGTAGCCGAGGAGTCGGCTGTATATGACTGATGGACTAGCACAATGATCTCTTCGTCTTGTTCATAGGGCTCTTGGTCATGGATGGACGGCACAGACACTGCACCAGATGGCTGATGGACGTGGAGCACTGAAAGCGTTAGGTCGTCTGAGAGGGAATTGGTGACAGGCGATGGGATGCGAGAGCATAGGCGTATGACGCGACGTTGACCTCAGCAAACTCGGGACGACCGCATCAAATTTGGCATTCAGAGAAATCAAATGTTGGATTACGACATCTAGAGCGGAAGGGGAATGAAATGGGTGCAAGTTGTTTGATTGGCCACCAAGTTGATAGCGGACAACACGTGAAGGAAGAGGAGCAGAGGGGATAAAAAGGATAACTTTCTCTGGAATCACAACCAGAGGTTACCGCCGGAATCGACACCGGACGGTGAACCATGGCATCAATAGAATTTTAGAATTTTACTTATATTAGGAATTTCTACAATGGAAAGATTTTATTTGATTTAGGATTTAAGATTTTCGTTGAGATTTGATTCTAAGACTTATCTTATTTAGTATGTTATTTCTAATTAGGATTCTCTGTAAGCCTATTTAAAGGCCTTAATATCAATGAAACGGTGAAGAATGTTTTGGTGAAAAATACCTTGTTTCATTGGTGAAACTCTCCGTTCGGTGATGATGCTAAACAACCATGGTATTGATGCCATGGTTCACCGTCCGGTGTTGATTCCGGCGGTAACCTCTGGTTGTGATTCTAGAGAAAGTTATCCTTTTTATCCCCTCTGCTCCTCTTCCTTCACGTGTTGTCCGCTATCAACTTGGTGGCCAATCAAACAACCTGCACCCATTTCATTCCCCTTCCGCTCTAGATGTCGTAATCCAACATTTGATTTCTCTGAATGCCAAATTTGATGCGGTCGTCCCGAGTTTGCTGAGGTCAACGTCGCGTCATACGCCTATGCTCTCGCATCCCATCGCCTGTCACCAATTCCCTCTCAGACGACCTAACGCTTTCAGTGCTCCACGTCCATCAGCCATCTGGTGCAGTGTCTGTGCCGTCCATCCATGACCAAGAGCCCTATGAACAAGACGAAGAGATCATTGTGCTAGTCCATCAGTCATATACAGCCGACTCCCCGGCTACAATGGAACACGAGAATGTGCCACAAGGGGTATTTTTCCTTACCCGGAGGAGCCCTGCATCGAATCCCAAAACGTGGAAGTGTCTCCTAAATCTCAGCTCGAGCTCTGCACTCTATGGCCGGCGATCATTCTTGGCAATTGTGTTTCTTCTCTCTTCGATGGCCACAAGTTCTCTTCGGGTGCCAAAAATTGCACCTTTCCTGTTCTAGTCGCGTTTGGTGACCACAACCACCATGCCGCCTCCAGTTGGAGGATCCTAAAGTCCATCGATGACGATCTGCTTCATCTTCTACGGCCTCCACCCGATCCGCCGCCTTCTCCTTGGCCAGCCCGTCGTGGTTACTATCGAAGCCGTGGCCATCTTTTTTCTTTTCGCTGCCGCGGCCGACCATCTGCATTGCCCCGCCACTAGGGATGTTCACGGACGTCCGTGTCCGTCCGTTATTTAACGGACGGTCCGTACGGACCACGGACAGTAACTTTCTGTCTGTTCTAATAGGGTATTACGGACACAGACAATACCTTGTCCGTGTCCGCGGACGTCCGTGTCCGTTACCCCATAATCCCCCCTTCTCCCTCTCCCGTGCCCTAGCACCACTGGGCACCGGCCTGATGCTGCCGGAGAATGGAGGAGCGCCGGAGAACTTCCTGAGCCTGTAGCAGCTGCAGGAGATGAGGCTCAGAGAGCAGGAGCAAAAGCGGATGGAGGAGCAGAAGCGGCGGAGGAAGCTCATCGAGGAGGAAGAGAGGAAGAGACTGGAGAAGCAGAGAGAGGAGGCAGAGCAGGAGAAGGAGAAGGTCCGGAAGTCGGTTGAAGCCCTGAGAATCGACGCCTCGTTTGTCGATGGTGGTCGGCGGAGAGGCTTCCGTGTTGGTCAGTTCGCCGATGGTGGCCGGCTTCTTCAACCTAGACGACGGGCTACTCTCCTTCGACAGCGACTTCAATCCGAGCTCTTTCTTCATCTTGCTCGCCGCCGCCGAAGTCATCAACTTCTGCAGAGACGGCGAGTTCGACAGCGAGGACGGCGAAGCCGACAGAGATCTCTCCATCTCTCTGCCAGTATAATCCACAAACCCCAACACCAACCCTCTGTACCCATGTCAGCAGAACCTCAAAAGATCGAACCTTTGGATAGAAAACGGCAAAAAGCCGATATGGGTATCCTTCAGACGAACAAATTCAAGCAACCCATGTCCCAAGTCTCAATCTTCAGCTCAATTTCTTCATTTTCCAGCTTCAATGGAGCTTGTAGAAGGCAAACAGAAGACGAACACCTGAAAAAAGTGTATAAACCTCTGTCACATTTGGTAAGAATAACAAGAAGAAGAAGAGCAATTTGGGAGGATAATGGAGAAAAGCAGAGGTGGGAAACCTTCAGGAGAAGAAGCTGCAATAAGTCATGTGCTGATAGTGCATGCTCAGCTCAAAAGTTGCAATCTTTATTCGAGCTTCGGGGCAGCAGAACACGAGAGAAACACAGGAAGGACGGAAGAAGAGACGAAAATGGGAAATCTGTCAGAAATGGAAAAATAAGAGAGTTTGAGAGAGCTTTTGTCCGTGGACGTCCACGGACAACCACGGACGGACACAGACGGACCCGGATAAATTTTATAATGGACACAGACGGATTGGACAACACCCCTCTTGATTACGGACGGATACGGACAGATAATTGTCCGTGTCCGTGAACACCCCTAGGTCAAGTAGAGAAGAATCCATGTGTCTGACCCCATGATGAATGGCTGACTGGAACATGTGCAAATGGTCCATGATATGGTGAAATAAAGGAGCAACATTACATTTGGGGCCGACCTGTACTGGAATAGTTGATGTCTATAATTTTTTTAGCATAACAGATGACAAGAAGATCCACTATGTTTCTTTGTATGGATTTTGTACCATTTTCATTCCGATAAGAGTCAAAAGTGGTATATAATCCATGCCGCTGACCCCGGATAGCTGGGATAATGCATATGATGATGATGATAATGAACAGATGACAAGAAGATGCATGAGCTTCTAGATTAACCTGCACTTTTAAGGTGAAAAGTGACTGTCCAACTCCTGATGCCTCTGACTGTATCCAGTATTCTTCTATGTTCATTATTAAATGGACATGGCTGAACATAAATTCCCTTGATCAATTGATTGCAAAAACAAAAGTGTGGAAACCTGTATCTGCTTTTATTTTATGAGTCTTTTTAAGTGTGATAGTTATCGGATGATTAAGATTATGATGTCATAATGCCTGAAAATTTAGACACTAAAGAATTAGCTTGTTCAGTTTTTTTATTTTGTCATGATTTGTAGGTATGGCATTTTGAAGATCAGAGAGTATTCACTGGATACGATTGCTTGTAACTTCGAAGCTTTTGCCGATGCACCCGAGTTCCGTGCAATGCTTTTGATGCTCCCCCCTCCTACGGGAGATTCATCTTTGCGAGGCCTTTGCAAATGCAGCCGATCAGGCAAATGTACTTGATGACTTTGAGAGGAAAACTGGAGGCTGAGGCTGCAGCACTTGACAAAAGAGATGAGAGTGCAGCTTTGTTCGATAAAAGGCTAGAGATGCTTATGCTAGCAGCACAACAAGAAAGTACTGATTTGATTCTTTCTGATGCTTGGAACTTTTAGGCAGCGTGTTTGTGACGTATAAACATTCGACTGGCTATGTTTCGCATCAATTACAGAACGTAGATTTTCCAGTTAGCGGCTAATATTATACTCTGCGAGATAGGGGCCATTTGGGGCATGATAAACCCAAAACATCCGGTGTGGATTTTGGATGTCCACTGTAGCATCCGTGTTTTTTCTAACATCCAGTTGAAATACGTCATGAGGTGTTTGAGGTGTTTCAGCTGGATATGGAAAAAAGTTAAATGCTACAGTGTACTGGATGTTTTACTATTAATCATGCCCCAAACAAACGGCCCGGTAGTATGTCCACGATGTAGTGTACAATTGATTTACTGAATGGTGGGCTAGTGCCAGCTTTATGTTTATAAACCAATAAACACGGCTGTCTCTGTGCCATATTAATTGTCTCACTAGAATAACTTATCCCGAATTTAAGGTCCTATTTCCCATCATCATCCAATTAGAGAGATTCTAATATGAATTGAGGTATCCAATCTACATTAATTATTAGTTAAAAAAGTGCTTGAGTGTGTTACATTTTTTTGTCTTTTGTGACCTAGGGTGAGCCGCACCTTCCATAAAATTTACATTTTTTTTTTCCAATGGCATATTGGAGAATGCAAGCGAGGTTGGAGGAGAGGATGGCAGGGGAAGGCTGGGGCAATGACTGGCAAAGTAGGGAGTTGGGTCAAAACGAAGGGAGGCCAGGGCAGGGGCAAGAAATCCTTTATTCGGCTCCCCAAATAGCCTACAGGGACAAACGAGTCCCGATCATGTGGTGAAGCTTCACCAGCCGTCGATCATAAGGAATCGACGGCACACACGGTTTCCTTGTGCGCTCGGCCAAAAGACACGCTTTTGGCTGAGCGCAGTGTCTTTTGGCCGAGCGCACATCATATCCGTGTGCGCCGTCGATTCCATACGATCGGCGGCTGGTGAAGCTTCACCAGCGGCCTTGCTGGTGAAGCTTCACCACAGGATCCGGTTCCGGGACAAACAGGCTTCGGATGCGGGAGGGAGACGGGATTGTGGGGAGGTGGGGGTGCAAGGTCGGATGCGGTCAGGGCCACAAGGGGTACAGGTGTAGGGGACAGGGCAAGAACAGGGAACTAAGCGGAAGGAAAGGAAATAGGGAATTTTTGTAGGATGGGATGAGTGCCTTTTTTTTCTTCTGTACATTTTTTTCTTCAAATGTACATCGAAGACCCACCCTTCCCTGTTGCCGCAGGCTCAGATCGAACGTGGGACCTCTTCTCCCTCGACAAGGAGAGGTCCTATCCCGCACATTAACGGCTGCATTGGCATACAAGCGACTTCGTGAAGTATGCAAACAGACATTCATCTTTGCTCATACGAGCCGATTTGGACTCCTTCAAAAACATCTCAGGAGCCGCGTCCTTGAGTTAGTACAGAAGCATGGCGGCTTTCCTTTCGGCCTCTTGCAGGGTACTGATTCAATGATTGTTTGGTTTAATGTATCCTTGACAATACAAGAGTACAAGTCCCACGAGCTTGTATCTCCCATTAACCTTTTTACTGAGTGTCTACATGGTTTGCCTCCCACCACTATAGTAAATTAAGTGGTTGTTTGACACTCCCTTTAAAAATTAAAATTTTACTTTAAAATTTACTATTCAAGCTAAAACGTCGCATCTATCATTTCTTTTTTTTTTATTAAGGCTAAACCTCACGAGGAGATTTGACCCTTAAAAAAATAGGCTTTTCCTTCCGGGAGTAAACAGCCCCTTAAAGTAACCATCTACGGGCCTAAATTGATTATATTTGTTGTATTTCTTAGCTATCATCATAGTCACAATACTTGTCTTAATAATACTTGTCAAGGCTAGAAGTCCTTTTCCTTCAAGATATTAACCCCAAGCTCTCATTCAGAAATAAAGGAGATCTCATTCAGAAAATAGATTAAATTCAAGATGAATTCATGTCAAAACAATTCAAAGTTCTAAGTTTTAGACCTTTTGTGATATTCAAATTTCTAGAATGTATAGACATTAAATCTCATATTTAATGAATTGACAAATCCACTCCCCATTATTGCTACGATTTCCCAAGAGTTAGTCTTTTGGCTAACATATAATCCCTCCATTTTATACTTAACGTGGAACAAGGGAGTTCGTATTATAGGTGGCTCCTCTATGTTTGCATTTGAAAATAGGTTAAACTTATTGGACTCTAGGCCTGTACAAAAAAAGTCTTTTCCCAATCTCTTCCATGTTTCTTGGTCGTGAGAAAGCAAACTCAGCCAAGTAATGATAGATCCGGTTTTTTATCAAATGCGGACAAGCTTTATTGGATAGAGGGATTCCTCTTGATTCCAAGAATTAGCCTGTTTGATAGGTTCAGCATAATTAGAGCACTTGCCAAAGAAGTCTCACAATTTTGACTAGAGAAAAGCTTGATCTCATATCAAAAACCTAAGCTAATTTAGTAGAAGTGCAGAATGTCTATGAATACAAAATCTAATCAAGAACTTCTAAGCCATAACAAAAACAAGTGAAACTCAAGCCCTGCCTGCAGCAGCCACTTGGACTGTCTGTTGGAGACAAAAAAAAAAGGACAATTGCACCAGATATTGTATTCCGTAAAGAGGTTAAGCCTAGTAGCTAGATTGGATCACTTCACTAGATTTCTTAGAACTGCTTCCGCCTGTTGCTCCAGTCTTGGTAAGACCCATTCATGCTGAACAATATCAAGACTGTCTTTCTCGGCGCTCAAGCTCTGGCAAAGAAATGTCACAACTTAGCTATTAGCCGCCAATCACACAAAGAATATAAATTACAACTACAAAACCGAAAAAAATCCATCTTGTTAGCACAAGTATAGAAAGGCGATAGAAGCCTAATACACCATTTACATGATTTGAGAGGGCAGTTCTATTGGTTCAGCTCAAAATATTTCCTTATAATTCCAGCTCACTTAAAGTGAAACCTCCTAGCTAAGACTACTTCAAGATCAGTAATACTAGACTGGCTTAATACTACACATCTAATGGCATATCACTCTTAACCTCCACTTTGTTAACAATCACCAATTACTCTAGGTCAGTATGTGCAATGTTCATTTATTCTTATAGTTCACCTTACCTCACATAATCATCACCATTACCAATCTCATTTTCTGTGTATTTTTCACAGCCATCGATCTGGGCATCCACAAATACCTTTCCCCATTACTTCCACTCCCCACGATGGCAGCTGACAAAGCCCTTAGATTTTGCTCACTATTTTTTTCATAAGACGCACTTCATGCCCTTCCAAAATAAATGATTTTATGCACAAAAGGCATACGATTAGAAGCACTCAGGAATAGAATTTTTCACTTGAACAATATAATCTTACCTTTGCAGAATCGAAACCAAATCCACTCATTTGCATCATACGCTGTGTATCATCAGTCGCTGAATCATCCAAACAGACATGTTAGATTGCCAAATCATAAACTCAATTTTGGACTACAAGATATAACTCATAGTCAACTAACTGACACTAACCATTCTCTTCCCCCAGGATAAGGCTGAACAGACCCCTTAGCCCAAACAGATTCAAAAAATACCTGATAAAGTAATAAAGAATAATCAGATGAGGTAAACAACGAAAACAATAGCAATATAACAACTAAGAAGCAGAAGCAACTTGATATCCATATTTCGTGTCAAATACCATGAACGACTGCTGACATAGCTGACATCTACTGTGCTCAAGTCAATGCCATTTTGCAACATCGACCTAAACCTCTGAGTTAGTGGAAAGGGTATCTTTGCTGTAAAATGAAAAAAAAAAACGCAGCAAGAATTTAAGAAAAATTGCTTCATGACATGCATGCAAGAATCCCAGGAGTAAAATAGGTACTACGCAGCAGATATGTGTGCAACAACCGAGTCTGCTCCTGAGTAATTAGAGAGTCAAAGTAGACAATTTTGTAGTTCTGTTCTCGCAGCACTTATGTGTATAACGGAATTACCCTAAGTGAGCTATAAAAAAGAAAAACAGAGAATGCAACCAACTCAGGAAACTCAGGGACAGTTCTTTGTTAAACACCAATTACAGACATCCTGTAATTGCTCATCAGGAAAAGAACCAACATCTTGCATCAACTTCCATAGAACTTATCCATGGCACACTGAAGAAATTAGCATCAACTTCCATAGAACTTATCCATGCTACACTGAAGAAATTAGCAACGCACACACACACACACCCCGCGCGCGTAAATGTAGCACATTGCAGATAGCAATCTCAAAGCACAAGTCAGATACCTTGAAAAGATACTAGAAGGAACTAGTACGGAAAGCAAAATAGCAACAGCACAGAAGCATCAAATGATCAAACTGCATACAGAATCTGTCATCAATTTATTTAGTCTAGGTAAGTATATCCACACCTGCTACAAAACCAGAGAAGAAGAAGTTCACCCATGCAAAAGTAAGCGTCTGGACACAGCAAAGGAAGGCAGTGAGTAGGTGAAGCCTCAGTACAGAATAAAATGGGGAAAATGCAGCATATGGACAAGAACCTGTGGTATTATCATAGAAAGGTTTTTCTTCATCATGTCCATAGCCATATTGGGATCAGAAAACATTTGAGCTTGTGCATTCTGTGCCTGGCCCTTCGGAACATGCAGCAACCCATTTTCCTACCATGGTAAAACACATTCATGAAGGAAGGACGCTATTTTGTGCCAGTGATAAAAAAAAAAGTATTTTAATCATCTAAAACAGAGACTAAAGACGTTCTGCATAAAATAGCAAGTGTAAATTTTCATATTTCACAGAGAAAATGCAATGACACAACATTCTCCATCAATTCGCTTCATGCTGAAGTTAAAACCATCAATAAATCTCAAGAAACATAAAGTCCTAAGATTTGGTGACATCCATGCCCCATGGGTGACAGTTTAGTAATCTGATGAATATTATCAAATGGAAATTACCAAATCCATGGAGCAAAGCAGCATCGCGCGAAACATGCCATGTCATCACAGAAATTCACAAAGAGACTCATGAAATTTAAGAAGAATAGCTAAAAAGGATTCAATCGAAAAAAAAAACTTGCCTGACGAATTAAGGACAGACATACCTCGTTGGTATAATACAACTTTCTAGAGCGAAAAGATTTAGGAGGAATGAAATTGGCAGAAGATCGCAAATTTCTGGCCCTAATCACCAACTGGCCTTCCTTGAGGAGTTTGGGGTCGGGAGTCTGGGAAGAACGCATGAGCTTGGAGACAAAATAGCGGAGAATCCCGATGAGGACCATGACAACGGAAAGCGGGATGAGCACCCAATCCCTGATAGCCGTGTCCAAAACCAGATCCCCCGCCATTGAACCCACCCACCTGCAATTGCTACTCCTCTACTACCACCACCTGAAGGAGAGAAAGCCGAGGACAACCCTGGGATGGACTCCTCCGACCGCCTGTCTACCGCCGAATCACGGATCGTCTCCACCCACCAACCAAGCAGAGCTTCTACTTTTTCTTTTATTTTTTGGGCCAATCCCAGTTACAGATACAGTCACAAAATATCCTATTTTAATTACGGACAGTGATAACCCTACAGCATATTCTTACATCAGTTTTCAATGTCCCTAATGTCATCAGTGTTGTAGAGAAAATAATGTAGAAATATCATTTTCCATATAATATTTCTATCATCTAACGTCATTGCTGAGTCAACTTGGTACAAAAAAAACAAAAACACCCATATGTTGCCTTGGTGTTTCATTCAGAGTCCCGTTGCCACCTGAAGCTTCGTCGGCTGTCGCCTTCACCTACCGGAGCACTACCTTCACTGCTGGTTTCTTCGGCAATTAGCTGCACTGCCAAGAGACATGCATCTAGTGTGCCATTGCAACTTGCATCGAGCACCATCATCTCTAGATACCTACATTCTTCGCTGCCCATTAGAGTCGCCACCACTTAGAGCTCCACCAAAAATCCCTCCATTGTCTCTTGTTGGAGCATTGTCGCTTGTCGAAGCAGTATTTATCTTGTTTTGAGTTTTATTTCCATATTATCTGGCTCCATCTTTTATTTTCCTATATTATCTAATTTTTCCCGTGAAATCCCATATAGCTTGAAATCGGCACCTAGAGTGCCGGAAATGCCCTTATTTTAGCTGGGTCGTGCATTTGCTATATGAAGTGGCGTGTTGTAGACGACACAAAAACCTCGGCTCGGTTTTAGGAAGCAAAGGCGGCGATTTCGAGTGACGATCGTATTCACGTCCCCTCGTGGCTCCCTGCGCCTACCTGTAACCAGCGGAGTGACCGATTAGAAGCTAGTGTTTCTGGTGCAAAGGTGGCAATTTCTAGCGGTGACTGCGGTGATTTCGAGCGACAATCTTAATCACGTTCCACCGAGGCTCTCTGCGCCTCCCTGCAACCGACGGAGTGACCGATTGCAAGCGATTACACGCATTTGGGGCATTTTTTGGCTAGGGTTTGCAGCGAGGAACAGTGGGAAAGACTTTCCCATTGCACGACGCCTAATCGGAAGTGAAATACGCCCCAGTAAGTTCCGATCCAAACTGATTTTTGTTTGAGAAGCTCCAACTTTTTGATTTGTTAATTTGAATTAGGGCGTGTGCACGAAAACACGACCCAATATGAAGTCGTGTTTTTGTGTACACGATTTTATATTAAGTCGTGTCTTCGAATACATGACTTTTCTGTTTTCGTGCTTTTCTGACACGACTTCTCTCTTTACCATTGTACTTATCTCCTTGCAGATAGATAAAGAAAGAGATGACTCAAACGAGCAAATACTAAGGGAAGAAGAGGAGGATCAGGAATTTATTTTTGCAATGCAAGAGCAAAAACGGAAGGAAAGGAAGACGAAGGCTCCTATAGAGACACATGTAAAGAGAACTTGCAACTAGCAACCGGTTATTTGGACGTATTGTAATGACCGTAAATTTTATATTAATAAAAAGGAATTTTATTGCTCAAGGTAAGTATTTATTGAACTTTGGGAAATCATTTAAAAATGATTTTAAAATCGAATTTCCGTCAGGTCGATCGATCGCCTGTGTAGCCGATCGATCGGGACTGTCCTGACGATCGATCGCATTGGGACGAGCGATCGTATCTACTGGAGTTTTTGATTTTCAATTTTTGGCTTAGCGATCGATCGCTTGAGAGCCGATCGATCGTAAATCCTTTGATCTTACGGGTTTCCTTCAGCCGATCGATCGCCGTTAATTTTGCGATTTTCGAGGCAAATCCGTTGGGGAACTTTTTGGGCTGATTTTAGGGGATCTTTGGGAGACGTATCCTATCTAATTAGCCCCAATCAAGGGATCAAATCTTGGTAAGTATTTCAAATTTGAAAACCCTAATTGATAGCTAATTGGCAATTTAATTAAATTGGGATTTGATTGGGGAAAATTAAGGAAGAATTTGTGGACATGATTGAGAAGGAATCTTGGGCCTTTCCATATACTTGGATGGTGCCTTTTATCATGGAATAATTGGGAAAATTATTTTCAATTAGGATTATTATTTGAAAATCGGTTTGGTAATTTAGTGATTTGGTCAAAGATACTAACCAACTAAGATGTGTAACTGATTGGGATGGATTGGTCATGTCCATAATTGAGGGATTCACCCTTTTCCTTGTGGATTATGGCATTTGGATGATGGGTTGATCAATGGTGGAGGTTTGCCCTAGAGATTTAGGTTTTTCTATTTAAACCCTTCATGAGAGAGACCATCACCCCTTTGGAACCTTTGGAGTTCGTGCCAGCCACTTGAGAGCAGTCATCCCTACCCCTTTTCCACTTCTTCTAGAGGTTTTGGAGTAGTGGTTGTAAGCTTTCGCAAGAAGGAGGTGCGGGTAGTGCATCCGAAACTGATTAACGGGCAAATTGTATCGGTTCGTCGAAAATCAGGTAGGATGTTCTTTTACCACTTTTATTCTCTAATTTTGGTTGGATTATCATAGTGTTATGTCTCTATAATTGTGGTAGACATCGAAATTTGGTTAGTATTGTTGATCCATGAGTTTATGCGGATACTACATGCCTTGGTGTTGTGTTTTACTATGTTCACGTAAGTGCATGCTTTTGTTTCTCACGTACCAGTACCTAGATGGCACCCCCACTTCACTTGACATGGAAAGACGTGCCCTTTATGCTCTGTGAATAGTTCTTGACATCTGTCCAGAATTTGTTGTCCCTTCTCTTGGTTGTTGTTCATCGGATTGATTATAATCATAACCGATTTCCTAATGTAAACCCTAATCGGAGTAATTCCTTGTTATACTCTTTTAAAGTATAGACAAAAGCCATAATTAAAGTTCTAATCTTTGAAAGTTGGGATCTTGAAGTCAGGGTCCAGCATGGTGGATCGTTTCCGTGTCTGTGTTTAGGTGTCTTAATTATGGTAACATGAGACAATTGTACTAGAATGCATGATAGCAAATCAAGTAATGTATCTAAGATCATACAAGGCTAATTAATGAATTAATTAGTACAAAATTAAAAGGATGCGCTCTCTGTCGTACCAAATGGGGTCTGACATCATGTTAATACGTCCTTGTTCACTGAAGTGTCGGGAAATACAGGGCACATTTGGTATGATGTGAGCTTTGGATTAAGCCGAGAGTGTCATTAATCGGGTTGAAAAACTATAACAGTAAAGGAGTTAAATCAAAGGATTTCAGAGTTATTAGGGATCTGTAAACATTGTTAATTGTGTTAAGATAATGTCTGTAAGGGTCATTAAGGACTTAGTAAAGTATATATCATTAGTTAATTAATATAACTTAAGTTAATTGTTCTCGGCCAGGACTAGTCCTGCACCAACGAACCCTATTCAAAAAATGATAACTAAATGTACAAAATTCTAAAAATTATGCCGTCTATCAGGTTGTAAACTAGACTCCTAAGACTTCTTATGATAAAAATTTCAGATGTTAATTCACTTTGTACAGATCGTAGTGACCAATTATAGTGGGCTGTTCTGTTTAGGACAGAACACTGTTTTTGGTTTTAATAGCCCTAAACTTTAATACTACTATGAAGTAGAGTTAAATACAATGATTAAGACTTTAATTAAAATATGATAAGACCTTTAGGACTTTGGTAACTGCAACCTTAAGTATCTATCCTCAGGTCTTTGAGCAATCATCTGTCTAGAATTAATAGTCCTATATGTCTCATTTCTTGAACGACCCTTTGTTCAAGAAACCTTATTGCTTGTTCCTAAACGACTTCGACATGATCTATTCCTGGACATTTCATTTAAGCGTTTCTATTCTGGGGATTGTCCATTTAGGGCTGGGTGCGGTGAAGATGTAAGAGTGTCGACCTTTGATGAGTCTTATCGGTGTTTCGTTGATGAGTCACTTTGTCGGGTCTCAGTTGAGTTCCCTGATCTAAACATTCTAAGAGATTGAGCACTCCCTGGTGAGTCAATTCGGGTTGTGTCCGAACATTGTCTTTCCACTCCTATGAAGAGTCAAATTCTGAAAGTTGTGATTCATACCTCATGATGAGCAGGCTCAGTTGATTTCAGAGTCTTTTGGGTTGAAATAATTGTTTCTCCGCTAAGAGTCATTTATGAGAACTCTTAGTTGAAATCATAGTATGCTCATGAGCCATTGCCAGACTCATGATGGTCTCAGATAATTATGAACCTCTGTAGTTCAGCCGATGACGGCAACGCGTGCGCTTTAGATTGTTAGACATTATGGAAGGTCTGCAATCTCCGCCCATTGTGCCCGTAAGCACCAATGGGGCCAGCATCCCTAGACGCATGGCCGGGTTCCTATGTAGAACCTCTAGGATGTTCTGGTATTGATGTCCATAGGGGAAGTAGACAGAGCTAAGAACAGAAATTGTTAACTCCGGCACTTTGGATGTTTGGAGCAGTTATTCTTATGACATCTCCTTACTTCATGTAAGTTTGGAGTCTTTAATGTTGATTTTGTCTTTCCTTGACCTTTGAGAGTCCCAGATGATGATTGATTTCCAGGTAAGTGAAATACGTAATTGCTAATCCTGAGTTTGGTAAACCTGCATATTCCTTTGAGTCATTTTATCAATACATTATTATTCTGTTGTGGGTTTTCTTGCATCCTACTGGGTATTTCCTATGGAATACTCATGCATCCTCTGATGCAGGGATTAAGATGGAGCAGAAGTGATCGACTATTACTCTTGGTGATATAGGACGCTGGAGTCTAGAAGACAAGTTGCATTTATTTTATGGATGTTTGCATGTTGATAGCTGAACTTGCGGCCCGTGTGCCTGTTTTATTTTATCGAGAAAACTTGTTGATTATTGTAATAATTAAGTAGACTTTCACTTTTGTTATTCTATATCTTATGTACGTGAATTTTGTTTAAGTCATATCGATCCAGCGAAACCCATGTATGTAAATGGGTATGTGATGATTTGAGTATTCGGTCCGTCCTAGATTTTCTACCCTGATAACCATTATTGGATTATTGCTTCTGCGTATATTGGGTTTTGGAAATTTGGGGCGTGACATGTATTGTCAACCCGGAGTGCTGAAAAAGTGTGCGGCCCTCTTACAGCGTCACGAAAGATGCGCTGAATTGATTAAAGAAGCTGGTTTTGCCGTGATTTTCGAAGCTGAGGAGGTCATAGCTTCTAGGAACCTCATTGACCATTTGCTAATGTATTGGGATGAATCGGCCAAAGTCTTCGACATAAAGGGGAGGTCCTAAATTTCACAGAGCAAGAAGTTGCTCTTATCACTAGATTGCTGGCAAATGAGAAAATGTTGAGATCGTTCCTGCTAAGGGCAACTGACCCCAAGGGGAATTATTCAGGAAGTACTTTTCCGTGCGTAAATCGAATATTTCTTACATAGAGGAAATGATTGAGAAGCTTAATGTTGGAGCAATGAAGATGGCAGAGGATGACATGGCGAAAATGATCATCTGTCTCGTCTTCTGCTCAATTCTGTTTCCACACAGCACTAGAGCGTTGCTACCACAATACATAGAAGACCTCTCAAGATTGAGCTCGTACAATTGGCCCCAAGCAATCCATAAGATGCTGGTTTCTGGTATAACCCACACCAGCAGACAAATAGGGGCAAGATGTGAAGGCCAGTCAGGGAGCAGTGGTTACCTAAATGGCGTCGCATGTGTCACTCAGGTAAGCCATTTTTAGTGCTTTTTAGTGTCGTCGAGAACACGACTTGAAGTCAGGTCGTGTCTTCGAGAACACGACTTGAAGTCATGTCATGTCGTCGAGAACACGACCCAATATGTAGTCGTGTTCGAACCAAGACAACTACATATTGGGTCGTGTTTTTTAAGACATGACTTTCCTGTATCGTGTTAAGTTCTTATACACGTCTATTACTAATATTTTGTTATATTCACTATGCAGATTTAGATTTTTTAGCACACCACAATTTTCCATGTTGTCATGGAGCCTACCAGTCCGAGGGTAAGAAGGTGGCCAGGATCAGGCGCCCTAATTATGGAGGTGCAGTAGGGCGCACATAAGAAGCACCATATGACAGATTATTGGAAGAGGATTTTTTATAATGTCGACATATGGGCAGAATTTGTGGACGTCATTAGCCCACTGCCAGAAGAGGAGGTCCTCATTTCGTCTCCTACTGTGGTCCCTCCTCCGCGACAACAGAAGACAAAGAGCCAAGAAATGAAGAGGACCCCTATTCATGCTCCCCCTTCTTCCTCAAGGCCACCCGCTCAGTCTAATGCAATCGGGGGATTGGAGGTGTGTCTTCAGGGCATTAAGGCATTAAGTGAGCTCACTCTTGAGAGGTATGACAAGATGAGAATCAGTGGGGGACCTCTGCGAAAACTTCTTCACTCTATGAAGGCAACTGCCGACACAGCATCACTAGTGGTGGAGGGCATGAAAAAGGAGGATGAGAACCTTGTGGAGCTGAAGAAGGAGGAGAAGATTGAGGAGCCGAGGAAGGAGGAGAATAAGAAAATAGAGAAGAAGGAGAAAGAGGAGAAGTCAACAGTGCAACAGAAGGAGGAGCAGAAGAAGAAAACTGATAAGAAGGAGGAGGAGGAGGAGGAGAAGGAGAAGGAGAAGACTCCGGCGCACATTCGGATAAAGGAACTGGCGCGCAAGACAATTGATGACTCCTTCAAATGGGGTAAGGGTAAGTAAGACAGATCAACCCAAATTTTTTTCTTTTTTTGGACATGCTTCTTGACACACGACTTTGTTAATAGTCGTGTGCAGGGAAGCACGACTTATTAATTATCGTGTCACGTTATACACAACTATTTCATTTCGTGTTTCTACTGACACGACTATTAAATATTTCAATGTAGCTCCAAGTAAGCGCTAACATGATGAAGAGAAGGTAGAACAAGTTACAAAGAGAGCATCCGCGAAGATGTTACTGAAGAAGCTCCAACCAAACTTTGACGAAGATATGGAGCGTGCAGAAGTGGAAAAGCGTCATAAGTACAGACGGGATCTATTCCCCCCAGGTTCTGTGGTAAGGAAGAGAAGGAAGCATGTCCCGGAGAGGGAGTTGCATAGGTTACGGGAAGAGGAGCACATGAGGAGAATGGCGGTGGAGCAGGCGCAGAGGAATTTGGCAGAAGATTGGAAATCCGACTCTGAGGAGACCGTCTCCGATTGACAAACAACCGCTATCATTAATGAGGTGATCTCTTCCTTGAAGGAGTCAGATATCGGGGCGGCCAAGGAGGAGGAGGAGGAGAAGAAGGTTGAGGAGGTGTGATTGATCTAAAATACAAAATTTTGATACTTGCTTTTGCTATGTTTTGTAATTTGGGGTCGAAGTACGCGAAGAGAGCTTTCCAGCGCCACCAACGGTACACAATTCTTAATTTGAAATTAATTAAGAGAGTAAAATCTTAATTACAGGAAGTAAATAAAGTCACTAACTACCAGCCAATTAAAGGGGGTCGTTACATGAGAGAGGGACGTCCAAAGGAGTTGTGCAAGTTTTGGCAAATTCCTAATTAAGATAGGGGATGGACTTGAATAGGATATTATCTTAATAAAATATCACAAATCCTAACCAAAGAGGGATCCATATGGCTGGGACGACCTTACCCAATTCAAGGAGAGCTTTAATTGGAGAGCTGGGATTTGGATTAGGAAGGGAACCGTATGAGAATTTATCCTAATTAAAGTAGGGATTTAAGTATTTAAGCATAAGAGAGGGCTGGCTTGTGCTTTTGCATGCCAAGCAATTGTGATGCCCTAACCCTATCCTCTTTCCCTTTCCTTCTCCATTGTGCAGCAAGCCTTACATCCTTCTTCTCAATCCAAACCTCGTCCGATTCAAGGAGCGAAGGCCTCATTGCGAAGAGAAGAGGAGGAGCTACGTGTGGACGTGCAGTTTACGTGCAACAAGGGAGTAGGATGGATTTTCCCTACCAAATTGTTCTAAACTCTTTTAATCTATTCTCATGAAGATTATATGATGAATTATTTGATCTTATCTCAGTAGTAGAGATTGTGTGAATTATTGAATTGATGAGAGATTCCTTGATGATTATGAATACGAGTATGCATGTTGATATTCTTTGAGTGATACATCTTCTATTGCTTGCATGCTAGTTCTTATATGGGAACGTCATTATGTAATACATCTCTTGATCGTTTGGAAGTCAGAAAGTTCTATATTGGTCATGTAAAAGTTCTGATTTAATTGTTCAATGTAATTATAGGTTGTAATTAAAGAGGGAAGTGTCTTAAAACTGGTTTATATAATGAAAGGTGTTTAAAAGTATGGGATAACTAAATTCCAGAACATATAAGGGTCTAAAATAATGAGATCCTAGTATCATGATTAAGGGTTAATAACACGTGATTACTAAGTATGTACAAGATTAGGGATCTCAGCCAACACTGTTTCCTGTGCCGATGACCTATAGTATAAAAATCTTAACTAATCATAGAAAAATCAAAAAAATAATTGTCAGTATGGTAAGAAACTAGACTTATAGGGATATCTACTGTAAAAATTTCGGGGCTAGATTCCTACTGTGCTGACAGTGGGGATAGTTGGAAGTGGGATGTTATGAACAAAACAGTTTACTGTAATTAGGGTTTAAGTTACTAGTACATACTAGCACTCAATGATATGGTCTAAATATCACTATTATAAGTTCTAAGACATGTTAAGGACTACTACTGTAAGAAGAGTTGGTCTAAAATATTAACACTATGGGATAAGTCAGTGAAATCTAGAGTCAAATTGTTCTTGATTTCCAATTACTGATTGGTGTCAGTTTGAGTTCCAGTTGGAGATCAAAACCATTCTTTCATCTTGAATTTGGTCTCATAAATAGAAAAACCCAGATTTCAGAGATTTTCATATCTAAGGCTAGACATGAAACATGCTATGTGATTTATGAGTGAAACCTATTGATACTCTTGTAGCGAGTCTCATGTTGATTGAAACGTTGAAATCTCAGTTGTGTCCTTGCGAGGAATTCTATTCTATTGAGAAATATTGATGGTTATTTGTATTCCAAAAAGTGAGTCATTTTCGATAAAAGATACCTTGAAACCTCAGAGTGTTGCGACCTTTATTTTCTTTGAAACATCACTCAATTTGACATAAGATTGTTTCTCCATTAGAGACAGACCTTGCGAGGATCTCTCTAAGGTGGAATCATAGTATGCTAGAAAGCCATTGTTATATTTTGTGAGATCTCCGATTAATTTTGAACTTTTGTAGTTCAGCCGATGAAGACATATACGTACGTTTAGACTGTATGATATTACGGAGGGTTTGCAGTCTTCGCCCATTGTGTCTGTAAACACTGATAGGGCCAGCATCCTAGGCGCATGGCAGGTTGATAAACATGAAATATACACTTTTATATGCCTTATTTACCCATTTGCTAGTGTAATTTTAATGATAAAATATGAATAAAATGGGTTATTTGCGATTAGGATAGTAATTAGGGGATTAATAATTAATTTACTCTAATTAACTATTTTAGATGCATTAATGGTTTTAAGGAAGTATAATTTTATTATGCGTCTAATTTTGGTTTGGTTTTATTATTGTAGGTTCAAAAATACGAATTGCAGATGAGTCTCGTCCAATTTTAGAAAGAGGAGGTCAATTGATTTGGCAAAATGTATACAATATTTTAGAATAATAATATTTCCAAATATACATGGTATTTTGGAACGGAGGGAGTATTATTTTGAGAACCCCTACAAACATCTCCAAAATTTCCTAGAGGTTAACACAACATTTAAACTCACACTGCCTGATGACCAGGTGTGCCTTATGTTGTTCTCATTCACCTTGAAAGACAGGGCCAATGAATGGCTATACTCTCTTGAACATAATTTCATTTCCACTTGGGAGGAACTTCAGGCTGAATTCCTTAAAAAATTCTTTCCTGTAGGGCGGACCAATAAGATCCGCCATGAAATCATCACCTTTACCCAACTACCTAATGAACAATTCCATGAAAGTTGGGAAAGAATGAAAGCCCTACTCCGGTCCTGCCCACACCATGATGTGCCAAAGTGGCAATTAGTGCAGAGATTTCATGAGGGTGTTGTGATCAGCACAAGACCCTAATTAATGCCTCTCGTGGAGGCACATTCATGAAGAAAACCCTGGATGATGCTTGGGATCTACTAGAGGACCTAAGCGACACTTCTAATCTTCTCACAGAGGCATTTATTGGTCTTCTTTGCATATGCACATACCAACGCAACCTACATTTTATCAGCTTCTTCCCTAAAGGAGCTACCCCTAAACTCTCACGAATATATTCATTTTTAATCCTATCTCTCATAGTTATCTCACTCATCCACCTTAACATTCTCATTTCGGCTACATTCAACTTATCTATATAACTTCTCTTTGGTGCCCAACACTCCGCTCCATAGATTATTGCAGGCCTAATAACTATCCTATAGAACTTGCCTTTAAGCCTTTTTGGAACACACCTGCCACACAACACTCCCGAGGCTGCCCTCCACTTTACCCACCTTGTATTTATCAAATGCACCACATCACTATCAATATCCCATTTTTTTATGGATAATGGATCCTAAATAACGGAATAGATCACACCTTCGCACTTCTTGCTCATCTATTTCATTCTACATTCCTTAAAATTAAATTCTATGCACTCAGTCTTAGTCCTATTTGTTTTAAAACCTTTTGATTCTAGAGCATTCCTCACAAATCCTGTTTCACATTCAAACCTACTTTACTCTCATCAATTAAAACAACATCATCTGCAAAATGCATACACCAAGGTACAATATCTTGTAAATGTCTAGTAAGCTTATCTATAATTAAAGCGAAAAGATAAAGACTCAAGGTTGACCTTTTTGAGAAAGAGATGGGATGGGAAAAAGACTTTAACTTTGAAAGAGTTTTGGAGATCAAGAAAGAGATTTCTTGGAGGAAGAAAGAGAATGGAAGGAAGATACTTTTGAAGTGCAATGTATTCTTCTTGTGAAAGAGAAGACAAATCATAAGTGATTTCTGGTAACCCTTCCATTTTTATTCTTTGTGTATTTTACCTAAGGGTGAGATTTCTCCTTATCTTGTAAGAGAGTCTTTACCCTTGAATGTTGATGTAGTTTCTACGAAGTAGAGTGTATCCAAAGTTGATAGTAGTAGATTTGGTCTTTCGGCCTCGTAGACGTAGCCGTTGCCTTCCAAGTGTTGATAACTTGTTAAATTTGTGTCTTCCAAGTGTTCGATGAAATATTTCTTTATTAATCTTGCTTCTTGTGTGTGATAGTTTGTGCATCTTACATCATGAAGGTGTAGAAGAGTCACTTGTATTATTATGGGTGTGGAGAAATGTGTATTTAATTGTATTTCTTGGCCTACTCAAATGAGAGAAAATGTGTAGTTTTCCTAACACAAAGCACCACAACTAGATTTAATAAAACGGTTGTATTACTATTTTACTTCCTGCCTTATGTTTCTCTGTTTGTTGATCGCCATTTGCAATAGTATGACACTATAAGGGAGGTCCTCCGTCTCATGCAGTGGCGGAGCTAGGATTTTTCATGAATGGGGTAAAAAAGTTACCAAGGTTCGAACTCAAGGAATGAAAAATGAAAACCACACTTAGCTCATTACATTGTCTAAATGTTGAATAGTAATAATTCATAACTACTCCCTCCGTTCCAAAATACTATGTATATTTAGAAATATTCACTGCTCTAAAATACTGTGTACAATTTGCCAAATCACGTGACTTCCTCTTTCCAAAATTGGAGGAGACTTGATTGACTTGAACTTGGTTCGTGAATGAACATACGAGTTGGACGGGATATCAGGGAGAAGAATATGTGATTTCCTTGTGGGATTCATAGTCCAATAAAATGAGAATTTTCTCAAATGTACACAGTATTTTGGAACGGATGGAGTAGTATATAAAGCAGCTTGATGGGTCACAGTATTTATATGGTCACAATGGGCTCCACTTGAAAACTATATCATTGCACTCCTTCTAATTTGGCCTCAAATGCAATATTTGGGCTCATTTCTTCAAGAAAACGCATTTGGTAATTGTTCCCCAATCCCATATTGCTCGAATTGGCCACGATGTTCGTGCCTGTCTCACTTGCAATTACCTCAGCCCCTAATCCAGGTCCAACACTTGAATTGGCATCAACTTCAGATGCCATATCATTTGGACTACCATCCACCCCTCTATAGTTGTATCTTTTGTATACCCTTTCTTTGTTTTCCTTCCACCACTCTTCTGCCTGCTGCGCCGCGAATCTCCTTTTACTGCATAACCATAGCAAATGAAACAATTAAAGCGAAGTTCAATGGCAAAGAAGAAGAAATAGCATTACCGATTTAAAAGGCTCTGATGTAGCTATAAACCGCTCCTTGCATATCTGCTTCAAAGAATTTAATTTTTCTTGGGTAAAAACACAAGCACAACAACTCCAGTAAAACAAATGGCATTACCTGAATCTGACACGTTTAAAAATTCTTGTCCCATTGGGAAGTTGGATAAGCGTAACATATACACCAGGTTCAAATTGCTCAACTACTTGTGCTTCTGTATGTGACCTCATTGTGGACATTTTAGGTGATTTCGACCCAATCTCTAGATTTTGCAGTGCCATTGCATCCCTACTATCAGAGGGTGCTGCCATACGTTCATCACCCTCTTTAGGGGTCTCTAATGCATCAGGCCTGGCCATATCACCACCATCTTCCATCTTTTCATATTGCATAGCAGTTACTTCACTTACCATCACTGCATGCCTACTATCAGAAACTGTTGCCACTCTTTCACTGCTATCTTTTGCTGTCTCTGATGAATCAGGCCTTCCCACATCACCACAATCATCCATTTTTTTATTCTGCTCAGCAGTTCCTTCATTGACACCGATAGAACCATAAGAATCAGCTACTGCTGAGCACTCTGAAGAACGATTTCCATCAACTTCTAGAAAAGTTTCAACTCGAGAATGTAAATATTCCAAACTGCCTGTATCATACATCCCTGGAACCAACTCCGTGACATTCTGTAACTGAATGGAGAAAAAAACATGAGTCAGAAATCTTAGATGTCTGGAACGAAAGACACAATTAAGCTTTCACTTCACATGTAATGTCAAGGATACATTCTACCAAGTTAGGTGTAACACAGCCATTAGAGTCAAATTGTTTAACAAGGTCCTCTGCAAGGTATTATGACATGATGAACGAGAGAAGAATATAAAAACAGAGATCATGAGATGTAAAACAACAATTGCAGTACAATCAATTACTGCTTCCATATATGTTGGTGTGACATCTTTATACCTACATAGAAGAGGAGAATATTGAAATTAGAGACCAAGATGAGTACCTGTCGTTGCCAAAGATATAATAAGTTCCTTTGCAGCAGCACGTGTAGAAGACTCATCCGCAGCCAATGTGGCAGATTTTTAGCTTTATTTTGCAGCTTTCGCAGCTCCGCATCTTGATTGTCACACTTCTGCTTCAAATTTTTTTTCTACATGTAATCATGCAGTGTTCATGAGTAAAAAGCTGTTTAATTGGTTAACTTCATAATATCAAAGATGATTCCTCAAACAAAGAACGGAAAGCCATCTTGCCTGGGATTGTATCTTCAATACTTCTTGGTTCAGAAGCTCATTTGTCTTCTGCAGATTATCAATAGCACTTTTTGAAAACATACCAGTAGCCGAACGTGGAGGGCTTGGTCTCCTGGAATATGGTGACGCAGGCCTTGAATTTGTAAGTGGTTGTGGCGTTGACGTAACAATTGGCTTTAAACTTAAAGAACTGGGAAAAGTAATGTCTTTTAGCTGTAGCAGAGAAGGAACTTGAGAAGCTCGAACTAGTGAAAGGGACTCACTTTTCATCCCATGCTTGACTGATCTAACTTCAAAGTATTTCACTGGCTCTGTATGTGGAGATAACAAAAGCCTTGAGGAGGATCTCTTTTCGTTCCTATCCGATCTTTCTCTGTTGTCCATAGATCGGCGTGGAGCCACTTTCCTTCTTTTCATAATTGAACTGGAGCCAGCTTCAGATACTTTAAGTTTGGCATAGCAATAATCACAAACATAATGAGGTTTTCCAGGATTTGGAGCCAATGCAGCTTTCAAAGCTTTCATGGAGCTGCATGCATGGCAATGGACTAGTCCACAATTATAGCAGTTGTGCCTTTTGCTCGTGAACCCAAAAGCTTGACGGCAGCCTGAGCAGACTGACTGGTCTGCTCCAGATACCCACTTATGAATACATATAGCTGCTGCTGTGAAATTTGAGCCACATGCCACACTTTTAACATGCCGATCTTTTAAGGCTTCAATAAGAATAGGCGTTTTTCGGTCTTAGTTGCATATTTGCTGTATCTGTCACCACATCAGACCTCCCCAAACTCAAAGAAGGTTCACGAAAAACAGAATAAATGGAATTTTTTGCATTAAAACTACGAGAAATGCTTGAAGTAGCCTCTAATGATGCACCAAAAGACCAAGAATCTTGCTTATAATCAATGCCATCATGGAAAAAGATAAAACAAATGCTGTATATATAGAGTTTTTGCTAAAAAATAGTCTTGAAAGATACCAATATGGAAGCTTTTCGAACATTACTAACAATTGATAGCGGCAATGCATTATGAATTGAAAGCGGCAATGGGAAGGACAAATTAGAGGCTCATGTTTAGTTTGCATGACCGCTTCGGTCGTCGATAGACCCGACAGAGACGGCGCCGGGAAGGAGGCGGCTGTCACGACGTCGATGGACGGAAAAGCGTCAGAAATCAGGGTCTTCAACGGGTCGAAGATGGCCGATCCAGACGACGCTGAGGCCGTCGCGAAGGTTCCCGACGGCGCTAGGCCCTGCGAAGGCAACATGCCGGCTGGCGGCCAGTAGGTGCCGGCAGGGACAGACGGATGTGGAAACCAGGACGGAGAGGCGCCAAAGCCCGAAGGAGGAGGCGACACTGACAAGCGATGCAGGAACTCCGCAAAGCGGCGATCGGCCGCCTGCTGACTCTCCGCGATCGCCGCGATGGAAGTCGCCAAAGCGGTAAGTTTGCTATCCACTGTTGCGTCCGATTTTACTTCCAATTGAGTAAGGCGGGTAGTTTCCTGTGGGAGGATGGTAATGGGAACGTCGTAAAAGGCCGATGTCTGAGGCGTCACGGACGAAGGTCCAGAGGACGTCGGCGGTGGGTCGGGGCTCGTCCGCTGGTCGCCTGTCATGGCGACAGTAAGGGTGGGTGGGTGGGAACCAGGGTCGAAACGGCTCTGATCCAATGATGTAGACACGGCGTCTACAACGGATAAGAACGCGACTAAACTAGAACAAAAGAAATAAGCATAAACTAATATGTGATTCTCATTGATAATCCCATTTTGGCTATAGGCCTTACATATATATAGAGTAAAAATAGCCTAATCCTAATAGAAGTAGTAAATCCTAACTAGGAAATCATATTAAAGAAGGAGTCCTAGTCTTAATAGAAGTAAGAAAGGCTAATTGAGTTCATAACACACAACTTACCTTAGGGGCTAGATTCGAAAGCGTCAAGCAGTTCAAGATGGTTCTAATTGATCTGGCAATCAAGAGGAAGTTCATGTTCAAAGTAGCGGATGAGAGCAAGGACACATTCGCAGCAAGGTGCAAGGTTTCGGGGTGCAAGTGGTACATACGAGCGTCGAACAGACTTGATGGAGTCAGCGTAACAAGGAGGGAAGAACGGCATACATGTGACACTTCTCTAAGTTCGAAAGATCATCCATTGGCTTCTCACCTCCGGATTGCGAGGAAGTGTCATGGCCTCCATAAGGATTCAAACTCCATAAAAATCTCAAATATCCAACAATACATTGAGAAGCATTGGGGCGTCACAGTCAAGTATAAAAGGGCATGGAGGGTGAAAGAGGAATTGATCCGATTGATCGATGGCAACCCTGAAGACGCATATCGTATTTTGCCACATTACGGAAGGGAATTAGAGCGGTCTAACGCAGGTACACATGTGGTCATAGAAAGATCAGCTGATATACCTGATATCCCAATTGAGTTAGCCGGCTACGACTTCAGACGTGTGTTTTGGATGTTCGGCCCGGTCGCAAGAGCATTCCGAAGAACACTGAGACCGTTGCTCACGCTTGATGGAACATTCCTAAAAGGAAAGTACCCTAGAGTATTATTGGTTGCTACAGCAATCGACGGCAATCGACAATTAATGTGTCTTGCATATGCAATTGTCGATAAAGATAATATCAAAACGTGGTAAGTATATGTTGTGACCCAAAAAGGATCACAGGTACCAAATCGATAGAAAAGATAGAAGGAGAAGAAAAACTAAATTGACTTGATTGATTGCCCTCTGAGGAAGAGGACGAAGTCCCCTTATAAAGACAAAGGAAGGTGCCCTCCTAAGGCACGCCGCTAATTGGGCCTCTCATGGGTCAGCTTACAAAGCATTTATTCTAAATAGCAAATCACTTCCTAATTAAGATAGCCCACTAAGATACTCCGCGTGGCTGACGTACTGATGACGTCTTGGGCATAACGTCATAACAATCCACCACGCTCCGCTGTTCGCCTTGTCCTCAAGGCGATAACTCTGGAAAACGCTCCATGATGATGTCCTCTAACTCCCATGTCGCGTCATCGATGGGCTGACCACGCCACGCAATCAAAAGCTCCGTAGTAATACGACCAGACCGCCGAACCCGACGTTTGTCAATAATCGAAGCTGGAACAGGCGCATCGGGGCCAGGCGAATCATATAACTGGAGGGGACCGTCAACTGTCACGGACAAAGGGTCACCCATAAACTTGCGGAGACGGGAAACATGAAAGACAGGATGGACCAAGGAGTCAGGAGGTAAAGCCAAGCGGTAGGCCACGCGACCAATACGTTCCACCACATGATAGGGCCCATGATACCGTGGAGCTAACTTGGCATTCTATGTCCGAAACAAAGATGTCTGGCGCTGAGGAAGAACAGACACATATACCAAATCGCCCACCTGGAACTCCCTGTCAGTGTGCTTTCGGTCATATATTTATTTCATACGATTCTGGGCGGAGGCCAAATTAGCCTTGAGCTACCGTAAACATCATCTCGTGATTGAAGTAAGTAATCAACCTCGGCCACTGAAGAGCGTTGAGGCACATAGGTAAGGACAGAAGGCGGAGGTCGGCCATAAACCACCTCAAAAGGTGTGAATCCTGTCCTGGTATGGTAGGCAGTGTTATACGACCATTCGGCCCATGGAAGTAGTTGCAACCATTTACGAGGCTGAGTCCCCACAAAACACCGCAAATATTGTTCCAAACACCTGTTAACGACCTCCGTTTGGCCATCAGTTTGAGGATGATAGGCCGTGCTCATGTGGAGGTCAGTGCCTTGCATAGCAAAGAATTCACGCCAGAAAGAAGAGAGAAATACCTTATCACGATCGGAGACAATAGTTCGAGGCATGCCATGAAGCTTCGCTATGTCACACACATAAACTTCCGCCACCATTTTCGCAGTAAACGGATGACTCAGGGCGCTGAAATGGGCATACTTGGAGAGGCGGTCCACGACCACAAAGATAACAGATTTCCCTTGCACGACTGGTAGGGCCTCGACAAAATCCATTGACACATCGGTCCAAACTTGGTCAGGAATCGGAAACGGCTGAAGCAGACCTTGAGGGGAAGTGGTGGCTGCCTTAGCACGTTGACAAGTGTCACAAGCAGCCACATACGCATGAATAGCACGCCGCATTCCCGGCCAAAGAAAACTGTGACTCACCCTTTTATATGTCCGAAATGTGCCTTCATGGCCAGCCAGCACAGTGTCATGGAAGTGAGAAATAATGCGTCGACGCAAGTCCCCCGAATCCGGCACCCATAACCTGCCTTTCCACAGCAAAATATCATCCTGCCACGTATAAGTTGGCTCATTAGCAGGCTGCTCCTGAAGGCTCTGAATCAAACGTTGAGTGTGTGGATCAGTCCTATATGCCTGCCGAATGTCGGAAAGAAATGGACAACTGGGCACTGAGAGAGCCAAACAAGTACCCCCTGTATGCATGCGGGAGAGGGCATCTGCCACTGTGTTTTCAGCCCCCTTTTTGTAAACAATATCATAATCATAGCCCAACAGTTTACTCACCCATCGCTGTTGCGCAGGGGTGGACACCCGCTGATCAAGAAAATATTTTAGAGGCTGATGGTCTGTGCGTATAATGAACCTGCGTCCCAATAAGTATGGCCGCCACTTTGTTACTGCATGAATAATGGCCAGCATCTCCTTCTCATAAGCAGATAGAGTCAATGAGCGGCCAGATAAGGCTTTACTGAAGAATGCCACAGGTCGATCCTTTTGTAAGAGGACCGCCCCTAAACCGGTATCTGATGCATCGGTCTCCACCACAAATGAAATAGTAAAGTCTGGCAAAAGAAGGACAGGCGCTGAGACCATGACCTGTTTCAGACGATCAAAGGCAAGTTGGGCCTCTGCAGTCCATTTGAAGGCCCCTTTTTTTAGCAGGGCAGTAAGTGGATGGACCATAATACCATACTGTCGAATGAACCGTCGGTAATATCCTGTTAGGCCCAAGAATCCACGAAGGCCCTTGACGCAAGTGGGTACGGGCCAGGCCGTCATAGCCAACACCTTGGCAGGGTCGGTGGCCACCCCATTATGGGTGATAAGATGGCCCAAATATTCCACCTGTGGACTTCCAAAAGAACACTTCGAACGTTTAATATAAAGTGTATGAGCCCGTAGAATAGAGAAAACCAACGTCAAGTGCTGCAGATGAGACTCCCACGAAGTGCTGTAGATAAGTATGTCATCAAAGAATACCAGAACAAACTGTAGCAGGTAGGGCCGAAATAGATCATTCATTAGAGACTGGAAGGTTGTCGGGGCATTGGTTAGGCCGAAAGGCATAACCAAAAACTCGTAGTGACCATCATGAGTGCGGAAGGCCGTCTTGTAGATATCCGCCGGATTCATTCGAATCTGATGATACCCGGAGCGCAAATCGAGTTTGCTAAAGAACATAGCACCCGCCAACTCATCCAACAATTCCTCGATCACCGGGATAGGATATTTGTCCTTGACGGTAATGGCATTCAAGGCACGGTAGTCCACACAAAACCGCCAAGTTCCATCCTTCTTGCGTACCAATAGAACGTGGGAAGAATACGAGCTGGTACTAGGTTGAATAATACCTGTTGTCAACATGTCCTGGACTAGTCGCTCAATCTCTGCCTTCTGCACGTGGGGATATCGGTATGGACGGACATTAGCTGGGGCTGCACCTGGAATAATAGGGATTGAATGGTCATGATCCCTGGCTGGCGGTAGTGTAGTCGGCTCGGAGAAAAGGTCTTGATGCTCCTCCAACAAGAGCCGCATGTCCTCAGGAATATCAGGCTGATCGACATCCATAATGGTCCTCTGTTGTAGCATCACTCCTTGAGCGGCAAAACGGAATAATGATCCAATTGCTTGGGCCGTGTGCAATGAGCCAGGCTGGGCCCCCTGTAAGCGCACCCGCTGGCCCTGGACCTCAAAGTCCATAATTAAATCTTTGAAGTTCCAGACGACGTCTCCCAGTTCCTGGAGCCATTGCACTCCCAGGACAACATCGGCGCCCTTGGTTGGTAACAAGAAAAGATCTGTAAGAAAGGTGTTACCTTGAATAGTAAGGGCGGCCTGAGCACATACTCCAGTGCTCCGAAGGTGTTTGCCGTCCCCGATTAGGACGTCAAAGGGCTTGGCATCTGTCACATAACACCCCAGTCGATGTGCCACCTTGTCATTAATGAAGTTGTGGGTAGACCCACTGTCAATCAGAACGGTAACAGCCTGGCGCTTGAGAAGCCCCTGTACGCGCATTGTGCGAGGAGTAAAGGCCCCTGAGTAGGCGTGAACCGATATCTCAGGCTGCACGTCCTCGTATGCATGGGTGGCCTCTTCGACAGGACACTCCACGTCCTCGTCTACCTCCTCCACCAACAGACTTCCGGGCACCGCACATCTATGACCCTTGATCCACTTCTCATCACAATTGAAGCATAGCCCCTTGGCCCGTCGTTCCTCCATTTGGGTTTGGGTAAGGCGACGAACAGGAGGAATGGTCACCCCTGCAGAAATGGCTCGGCCGGCAACTGAGCTAGGTGCAGGTGTTGAGCCCAGCGCTGGGCTATGGACAGTGCGAGGTATGACCCCTCCTCGACCCCCTCGTCGTTGCCTAGCCAATTTCTCCTCTTCAATGCGAGCATGACGTACCACCTCCCTCATTGTGCGACAGGGATAGTGCCTCATCTCATCAGATATCTCTGGCTTCAATCCTCGTTTGAATGTTCCCACCAAGGCAGCGACTGGCCAATCCGGCAGACGATTGGCAATCTTCATGAACTCCGTGTAGTATGCACGCACTGTTGTGGTCTGTCGCAGGCTAGACAACATCTCGTTGAAGTCTTGGAATTCATTGGGGCCAAATTGAACACAGAGTTCATCAGCAAAGGACGCCCATGTTGGGTAACAGACCTCCTTCTCGTAGTAACGGAACCATACTGACGCGTCACCGTCTAAATGGAACGCTGCGATGCGCAGGCGTTCTGTCTCAGATCGGGTTCCCTGGTAGTCGAAAAACTTCTCTGCCTTGTAGATCCACTCTGTTGGATCGTCATCTCCATTGTAACGAGGGAATTGTAGACGAGCTAATCTGGGCTCTGCTCCGCCTGGCGATCCCCCTTGGAGCCCGATCGGCTCCTCCCAGTCCTGATCAATCTCTTGTTGCATATTGCGAAGGGGGG
This sequence comes from Houttuynia cordata, assembly GCA_039654745.1. Taxonomy (NCBI): domain Eukaryota; kingdom Viridiplantae; phylum Streptophyta; class Magnoliopsida; order Piperales; family Saururaceae; genus Houttuynia; species Houttuynia cordata. The sequence goes on from CM077502.1 coordinate 20,142,059, forward strand.
TTGTCATAGAGGCATTTGCTCGAACACCTGGTGTGCCTTGCGTCCCTCTGCCCATAGGACCCCCATGTGCGGACTGATGCATGGAGCCAATTTGAAACCCTTGTATGTGGGAGTTCAACGGAGGAATCCGTGCTCCAGATCCATCGATCCCTCTCGACCCCCCTGCCTGCGAGGTCTCTCCTTGGGCTGCAGAGAAGGTCGGCGGTGTAGGCAGCGGCCCTGTCTGGTTGGCCGTTGCCTGTGCCTGCGCGATCTGAAATTGAAGCAGTTGTGCAAGCATGGATCGGATCTTTGCCATGTCATTTCCTTCCGGCGCCTCCGTCTTGGCAGCCTCGTTGGTCACCTCTGGCTCTGGCTGTGCCTCGGTGGCCATGGACGGCTGCTTGCGAGGCGGCATCGTCGTCACAGTTCGCAACCGCTCTGATACCAATGTTGTGACCCAAAAAGGATCACAGGTACCAAATCGATAGAAAAGATAGAAGGAGAAGAAAAACTAAATTGACTTGATTGATTGCCCTCTGAGGAAGAGGACGAAGTCCCCTTATAAAGACAAAGGAAGGCGCCCTCCTAAGGCACGCCGCTAATTGGGCCTCTCATGGGCCAGCTTACAAAGCATTTATTCTAAATAGCAAATCACTTCCTAATTAAGATAGCCCACTAAGATACTCCGCGTGGCTGACGTACTAATGACGTCTTGGGCATAACGTCATAACAGTATAGAAGCAGGAAAGACGACTATTCTAACAGTCATGTTTTGGACGACACGAGTGGGCACACATTCGTGTCGTCGAAAACACGACTACTCATACAGTCGTGTTTTGTTTTTACACGACCTTGTAACAACCTGAAGCATTCTGTGTTTAATATGCTTGTCTCTCATTTGTACAGGACGTGGTTCCTCACCTTACTAAAATGTTTTCTCTTTACGGACCCCCCGGCCTCCCTGGACACTATTGTCTCTGATAGACAGAAGGGCCTTCTGAGAGCGGTCGCCGATGTCTTTCCCGAGGCTCACCATGGGTTTTGCCTAAGGCATATGGCCGCAAATATGCTTAATACTTAGAAGGATAAGTACCTGAAGGAACTTCTATTCCGAGCTGCAAAATGCTTCAGGAGACCAGAATTCGATGCAACGATGGAGAAGATGAAGGAACACAATGAGGCAGCCTGGAAATATGTTGACAATATTCCAAAAATGCATTGGGCGAACGTAGAATATCCAGGTAAAAGGTACGGCACTCTCACGTCGAACGCGTCAAAAAGTGTAAATAATATGCTTCTAAAGGCAAGGTTTTGGCCAATAACTCGGTTGATCGAGCAAACGCGGGCGACCACAAGCGTCCATTTTCAGAGACGCCGAATAGAAGCAGGCGGCCTACCGACTTCGTTAACAAAATATGCACAGAATCATATCAATCAGATGAGGAATCAGAGTGCTGGAACAGTTCGAGTTCAACCCCTATCATTACGGCAGTTTGAAGTGACATCTTTATACCATGTGGTAAGCATAAATTCGTTTTCTATAAGATACGACTATAACAAAGTCGTGTCGACGAATACACGACTACTCATACAGTCGTGTCATCTCATGCACGACTAGTCATACAGTCGTGTCTTCGACGACACGAGTATTCTTGGAAGACACTGATGTTGTTCATGTTGTCGCATCAGGATGTTGTTGACCTTACGAATAGAACCTGCACATGTGGCTTCTTCCAGAGCATGGGACTTCCATGCAAGCACGCCATGGCATGTATTGATGAGAGGAGTCTGGAAGCGGTAGAATATTGTGAGAAGTGGTACTGCGCAAGTACGTACTGCAGCACGTACGAAGAAGTAGTCTTCCCTACTTTAGACAAAGTCAGTGGGGAAATTACGGGGTTTTATTTAAATGCGAACCGCCCAGGCTTGAAGCTCCAAAGAAGGGCAGGAGAAAGACAAAGAGAATTGAGTCACAGCACGAGCCACCTGTAAGGCCACGTTCGAAATGTGGGAATTGTTGTGAAGTTGGTCACAACCGTACAAAGTGCACCAACAGCCCGGTTCCGAAAGAAAATCGGATGCGCAGGAAACGAACACTTCCGCAACAAGGCAAACTGACTACGAACGAGACATCGCATGTACGCCGCTCCGGCTTACCTCAGCCCCCACCATTCTTCACTTAGGATGTAGTCAAATTCTTGTATAACGCATATTACCTTCTACCGAAATGTACGCCTGTAAAGATAAAGAAAGGAAGAAATGAAAAACAATCTTTCGACACGACTATCTTTCGACACGACTATCTATACTGTCGTATATTGTGAAACACGACTATCTATACTGTCGTGTTGCATTAGAGACGATTATATACGTAATCGTGTTGTATCAGAGACGATTATATACGTAGTCATTTTCCATCAGAGCCAATTATATACGTAGTCCTGTTGTATGAAGGCCGTATTCAAAGTCATGCTTGCGATATTTTGTCTACATTTGCTATGAGTCAAAAAAAGAATTTGAATTATTTGAAAGAGAACTGTACAACAAGGTGTCAAAAATGAATTCGAATCATTTGAAAGAGTACGGTATTTACAGCAAATGCACTTTGTACATTAAAATAATGTGAATAAAATGAAATCCAATTTATTCTTTATCCGGAAGCCGCATAAAACCCGCAACTGTGACGGCATCTTTTGTGCCTTGTCCGGAATCGTCGTCAAACTCGCTGTTAATAACCCCCCGAATCAAGGTTGAAGCGATGACTGGTCGCCACAGTCGTGTGATTGTGGACTGATCAAACTCCGGTGGGTTGACATTGGACGCCAAATGCGCGACGTACATCATGATGAAGATGCCACAGTCTTTCGAATTTTGTTGCCACGGCGCTTTGGCTATCTGAGTCATCTTCCAGTCTAGCAAACCAAACCACCCCAGCTTGCCTGCCATCACAACGTTCATGAACTGCGTGAATTTGTCAGCAGCTTTTCTGTGATGCGGATATAATTGGGATCTGCCAGACAGCGGGTTGTAGAAGTGCCATACACAGTGCGGGAAATGGACATACACGAGGCAGAAGTGGGAGCCGGTGCGGATTGGGAAAAATGCGTAGAACATGTTCCTGTTCAAGCTGTCGAGCATCCTCCCGAGCTTTTTAACCAATTTGGCATTATTTCCTCCTTCCTGGTGCTCCTGCGAAACCGCAAGAGAGTTAGACAACGATGCTCGTAATATCATACTTAATTACTTATCACTCCTTATGCAGGGAACACTTACGTTGTCGAATATCTCTTTGAATGCGTGGCAACCAAAAAATGCCCATGGATATTTCATCGGGTTTCTGTCATTGCGCTGGCTCAACAGACTTAAAAACGCATCTATAACCTATGGAAAAACATCCACATGAGTCATTAGACTCGAAGTAAGGCAATATACAACTTCCAATTAAAAGTCGATTATTCTATATATACGATTTTCATGATAGTCGTGTCGTCGATCGAAACGACTATGCGTATAGTCGTGTATTGCAAAGACACGACTATGCGCAAAGTCGTGTCTTCGAATACCGACTTTACGTCAGCAAAAACATATGAGGAGCATAGGTTTACTTACATTGGTGTTTATTTCTGTTGTTTGTAGGAGGGATAAATAGTCGTCATCACATAGCGTTGGGATTGGATAAGCCTTCCTCGGATTGGCGATCCATCCATCTATCGTCACTCTATCCCACTCTAACAATACCCCCATGTCGAAGCATAACTCCAAATCGGCATAGTTGTCGGGGAATGCAATTACAGACTTAGACTTTTGAGGGGTTAGGAGGACATCGACGTCAACCGGCTGTGATGCGGTTAAGCCAGTGCCCTCCGCCACCTCCTCCTCCTCCATCGCCTCTTCGTCGGCCTGCACCTCCTCCTCCTTCCCCTCCTCCTCCTCCCCCTCCTTCTCCAGAACATCCACCTTCACCTCCTCCTCGTCGACATCCCCGCCCTTCACATCCTCCTTCACCTCCTCCTTGACGGTTTCGATATCCGACTGGTGTAAGGAAGAGATGACCTCATCGATGATAGAGGTCGCTTGTCGATCGGATATGGTTTGTTCGGAGTCGGCTTTCGGCTGAGGGGACCTATTCCTTCTTTCCTGCTCCTCCGCCATTCTCCGTATATGGTCCTCTTCTCTAATCCTCTGCAATTCCCTCGCGGAGACAGTCCTCATTCGCTTCCGCACCACTACACCAGGGGGGAATATGTCCCATCTGTACGGAGGACGGGACTCGACTTCCGCACGCTCCATATCTTCGTTGAATTTTGGTTGGAGCTTCTTCAAAAACAACTTGGCAGAGGATCTCTTTGTAGCCCGTTGAATCTTGTCTTCCTCATCCGCGCGTTTGATGGGAGCTAAAATGACATTTTACTTATTCATGTCAGTAGTAGCAGCACGATAAAAAACATAGTCGTGTTGTATGAAACACGATAAACCACATAGTCGTGTATCATTAAACATGACAAATATAATAGTCGTGTATCATGGGGCACAAAAAAATAAATCATCGTCTACAACTTACCTTTACCCCATTTCGTCGAATCCAGATGTGACTTCCTTGCCAGCTCCTTTGTCCGCATACCAATAGGAGTGTTCTTCTTATGCTCCTTGTCACGGGGCCGCTTCTTTGGGTCCATCTGATGCACTGATGACTTGTGTGGCTCCATTTGGGGCCGCTTCTTTGGCTCCATCTGATGCACCGATGACTTCTTTGGCTCCATTTCGGGCCGCTTCTTTGGCTCCTTCGTCGGCTCGTCAGTCATCTCCTCCTTCAGATGCTCAAAGATCTGACCTTCTAACAGCATTGACGCTGAGGCGGCAGAGGCCTTCATAGAGTGGAGAATCTCTCGCAGAGGTCCGACTCTCCTTCCCATCTCCTCATATGAAGACAGAGCTATCTCAATTAGTGACTGTATGCCCTGAAGGGCACCCTCCAATCGCCCCATTGCAGTTGCAGTGGACTGGGCAGCCGTCCTCGAGGAAGTGGAAGCAGGTTAGTTGGGAGTCCTCTTCATTTCCGGCCTCTGCCGTCATGGAGGAGGGGCCCCTGAGGTTGACGAAGCAAGGAGAGATGCCTCTCCGGCCATGGGGCTGATTACGTCGACGAGTTCCTCCCTTATTTGAAGATTGTGGAACACTCCCGTCCAATAGTCGGCCATACGGTGCTTCTTCTGTGCACCTTTCTTCACCTCTGTAATGAGGGCCCCACTTCCTGGACATCTTTTCGCCCGTGGGCTGGTAGGGCCCATGACAGGATGGAAGATTGTCGTGTGCTCGAAAAACCAAATCTGCATAGTAAACAGATGTATACATTATAACAATGCGCGGTTGCCTTAGTCGACTATAAGTTCAACACGAATTGAACTATGGTCGTCTCCTAAAGAACACGACTATATACCAAGTCGTGTTCCATCATACACGACTATAAATATAGTCGTGTTCTATAATACACGACTATATATATAGTGGTATTGTATAAGACTTTTTCCCGATCGAGGACTATGAATGCTACATACCTGAAGGACATATGCGGCGCCATTTAGGCATCCACCACCCAGGCACTCTCCTTGTGATCTCGCACCCACTAGTCTGTTGGTATGGGTTATACCAGAAACCAACATCTTATGTATAGCCCCAGCCCAATTGTATGACCTCAATCTTGGGAGGTCGTCAATGTAACGGTACAAAGAGGGATGAACCGCTCTAGTGCTGTGTGGAAACAGCACCGTGCAGAAGAGGAGGCAGATGATCATCCTCGCAATGTCCTCCTCTTCCATCTTCAGTTCGCCCGCGCTAAGCTTGTCTATGATTTCCTCAAGGTGTGGAATTTCTGCTCTCCTCGTGGCGAAGTACTTTCTGAAGAATTGACCTTCCAGTCGGCGTGTCAAGGAGGGGAGGACCTCAACTCTTTCGCCCTTTGCGGGCAATCTGGTGATAAGGGCAACATCTTCCTCTGTGAAATGTAGCGTCCTACCTTTGATATTGAAGACCTTCGCCGACTCATCCCAGTACCTGACCAAATGGTCGAGGAGGTTCCGAGATACAACTACGTCCTCACCTTCAAAAATGACAGCGAAACCAGCATCTTTGATCACTTGGGCACATCTTTGGTGATGCTGTAGGAGGGCCGCACACTTTTTCATCGCTCCCGGTTGACAACACGTCTTTAGCGCCGGTCGCGCATTATATGTTCTCTTCACTGGTCGGTCCATCGGAGCCTTCCTTTTCCTGCCCCTCTTATTTCGCTGCCGAGGTGCCAAGACAAAATCATGATCCTCCTCCTCTTCCGATGGTATTTCCTCTATAGACTCATCTCTTTTTTTATCCATCTGCAAGGAGTGAGGTATAGTGGTCAGTAAAAAAGTCTCCTTGGTGCAACACGAAAATATAAGTCATGTCATCGCGTACACGACTAAATACAAAGTCGTGTCTACTACAGACATGACTTTATAGTTCATAGTAAAAATTAAAAATTCAAATGTCGGACCTTATGACACTAAAATCAGTAAGGATAGTTGTAACTTACCGCAGTTTACTCGTCTGTATGTGTGTATTTCCTCGCAGGTGCCTTTCACAGTCTTCCTCGCCGTCAACCGAAGCTCAATCCGGTCAATCCGCCTGTTGCATGCAGGCGGAGGGAGCCGCGGGGGAGCTCAGAAGGTTGAAGATCAGAAATCTCCACGGATGCGCTTCAAATCGCCGCCTTTGTCCACTCTCCCTCAGTCGTGTCGTCGAAATCTAGCAGGGGGCAGCTCGATATCGAGATGGGGGATGCGAATAGGCTCGAACTCGTCCGTGTATTCCGCCAGTTGAATCGCCGCTCCGACTCGCCGGTCGCCGGTGACGTCGCCGATGTATATCGCCGGAGAACTTCACCCTTTTTTCGTGTTGTACACAACACGCCTCTTCGCACAGTATTAGCACGAAAAAATAGAAGAAAGGGCATTTTGGGTACTTCAAGTCCAGATTCCGGGTCATATGAGATTTCACGGGAAAAACCTGGTAATATAGGAATATTAAATTTGGCGCCAGGTAATATGGAAAAAACTCTCTGCTCTGTTAATATGTGGTTGATACTGTTTGGATGTTTTGTTACTTTGTTACAATATCAAAGTACTTGCAATTGATGTAAGCAAACTCACGTTAAGTCCGTATATATACCTGTTTGGCAGCCTATCCTGCCAACCACCCATTTTGCAGGGGCCCCTACTTTATGGGGAGCCCGTTTGTCTTATCCTTCTATATTTGCATGGGCACCCTGATCTGAAAGAAAAAAAATGCCTTGGTTTCGGCAACTGTTGAGAGAAGAAAAAAAATCCTCCTACCTGACAAAAGTATGTAAGCAAACAAAAGAAAATACAACATATTATTTGCTGTAAATCTCCTTTAACATAGAAGTAATTGTACATCTTATCATGGAGAACTCGATGGAAAAAAAAAACTAACTAGCTTACCTGTTATATTAATAAGTGTCTTGACTTTTAATATTAAATTTTTGTGTGGGCCAATCATGGAGTCACATTGGTGTAAGTAGAGATGATTCTCCAAGGAAAAGTAAGAAGCTAATAATTTTTTTCTTTTTTTTTTCTCTGATGAAGCCTGCGGGGTTTTTCCCCCTCTAACGCCTTTGGCTGTTTTTTATTAAAAAATGTATGACTGTTTTTAATTTTTTTTATTTTCCTAGCATTCAAGATCATTACTAAATGGAAAATTTCCCTTTTTCAGTTATTTCTTTACGTGGACCTGGATTCCCTTTGATATCCAAAAAATGAATTATCAAACTCGGGGCCCATGCAAAACACCGTTACATGGCATGTGTGCCCCAGTGAAAAAAATATGGAACTGATTTTATTTGAAACTTACCATAAACTGGTGAGAATTTAGGGGCCCTTGCAAAATCAGTAGGTGGCAGGATAGGCGGCCTATCTATTTTAATGTAAAATTTTCAGAGAGAAAGTGCTTCTCTTTTTCTTCAGCTCTGGTGATATGCTGTTTATGACATCCGACTTGTGCCCATGTCTTAAGATTTAAACCAGGAATATTATAACATCTTGTGCTGTGCGCCTGGTTGCGGCACTGGAATTGTTAGTCAAATTTAGCAATAACAAGTCCTTCAAAACACTTCTTCCATCAGTAGGTATCTATTTATTCATGTTGTGCAATTCTAAGGGTGCAAGTAAATTTTGCTAAGATCAGCTGGCACCAGATGCTGCCAATGGAAATGAATGGATTTCGGAATGTGAAGCCATATGATTTGCAAAAATTAATTAGGGTCACTAGGAAAGTCAACTTCTAAACCATTACTGTTCATGGTTTAACAGAACTAGTCATATGGTTCTATATAACCTGGATAATTTCGTGGTTTAACAGTACTATTCATGTATGGCTTCTACCTTTTCCCTTCGGTTCCGATGAGGTGGCTTTACTGTGACCATGGAATTCCATATCGGCGATATATCGCCGATATATCGATATCGGGCCCCACCCGATAAAACGAGATGGATAAATATCGATTTTTATGTTTTTTCAAATATCGCCGATATATCGGTTTATCGCTATTTTATAATAAAATAATATTTTCGGAAAAAAAAATTCGAAGAAAAAAATTTTTTTAAAAAAAAGGGGAAAAAAGTAACTTTCCCACTTGTTTCCCATCCTAATATGCATATTTTAAAATCTATGCTTTGTCTAAATTAGTATAACTCATTTTAGAAGCTAGATTATGAAATTATATGGTAAAAACTAGTTTTTAACTACCGATATTTTTTAACAAATATCTCCGATATTTTATCTCTTAAGCTGACCGATACGATACCGATATCCGATACGGAATTCCATGACTGTGACTGAGCACGACATGTGAAGCCTGCCAGTGATTACCAGGAGTCCAGGACTTATGGTGAGCTGAGCATAATATACAAAGTAGCTTGCCCATCTTTATAGGGATCCTGGTCCCTGGTGAGCATTGTGACCAAAATTCACAAGAGGTTGGTGAATTTAGGAGCCATCCTCAACTGCTCTGTGATCCTTATGGCGTATGACAATGAATATCGTTAAGTTGCAAAAGGAGTTTTCGGAATACACGCACATACTCTTTACCTAACACAGTCGAAACATGAAAATAGCTGATCTACACAATATGAACCTATGTGAAAAGTGTACCAAAGGAATCGAAAACTTAAGCCAAACAATTATGCAAGCGGATAATCTTAGTGGAAAGACGCACACCTGCTCGCTCTTAACACAGTCGAAACATGAAAATAGTTGAACTACGCAATATAAAACTATCTGAAAAGGTTACCAAAGGAATAAAAAACTTTAGTCAAACAACTATGCAAGAGATTATCTTAGGGGCCGTTTGGGGCGTGATTAAAAGCAAAACATCCAGGGCGTGTTTTGCTACACTGTAGCATCTGGATATTTTATATATCCAGCTGAAACACCTCAGGACGTGGATGTAAAAATCCACATGGATGCTACAGTAGATATCCAAAATCCAGTCTGGATATTTTACAATAATCACGCCCCAAACAGCCCCTTAGTGGAAAGAGAGTCAATACTTCAAATTTCGATTTATGAGCAATCATTTTCCCCGGAAGAAGGATTAGTCTTGTTATTTTCTTCTAAAATGGGTGCCTCTGCAAATTGCGAATAGAACAGAAGGGGCCCTTTGATTTGGGAGCCCTTGTAAAATAGCCAGGTGTTAGGATACGTGGCCTTGCTAAAATGTAAGAGAAAAAGAGAAGCACTTTCCCTCCGAAAATTTTACATTAAAACAGGTAGGCCACCTATCCTGCCACCCACCCATTTTGCAGCCCCCCCTAAATTCTCACTGGTTTATGGTAAGTTTCAAATAAAATCAATCTCATTTTTTTCATTGGGGGCACCCATGCCATGCAATGGTGTTTTGCATGGGACACCAGTTTGATAATTAATTTTTTGGATATCGAAGGGAATCCAGGTCCACTGAAAGAAATAACTGAAAAAGAGGAAATTTCCTTTTAGTAAATGACCTTGAATGCTAGGAAAATTAAAAAATAGCAATAAATTATTAATAAAAAACAATCATAGGCTTTAGAGGGGCAAAAACCAATAGGCTTTTTTTAGAGAAAAAAAGAAGAAAAAATCATTAACTTCTTACTTTTCCTTGGAGAATCATCCCTACTTACACAATGTGCCTCCATGCCAATTATGATTGGCCCACACAAAAATTCAATATTAAAATAAAAATACTTATTAATATAACAGGTAGTAGGCTAGCTAGTTTTTTTTTCCATCGAGTTCCTCCATGATAAGATGCACAATTACAAGGAGATTTACAGCAGATAATATGTTGAATTTTCTTTTGTTTGCTTACATACTTTTGGCAGGTACGAGGATTTTTTTTACTTCTCTCAACAGTTGCCCAAACCAAGGCATTTTTTTCTTTCAGATCAGGGTGCCCATGCAAATATAGTAAATAAGACAAACGGGGCCCTGCATAGGTTGTAGGAAGGATAAGCGGCCAAACAGGCATACATACGGATTGAACGTGAGATTGCTTACATCAATTGCAAATACTTTGATATTGTAACAAAGTAATAAAACATCCAAACAGTATAGAGCAGAAGAAAAAGAGAGGCGCCTTCACTCCAAAAATCTCACATGCATACGGATCTAACGTGAGATTGCTTAAAGTAGCAGCTAAATCAATTGCAAATACTTGATACTGCAACCGAATAACAAAACATCCAAATTGTATCTTTTTTTTTGGTAAAGATCCAAATTGTATCTACTACAAAGCACCACAACAAAAAAACTCGCATTAGAACCCGCATGCATACAGTGAGCACTAAGTTCTAACTTGAGATTACTTAAAAAAGAAACAGCATTACTCTTAGCCAAATGAATCACAACTAACGAAAGAAAACACAGTAACCAACAATCACCATAGGCATATATCAAACCCAAACAGCGTCTACAACATAGCAGCACAGTTTTTATTGTACTTAACCAAATATAGTGCCCACATGACACCAGAAACTCAAACTAGATTATAAGAACCAGCTTACTAATATGCTGCTAAACCGCTTTATTAATGATAGATAGCTAAGGCCTAGCTCATGATTTACCCTCTTCCTCGCTCTCCCAGCACGCAAGAATTGATCTTGGAGATGCACAGTTATTGTTGTCCACCTTGAAGCTCTGATAAGTGACAAAGCCACCTGCTTCCAGGTCCTGGTAAGTACTTGCACATGAGGAATACCCCTTCAAATCCAATGGCTCGACTCCCCATTCTCCAATCTCCCCAGTAGGAATCCCATCAACATGAACAGCAATGGAGAACTCAGCTGGTCGGAAGCACGTCAGTACCCTGTCCAACAATTGGTTCAAGCACACTACTTTCGGATCATAACCAGCTGCTTCAAAGCTTGCATAGCTGAATCCATCCTCAGGAGTGATATGAATAGTTGATAAGGCGGATTCTTCAATTCCATTCATTGAGTACCCACAGGGCTCAAATTCAAAATCACAAATCTTGGATGATGGAAGGATCTTTCGAATGCCAGATATTTCAGTCATCTTGGCTGCTGAACTACTTTCGCTCTTGTAGAAAACCGATGCTAGATTCTGATCAAGACCAGTCATGCACATTTCGAGTGTATACACTGGCTGACTAGCTAATTCTGCAGAAGCTGAATAAACGTGCCATGCACTGGACCCTTTAAAATCTCCCATCACATAAGCTTTTCTTCCAGTAAGAGACAGATTGCCAAAATGGCTGTCTAAAACAGCAACTTCTTCAGTGAAGCTGCGATGGGGGAAAGGCTGGGACCCTGGAAATATAAAGCTTCCACGGGTGTATGTAACAGATTTAACCTCCAGAGATAAGGACTTGGCCAACCTCAAAATCGGAGGAATAGAAAGTAGCAGCTTTGTGGTTCCACAGGTTTTAATAACAACCTTGTAGGGGTAAACAAAGAGGCTGGATTCAGATAAAACGTAGGAGTCGAGATGTGAATTTGACAGTGATGCCACAATCGTGCACTCAGCTGGCTTAAGAATCTCATCAAGCTGGGATCTCGAAAGGGCACGAAGGCCAGTCCCATCAGGATCAAGAAAGGCTGATGGCTCAAAGAATGATATCTCAAGCCGCTTCTCATAGCCTTCAAATCCTATTGCTGAAACTGGAAGGGCCATCTCAATGGAGGAAGAGGGTTTCAAAGACGATCACACACTACTGAAGGAAACTAAATTAGCAAACGAAAGAAAGAAAACTCGAGCAGGAGCCGCAAAACGTATCAGGATGGCTTTCGAACGCACTACAAGCAAATAATTTCAATAATGGTCAGCTCAAAAAACTTACAAAGTGTGATAATAAAAAATTCTTGTACATCCCCACAACTTACGTTTGAGTAAGCAGCAGATCTGAACTTCTTGATTCCTCCGTGTGGTCGAACGTCCTCAATGCGGTAGCCTAGGGGAGCTTCATAAAATTGAGAATTACTGCTAGACTTTTTGCCACCTTTTGTCTCCATTATAACATTCAGACTTCCCTGGACAATCATATCATAATCATCATGAAACAAAAGTCAGAAACCCAATATATGTTGGGGAGGACAGAAAGATATCGGAATAGTAGCCTAACTTCAACCAAAACCAATTACAAATGAAGAATTTACTAAAAAGATAAATAACCAAGAAATGCTTATGCTAATCACAAACATGCACCGCATCCTAACTACAATAGCAGCAGAAAAGCCAAATCAAATAGTCTATAGGTAAAATTAATTTCCCATATCATAAACAAGGGACAAAATGTCACAAAAAGCAAACCCATTGATACTTCATCTCACAATTAAGAAACTTAACAAGGATATTCTAGGTCTAAGATCATGCAGATAAAGAAGAACGGTGTATTTATTGTACGAACATTGCGTTAACCACAGCCAACAATTACAATGGACAGATAAAAGATCTGAGATACGAAAAGCATGTTTAAATGCATAAAAAATTGCTTTAAAAATTCAATCTAGCGAAAATGACGAACTGAGTATAATTTCAATTTCAGCGAAGGTAGCTGTTACCATAAATTACAACTCCACGAAAACTATAAAAACATAGACAGATAAATACTAATACCATTAGGAAGTCTGAATCCACTGGACCCCTAAATAAAGATTAAAATCATGTAAGATAAAAGATGCAATGAAGTTTGCTAAAACCAGTTCAACTGATCATCTTTAAAAAATCCAAAATATAACGATGAAGTAATTAGGAAAAATCCATTCATTGAAAAAGAAAAGTAAAAAAATACGCAGAGGTATAGACAGACTAATTATGTGAAATTTACAATAAGAATCTTGAAAGTTTTTCTAACAAAACAAGAATGCAATCAGTTCTTTCCCAATCATTATCAAGCGAAAAAAACAATATCATTGTTTGATTCCAAATTAATTCCTGGCAAAAAAACCAAATTTTGACAATACATAAGCACATGCATGCAATCATACAACAAAACTCGAATCGGTTTATTCCAAACCCGATTGAAATATTGCATCAATCATAAAAAGCCACCAAAACTAAACCATACCATTATAAGCATCTGAGAAAGGAAAACCAAAGACAAGGTAGCCCTTTAATCCCTCTTTATCTTTTCTCAAAGATAAACACATGTACAAAAGCACCATAACACAGAAAAACCCAAAAGATTTAGATACACCAATTAATTGCCAAAACGTAAGGAAAAGACAACAATCTGGAGCGAAGTCACACTTACAAATATTAACAATTACTCAGAAAACTATAATAGATCTGCTTCTTCAAAACCCCTCGATTCACCGCAAGAAATCAATAGAATGAAATCAACAACCGCCTGTGCACAAACAACAGAAAACCCTATGAATAAAACACACAAAAATACCAAAAAGTAGACCTTTCGGATTCGTCAGGAAGCGATCGTACCTAAAAGATGAACCAAGATGAAACCCTAGGAGAGAGAAACTCGATGAGCGGCAAATCAAAGCGAAGAAGCAGAGAGAACCCTCCGTCTGGAATTAGAATTAGGAAGCCACGAACGGGACAGGCAATATAGTGCCCGGGCGAGGGAGGGATTTACGCAATTGGCCAGAAGGGTGGAGCGGATTTACGGTTGAGCCATTATGCGGTTTTGAACCGGATAAATTTTTCGGTGTAGTTACGACACCAAGCTGGTATTATAATGTGATATCGGTCACCAATCGGACAGAGACACGTAACCCCTTGAACTCACAATTAAAACATGTTGGAGAAACCATGATAAGTAACAAATTAAAATGGATTTAGCTTTCTTATATTCTCTCCGTTTTAAAATATTATGTATATTTTAAAAAAAATCATTTTTATTTGACTATGAAACCCAAGAAGTCAATGAATATTTTTACCTAATATCCCGTCCAAATTCAAGTCAATTCTTTACAGTCTCCTACAATTTTGGAAACAAAAAGACACTTAAAAGTAAATATTTCTAAATTTATATAATATTTTAGAACAAAAGAGAGTATTATATATTTTAGATGAGTTTACATGAGATCGTTCTCATATAAGGAGCATGAGGCCAATCTTTATTACCGTTAGATTTCGATCGGAGGGTGGGTATTAAATCAGTGGGTAGGTGAGTATGTCACATCAAAGAGTGAGTGAGATCATTATAGATATTTGTAGCCGTCAGATCAAGATCCAACGACTACGATTCAAAGTGGCCTCATATAAGCAATATGAGAGCAATCTCATTTAAACTTTTCCCTATATATTTTGCTCTAGAATTATATTATCATGTGATCCTTCCCTACGGCGTTTCAAGTTGTTAGCCGGGGCCCACAAGGAGATTGCGTGCTTCTCTCTTATTGGTGACCGGCAGCATGCAATCTACACCGGAAAATTTCTCTTTGAATCTACTTTGTGAGGGTGCCGGAATGTGCGGGTACAGCTGGCAAGGGGGTAGATGGGTAAATTTAAGTTTTGGGCGGAGGAGATGGAAGGGCGAATCGGATTCCGTCTGCGGCCATGGAGCTTGACCACCACGCAAGGCGGAAAAGGTGGGGATTGGAGGGCCAGCTGAGGAACACGTGGTTGGGCTGACTGGGGACCACGCGTGGGTGGACGTTAAGGAAGGAGGGGGTGGTGGACTTGGAGTGGAGCGGAAGACTGCGGTGTGCCCCATGCAATTTATGAGAGTGGCGTTTTGCGTTTCGGAAGTTTGGTTGGTTGAGCGGATTTTGGCAGCATTTGCATGGCTTCCACACACGTCCCCCACCATGTTTTTTCGGCCATGGCCTTCAAACTCGTGGTCGATAATGAAGTTTTATCGGCCGTCGATCATTGAGCCTACGTAAAGGATTGAGCGCACTCGTTCAGTGTCATCAGGATATATCTAGAGGGCGTTTGGATAGACAATCCCATCAGATTGTTGGTTAGACAGCTTAGATTTTCGCAATGCAAAAATCCGATCACAAAAACAATCACCTCAGGTAGGTGATTGTACAAAAAGTCAGGATTGTTCACAATCTGCCCAACAATCCGGGCTTCAACAAAGCATATATTTGACCAAAATCAGTCCTAATATTTGGCTAACTTTTTTGCCTTCAGCAAAGCGTGAGTATATTATTTACCTTTAAATTGACAAAATATGCTACTCAACTTTTCGGAAAGAAGAATATCTCAAGCCCTGGAAATACCTCAGACCAGTATTTTCTTGATCATAGAAAAAAAAAAGACAATCACTATCTTTCTCATTCTCATTAGCATGCCCACAATCACTCAGGTCACATCCTACGTGGGGCATAATTGGCAAATAAGTAATCTCGATACTAATCACAATCTAGTCAGAAGTGATGCACCATAAAGGATTTAACATAGACCGAAAGAATGCACTAATGAGAGTTTTATATGCTTAAAGTGTTTCTTGAGAATGTAGACATAAGAGTGTAACGAAAATGCCGAGAGAGGAGGATTCCTTCTTATCACCAGATGGAGGTGTGTAGGGTAGCAACCTGAGCCTTGCTATTCTATTGGAGCTTAAAATAGATACAGATCTTCTCTGATGGAAACAACTCAAGCTATCTCTTTAGCCAGTTGTCTGGGGAATGAATATGGCCTTCGTGGTGGGAGGATTGAGGAGACGTCTTAGAATGTGAGCCACATGAAACAAAGGCATGCATACAGGGATGTGTAAGCATGTATATGCGACCCTTGCATATATCGGTTTGGATACCACTTCCTGACCAGGCTCCATGACCATGGTGCATAGGGGTCCTAACATGGTAGACCATGGAAGGACCACGCTTGGTATACGTATCTTGTTTTTGTATGAAATTCTTAGAACTAAGCACAACTGTCTGGGCATGATCAGTCCCTTTTTTGTTGCTCCGAGCAACTTGACTTGGGATAAGGTCACTGAGTTGGTTCGTTTATCAAAATCTACAAAAGGTTAGCCGAAAAAGATTTTTGACATTTTCATGAATTGAGAAGGGAAAAATGGGATGAGATGCTTCCACTACAACAAATCAGGGCTTTTGCGACTCCCATATTCGTCGCCAAAAGCTCTAATTTCGTCGCAAAATATAATTTGCGACGAAAAATAGCTCGTCGCCAGTGCCGGCACAAAAAGTATTTGCGACGAGATGAGTGTAGTCGCAAAAAAATAATATTTGCGACGAAATATCTCGTCGCTAAATGATGAACTCTTGCCGCCAATGGTCCTTGGAAACAAGGAAAAAAATAAAAAAAATCAATTAAAAATAACGTTTGCGACGAAATTTATTTTAAAAAAGTGGAAATCTATGTTTGTGACGAACTACTGTCGTCGCAAAAGATGTAAAACGTTTTTTTAAAAAAGGAACTCCGTTTTGCGACGACATTAGTTCGTCGCAAACATAGCTTTTCCAGTTTTTGTAAATGTCTGCTGTCTTTTGCGACGACATTACTTCGTCGCAAAAACTATTTCATAATAAAAAAAACCCTCCGCCCTGTAATAGATGCTCCATAATAGCAATGCTAATCGTTTTTTTCTCTCATGGAGCATCTATTTCAGGACGGAGGGAGTACAATTTTCACAAGGGCCTATGGGTAAAGACTTAAATCCGAAACAAAAGCATTTTCAACTGAACTTCACTATTTTTCAATCATTACAAAAATATATATAGAAAAACGTAAGATCACCTCAAACAAATGCTACACAACCTAGCATTTTCCTTTTCTTTACCTTTATTGTTTGAAATGTATGAAGTAGATCACAGTTAGTCATTGTCTTAGTTAAAAACAGAGCTAGTGTGAGAAAAAATATTGTGAATAAAACCTGGAAAAAGCTCTTACCTGTGGATTATCAATTCTGTCAAACTCACGGCCATCAGGAAGTATTCCTCAGATATATGCCATCCAAGAGTAGCACTCTCTAAATCAGCATCTAACAGAGTGTCCCAAAAGTATTTCATCCCCCATCTCCTTCGTAGAGAGTGGGCACATTCTCAAACATTAGCACATCAGATGGGCAGTGTGATACATCACCTGATAAGTATAGAGAGTGGAAAGTCTTAAGTGAGAGTTCATCAGATCATTCAATCGACAAGTTTGCTTCCCACGGTGATCAGAAAAGGAGAAACAGTCTCAACACCAAGAAGCAAACATGGTACTCAAAGAAAGAAAGAATTGTATATATCAGTAAAGCCAGTTGAAACCCCAACTTTTCTAGAGATGGTGTAAGAATCATTGTTGTGTGCATAATTTTTCACAGAATGGATGAACAAGCAGCTAATAATTTTCAATTTGGAGGAAACTACCAGTTTATATTTGAAAGAATAACAATGACATGATCAAATTATGCATATGTTGAGCTTCCCCTTAAGTCACTCACATTGAGCTCTAATGGTGTTTGCCAATGGCACAAGAGCAGTGAACATGCCTCAGAAAAAATTGAGCTTGAAAAGAGAGATATGAATCAATTTTGCAACAGCCTTCATTATATTTCAGACAAAAGATTAATCAACTGTAAAGAAAATTAAAACACAACAGACAGAGCATCAGAGGTCATGATGAACAAGAAAATAGAAAAATAATAAACTTATAATGTGCTTGAGTTTTCAAAAAAGAGAACGGTAAACAGAAATCAAAACCTGAAATTATCCTTTTGGGTAGAAGGAGCGGTGCTGCAAGATCGTAAGGCATCATGCTAAGACACTTATTCCAGAATTCGACGAAGGTAGAGAATGGTTGGCCCAGATCATCATTAACTTCCCACGGTTCATAGAGCAGATCTGCATTAAATGAACGTACGAGTATACCTTAAGCTGTCAGTAGCTCTTTCGCTCTGTGATCTCTCACAAGAGATATGGGATCTGCAAGTCGAAAGAATTATGGTAATTAATTTCTAGTTTGTATGAATGGCAGGGAACATTATATAAACAAAGCTCATTCATCAGCTTGTGGCTTGCGTTTGAGTTACTACTAATCATTTTGGATAACTTAACCTTGTGCCCCTTCCTTGAAAATGAAAATACCCAGTATGCAACCTGTCGAAACACTATAACAGACTATCAAAAGAAGACAATGTTGGTGTAATGTGCCATAACCTATATGAGAATGAAGAATGGATTAAGTGTTTGGATGTTGGTGCATGAACACATTACTATAAAGTAAACCAGAAACAAAAGCCAGAAATCATTTGTGCCAGTGGTATTACGTTAACTGATAATTCTCCGTTACTTTGGCTCACAAGCAATATACTCTGATAGCATTTGAAAGTTCCAATTACAAATCTGGAATTACTAAAACGGCATTGCCAAAAATTTTGACGCCAAACAGTCAAATAATAGTGTACCATCCATTGATCGGATCACAACGAACAGTTCAGAATACGCAAAGCCGATCGCCACGGAGCATAACACAAACTAAAAAAGCAAAAAATAGGAACTTTACCAGTCAGTAGGGTAGAGAAGGAACAGTTTGACTGACGGCAAACCAATTCAAATTCGCGTAGGAAACTCTTCCATTCTGGCTGTCTTCCAAATCAGTTGTTTGCCCTTCAAATTGCTTCAAATCCCATCCAATTTGTAGCAAAAATTCTAACTTTAAACCGCTCAAAACAGGGCCGAAGCACCAAAAAATTGAAACTTTCTAAATCAAAGCCAAAATCACCCATTCTGTCATCTTCAATCGAACTGAAATTTCATGTCTTACCATTCTAAAACAGCTTCGAAGCTCGTCTTTCCCGATTCGATTTTCCAAACACGTCTTTCCAAATTAGGACCCTTCCAAATCGCGACGTGGTGGATCTGTTCTGCTATTCTTCCTCGCCATGGCTGCCGCAACCTTCACATCCGCATCAGACTCGCCGTCGACCTAGTCGCACCGCTGTGACCAGACCCCTGGCTGCCGTCGACCTCGCCTTCTCTGTCGGTCGCTCGAGCAGACATCTTTCTGGATGGAACACCCGACGGCTCGAGCAGAAGCTCAGGCCTCTGTTTTATTTTTATTTTTTTCTCTCACTGAACCGGTTCAGTTCATATTCTTCTTTTTTTCTTTCCAATTGGCTAAGTTAAAATCCGTTGTATCATCTTCATCTACGAGATCGAATCTGAACGCTCTAAACGTTAAAATCAAAACCCGTAATCGCTTAAATGTACATCAATGGTTTAGATCTTTTCTACGCTTGATCTCAGCTCTTGGGTCACTTTGGCACTTCAAAACCCGCCTAATAGCTTTAATTTGGTCGTTCCACAGCCCGAGCACTTGAAACTACATAAATAAAATATGTCCCATATTAGACGCACCAAATAATTTATAAAATTACAGAACACATTTAATTTGAACAATTTAGAGCACATTAATTATTTATTTACTAATAATCCACTTTATTCCTTATTTTAACTAAAAAATATGATTAACAAATAAGTTAAAAGACATGTAAAAATATGTATTTTTCATGTATAACAACATAGAGAGGAGAGCAATGGCCATCTGAAACCTCCTCATCCATTCATCCATGGAACAACCATCTTGCCACCAACCCCCGATCGACCCAAACCGAATCGCCAACAAGAGGATTTGGAGAAAACAATTGAGGACGGGATTTAAGGGCAACAAGGGTTGTGGCAAAATTAAAAGATGGAAAAGTTAATATGCGTCCAGTCCTTACACGCATCGGAATGAGATAGAACAATATAAGCCGTTAGATTATACTCCGACAGCGCTCGAGTGACCAGGTCGTGTTTTACCCCTGCCTGCCCCCTTTAATAACGGGCGAAGCTTGATTGGAATCCGACGGTCCAGAGTGCCTACACTCACGCCAAAAAGCGTGAGCTGGGCTCATATAAACGGGAAGAAAGTTTTTTTATTGGAGTCAAGCTAAGAATGTGTCGCGGCTTATGTGCATGGGTATGGCCCGCTACTTGTGTGATAGGCATCAAGTGCTCTACCTATGCCACGGGCCACATGCATCTACGCATTAGTGGCATGCAACTTTCTTTTTCATTCAATACATCTGTTGGTTTTAGAGAAGGAATTTTCTATCATGATTAGCAAATATTTCCTAACCGTATTTGGCACAAAATTTGTGCATTTCGTACATAGTCGAATATGAACTAAGCATAGAAGTCCATCATATTCCTCCTCTTTGCCATGCTATAATGTGAACCTCTCTCAAACAAAATTACATTAATCCTTCAAACATACCCCACAACTATCATGCCGCGTTCCTCTTATGTAACTTTCTATCATTGATGTTATGTAATTAAGGTACTAACACAAGTCATAGTTAACAATAAATCTATTTAATGACAAAAAAATGTATAATAAATTATGCAAGTACATTTTTTAAATTAATAATCAATATTTTAGGTACTTATTTGAGCTTAAATACAAAATTCATTAAGATTTTTTTCAAAATAATATTTTTTTTGTAATTATTTTAATATCACTTCTTTCCATTTTATAAAAAAATATAAGAAGATAATCTTTTCCCAAAAATGTCTATTTATTGCAAATAATGAGAATGGGAAAATTTATATATTTTTTATATATTTTTATTTATGATTATATAAAAAATAATACTTTTATTTATAAAAAGGAAAATATATTATTTTTGCGACAAATATAACAATTTGTTGCAAAAATTATTTATTATTTGCGACAAATATATAGGTTGTCGCAAATAGAATTAACTTTTGCGACTAAATGGCTTATTCGTCGCAAATATACATTGTTTTTGCTACCAAACTGGGTATTGGTCGCAAATAGTACTTATTTTTGCGACTACGTGCCATTTCGTCGTAAAATGCTAAGCTATTTGCGACAATTCTTAAATTCGTCGCCAATGGATATCTATTGCGACAAAAAAATAGTTTTGTTGCAAAAAAATCTGTCGCAACAGCCCTTATTTGTAGTGTTCAACGTTAAGAATGTTGACCACTTTGTTGATTTAAAAGCAAGATTTGGACCTTGTTAGCTACTTTGATGATTCAAAAGTGATGGGTTACAGAGGCACGTGTCCAACTCTAAGAGTTTTGAGTGCGAGTTTACCTCGTAACATGAAGAATGCACGAGGAATATGGAGTTTTTTGCCATATTATCTGGTCAATGAATCAAGAATTCCATATTACCTAGAGTTTTTGTTGAAATACCATATCAGTTGGAAATACTACATGTTCGTCCCAAAATGCCCTCTTGACTACCCTTAGGGTGCGTTTGGCAACCTTGATTTGGATTTAGAGGTGTGATTATTGGAATCACGCCATTACAAGAATCTCGTGTGATTTGGCAAATGACAGGGTTGGCCCTATCATTTTGAGCGATCCTCTTTGAAGTTATAATTAGAATAGGAAAAATTACGTTTTAGTCTCACTTGCTAAAGTTTAACCACTTTAGTCCCCAGGACCAAACTGGTTAAACTTTAGCAAGTTGCCTTGGTCAATGACCAAAAGGGCATAACAGAGGGGCTAACAGCCCCTAACCTTCCTTCCGGTTGAAGGAGACGGAGCAGGGCTGGGGCAGTCAAGGCGCACGAAACCCTATGACTGCCCCCTTATTCCCCAACAAGTTTTTGCCCCTTTCTTCTCCGTCCGCCATGAAAGCCCCATGACCGAGCTCCAAAGATTCTCATCCGGTGGTTTTTCTAACTCCGTTGAAGTTCCAAACCCAAGAAAGCTCTTGCGGCGACCCAAGAAAGCTCTTGCGGCGAGCCCAGATTTCTACTTCTCCTAGTATCTGAGATGGCGGAAGTAATGGAAATGGCGGCAGCCACCTCCAGCAGCAACATTGTAGGCATCCAAAGTGAAGACGATGATGGTGGAGAAATCGGCAAAACCCAAACGATGGTTGCAGACGAAGGTAGTGGACATACCGGCGCAACTCATACGGCGGAAAAATTGAAAGTAAGTAGGATTGTAGGAAAGCTACTCTTTTTCTTCTCATTTGATCTGTCTGGTCATTGCTTGAATGTCTAAGTAGCGATGATAGGTAGAGTAGCTTAAGTTATGAACTGTAAAAGAGGTTGTGATAATCCCTATATAGATATGTTGTGATGACGAAGTTATGATTTGTATAATAGGTTGTGGTCATGTATAGATAGGTTGTGATGACTTATAGATGTGTTGTGATAGAATGTTATATTATCGCTTGTTGTGATGGCATGTAACTTCAGTTGTGATGGCATGTAACTTCAGTTGTGATGTCTATTAGCTTCAGTTGTGATGAATGTTGTGATTCAGTTTTGTTGGATTAGAATTCGGTTGTGATTGTTGTAATTAATGTTGTGATGACTGTTGACATGAGTTGTGATGCTATGTTGTGACAGCGCTGCTATGTAAGTTGTGACCTATGTTGTATTCTTCTTATTTATTTTGCAACTTCAGGTTGAAGCAGGCAAGCTTAAAATTTTGGTCTGCTACTGTGGGAGTATTGAATCCAGCCCTGGTGGAATTGTGAAGATAGTTGGAGGTAAAAGCACGGCATTGTCACTAGAAGAGGATGAAACTCTGAGTTCATTTGTGGAAAAAATTGCTGATGCCTTTAACGTTCCTCCCAACAATTTGAGTGTTGCATACTTGTACCCCGATGTGTATGAGTTGACTTTCTTGATATCCGATAAGGGAATGGCTGACTTTAGAGAGTTATTCCGTGGAAGATTTTGTAAGGTGCTGGTGACCCATGATGGAGATCAACGACCATTCATGAGTTCTCAGGATAGTGTGTACGAATGCAAGGTTAATCCTCTTCCCACCAGTGGCAGTAATCAGCCAACACCACTACGTTCGAGAGTTTGGGATAACAACTTGGTAGGGGTTGGGCAGCATTTTAAAGACCAAGTTGAAGTTAGGAAGGCATTGAAACAACTCTCTATTGCCAAGAACTTCTCTTTCAAGTATTTGAAGAACACGAAGCGTCGGATTATGGCATCATGCAAGGTTGAAGGTTGCCAGTGGAAAGTGAATGTGAGCTTGGAGCAAGCTTCAGGTTTGTTTGTGGTGAATGAGTATGAAAAACTTCATACATGTGCTGGAGGGGTAAGGAAAAAGTATCACCCTCATGCTTCACAAAACTTGGTGTCGGAGCTCATTTCCAGTAAGATAAAAGATACACCCTCGTATTCCACATCTGAATTGGTAAAAGATTTGCGAAATGACTATGGGTTGAGCATCTCATATCAGAAGGCATGGAGTTCTAAGGAGGTTGCCCTTAATTCTTTGTTTGGTGATTATAAGGATTCTTACAATGACATCCCTTGGTATTGCAACAAAGTAGTGGAGACAAACCCGGGGATGTAGTGAAGTATGAGGTTAATTGAAGAAACAGGAAGTTTTTACGTTGCTTCATCGCGTTGAATGCATGCATTCAAGGGTTCTAACATTGTCGACCATTACTTTTTCTTGATGGGGCTATCTTTATGGGAAGGCAAAGGGGACTCTTCTAGCAGCCACTGCAGTTGATGGAGGTAACCACATCTTCCCCTTAGCCTATGGAGTTGTTGATAATGAAACTAAAGATAATTGGTTGTGGTTCTTACAACATGTGCGACATGTAGTTGGCTTTGCAAGGGTATTCACATTGGTATCCGATAGGGACAAAGGGCTGCTCGAAGCGGTTGCAAAGGTGTTTGGGGATGGATTCCATGGCTATTGTGTGCGACACTTAGAGTGCAACTTACTGAAGACAGGTTTGAAAGGGCACAAGGTTCAAGGAATAAAAAAGGTAACGAAAAAACAAATTGCGTACATGATTAATGATGTTGCAAAAGCAAGTGATATGCATGGCTATCACGTTGCATTAACTCACCTCCACAAGCATTCTAAAGTAGCATATGATTGGGTCATGGCAAATCAACCTGAGAATTGGTGCAACGCCCTCTTCCAAGGTGAGAGATATAACCACCTTTTAAATAACACTGCTGAGACTTTCAATAAATGGGTCAAGCCGGAGCGCGACATGCCAATTCTTGCTTTGCTTGATGGCATTCGGATGAAGATAATGATCAAGATGAACGAAGCGAGAAGGGCGAGTAAGAACTGGGATTCTTACCTGATTCCAGAAGTCAACGACCGGCTTAATGAACTGACCAACCAATCTCGGGGGCTATTGGTTGCGGAAAGTAATGAGAATGTGGTGGAAGTGGTTTCAGAGGAAGGACATTTAAGGATGAATCTCACTGACCTCACTTGTACTTGCAGGATGTGGCAAATTGAAGGTACGCCGTGTATCCACGCATGCGCTGCCATATCTGCCAATGGAGGATCACCAGCGTATGCTTGTGTAGGGGATTATTGGACTACTCAGTGCTATAAGGACACATACAGTGAAACAGTTTTCCCGATCACCCATGATGACAAGCCGGTACGTGCAGAGCCACCTGTGGGAGAGCATCTCATCCTTCCACCAAAAACCAAGAGGCCAAGGGGGAGGCCGAAGACGAAGCCCTATCCGTCACAACCATTAAAACGGAAACGTCAATTTAGATGCAGTCGTTGCAACGGCCTTGGGCACAATCGGACTTCATGCGTGCAACCAATCAACGTGGATTGAGAGAGTGCCTTTGAATTTTATTTCTGTAATGAACTTAATCCATATGATGACATTCGGTAGAACTTCATTTTTATGGCTTGTAATGATAATGTTTACATTACTTTAAAGTTTGTAGAATAAATCATATCGTAACTGCATATCGCAACGCAATCACAACTGCAACGCAACCTGCTATCACAACATGCATTAATCGCCACAACTCAATCACAAAGAATGCAGAAGCTATGGGAAATTACTATGTGGCAGCAAGAAGACTATCGCAATGCAATCACAACGTCAACACAACCTGCTATCACAACATGTATAAGTCGCCACAACTTAATCACAATGCACGAAGAAGTTACTGGAACTTACTGTTTGTGGTAGCAGCAAGCCTATCCCAATGCAATCACAACCTCAACACAACCTTCTATCACAACATGTATAAATCACCACAACTCAATCACAACAACTGAAGAAGCTACGAGAAATTACTGTGTGGCAGCAAGAAGACTATCGCAATGCAATCACAACATCAACACAACCTGCTATCACAACATGTATAAGTCGCCACAACTTAATCACAATGCACGAAGAAGTTACTGGAACTTACTGTTTGTGGTAGCAGCAAGCCTATCCCAATGCAATCACAACCTCAACACAACCTTCTATCACAACATGTATAAATCACCACAACTCAATCACAACGACTGAAGAAGCTACGGGAAATTACTGTGTGGCAGCAAGAAGACTATCGCAATGCAATCACAACATCAACACAACCTGCTATCACAACATGTATAAGTCGCCACAACTTAATCACAATGCACGAAGAAGTTACTGGAACTTACTGTTTGTGGTAGCAGCAAGCCTCTCCCAATGGAATCACAACCTCACGGCAACCCGCTATCACAACATGCATAAGTTACCACGATGCATAAGTAATCACAATAATGCAATCACAACCTCACGGCAACCCGCTATCACAACATGCATAAGTTACCACGATGTATAAGTCATCACAACAATGCATAAGTAATCACAATAATGCAATCACAACCTCACGGCAACTAGCTATCACAACATGCATAAGTTACCACCATATATAAGTCATCACAACAATGCATAAGTAATCACAATAATGTAATCACAACCTCACGGCAACCCGCTATCACAACATGCATAAGTTACCACCATGTATAAGTCATCACAACAATGCATAAGTAATCACAATAATGCAATCACAACCTCACGGCAACCCGCTATCACAACATGCATAAGTTACCACCATGTATAAGTCATCACAACAATGCATAAGTAATCACAATAATGCAATCACAACCTCACGGCAACCCGCTATCACAACATGCATAAGTTATCACGATGTATAAGTCATCACAACAATGCATAAGTAATCACAATAATGCAATCACAACCTCACGGCAACCCGCTATCACAACATGCATAAGTTACCACCATGTATAAGTCATCACAACAATGCATAAGTAATCACAATAATGCAATCACAACCTCACGGCAACCCGCTATCACAACATGCATAAGTTACCACGATGTATAAGTCATCATAACAATGCATAAGTAATCACAATAATGCAATCACAACCTCACGGCAACCCGCTATCACAACATGCATAAGTTACCACCATGTATAAGTCATCACAACAATGCATAAGTAATCACAATAATGCAATCACAACCTCACGGCAACCCGCTATCACAACATGCATAAGTTACCACGATGTATAAGTCATCACAACAATGCATAAGTAATCACAATAATGCAATCACAACCTCACGGCAACCCGCTATCACAACATGCATAAGTTACCACCATGTATAAGTCATCACAACATTGCATAAGTAATCATAATAATGCAATCACAACCTCACGGCAACCCGCTATCACAACATGCATAAGTTACCACCATGTATAAGTCATCACAACATTGCATAAGTAATCATAATAATGCAATCACAACCTCACGACAACCCGCTATCACAACATGCATAAGTTACCACCATGTATAAGTCATCACAACAATGCATAACTAATCAGAATAATGCAATCACAACCTCACGGCAACCTGCTATCACAACATGCATAAGTTACCACAATGCATAAGTCATCACAACAATGCATAAGTAATCACAATAATGCAATCACAACCTCACGGCAACCCGCTATCACAACGTGCATAAGTTACCACAATGTATAAGTCATCACAACAATGCATAAGTTACCATAATTCAAAGTCTATCGCAATGCAATCAGAACCTCAACACAACGAATGAAAAAACTACTGTAAGTTATTGTATGTCGCAGTAGCAAGTCTATCGCATTGCAATCACAACCTCAACACAACCTGCTATCACAGCATTCATCAATGATCACAACTCAATCGCAACGAATCAATAAGCTACTGGAAGTTACTATATGGGGCAGCTGCAATTCTATCGCAATGCAATCACAACCTAAACACAACCTGCTATCACAACTTACATAAGTCACCCCAACTCAATCACAACTATGCATAAGTCAGAAGAAGTTGCTGTATGTGGTACCAGCAAGCCTGTCGCAATGCAATCACAACCTCAACACAAGCTGCTATCACGACATGTATAAATCGCCACAACTCAAAGTCATCACGAATTAAGGCGTTGAAAGTCTATCACAACTTAATCATAACATCATGTGTCGTCAAACCCAAAATATATCACAACCTACACCACCAATCTAACGCAACCTCATATGTCCATCACAAGTTACTTACATCACCAGAATAATGTCAAATGTAACCTCGCCATACTAACATCACATATTCATATCAAAACGAATCAAGTCTATCACACAATTGGTACATAGCCCTCGATCTTAGAGACTACGTACCACACCAACCATTTTCTAAACTTTTTGACGTTGAACCTTTGAAGCTCATCGTCGAGCGCCTTCTTCAACAAATAGTAGCACATGAAAACCCCACAATCATCACTGTTGCACTGGGTCTCGGGAACCTCCACCACTTTTGTCTTCCATTTTTCCCATGCTCCTTCATCGAAATCGACTTTCATGACATATTTAGAATGCCGCCTCATAGCCTTGAAGAACAAGTTGATTTCATTAGCAACATTGGGTCTATTATTCATACTATCATATATAAAAGCTTTCTTTTGCTCTAGCCTGAATTCTATCAAGCACCAATGTCTGTCTTTAAGCACAGGCAGCATCCACTTCTTGCAACGTAATGCATTATACCCATTTGGTCCTCTCAACCCTGCACTCACCTCCCGATGCCACTCTCTTGCAGGGTACAACGCTTCTGTATCGCCATCTAGATCGGGATGCGCACGCCTCCAATCTTCATACTTTTTCTCTTCTGTTGCGCAGAAAGACTGCATAAACGACATTATGTCAGTTAGTCCACATCACAACATATGTAAACATGGCTAGAAGAAATAATCAGTGTCACACAACTAACATCACAACCTATGAATAAAAGGGTCACAACCTGAACTACAAGATATAATCACAGCTACACAACTAACATCACAAAATCACAACTAATACTGATAATCATAATATGATATCACAACCTATGCATAGAGACTAAGCTTCACAACATTCAACAGTGATGATATAGATAAATAATGAAACTAACTTACAATCCAATGGGGGTCGAATATGTGAATAGTGGGGTTTCCATCTCCATTCAAATCCTTCATGGCCAAGTCAGTCACATCGCTTCGAACTAATGCTACAAATGCATCGACATAAAAATTGTCAACCCACCCAGGGGTAGCACCTTCATCTTTAGGTGCCACTCCCGGGAACCCCGACCACCTAAGGCTTTGGAGGTGGAAGACCTTCACTTGAATCCCACAAGCAAGACCAACATTTATAGTGTTGCCCATGTCTCCTCCATTTGGAGGTGGGATCGTCCAAATATGGTCAACCATCGCCTCTTCCGCTGTGGCGAGTGGGAAATCCTCGTACTCATCCCCCTCCCTGCGATTTTTTCTGATAGCGTTGGGGACGTAGTATGGTGATATATGATGTGCTCCAGCAACGGAGCGAGTGGCATGGTTCTGAACTAAGGGGGAGACAACAATTGAGCTATCTTGTGTCTTCTCCCCCTCCACACGTGCTAACAAGGCATCCTGCGACATATGAAATAAAAATGGTTACTCACAACAACAAGCATTTAACCAAACACAACCTATCTATAAGTCATCATAACAAGTAGCAGAAGAGTAAACTTACCATAAGAGACTTAAGGTCGAGGACTGGAATCAACTTGGGGAGAGCAAGTGTTGAATCAGATGCGATGGAGATGACAGAGGGTTCTTTCACAAATGCACTTCTTGGTTCTCCTTCTTCAACATGAGTAGAATTGAGGGAGATGACTGAGAGGTCCCTATTATGAGGGACTCGTGAGTCTTCCAACTGGCCTGCAAGGAGATCATCTATTGTGTGAGCAGGTGCAACATTGTCGGCCCTATTGGTCGGAGTAGCATTAGGCGAGGAGGCACAATCTTCCTCATCATTATCATCCCCAAATGGAAGCTTCCGTGGTTTGAACGGTGATGTCTTTTTAGCTTGTGTTTTGAACCTCTTGGAAGCAGGGATTGCGGGGGACTCTAGGTCCTGAACAGGGCTCCTTGCAAGGGGGACTTTGCCTTGTGTGGACTTGTCTGCCATATCATGTGCATCTCCTCCTACCACTTCATGGGCCTCTTCATGTTGGTCTTCTTCTCCAGGCACTTGTTGTTGTGCCTCTTCAGTCCGACCCTTTTCCTCTTCTACTGGACAACCCACAACTTTCTTTAACTTTCTCATCTCTACTTCCAATACACGGCACCTATGATTTGCCGACATTATCTCCCTCTCCAGTCTGTTCTTCATCACAGTTACATTGTTCTTCATCACACTTGCATCCTTGCGCAAACCCTTGTTGACTTCATACATTTGCATATTGGTCAACATCAAGCAATTCACAAGGTTGGACAAGCTTTCAAGAGTAGCAGGTCTGCTCTCCAGTAGCCGACGAACTTCTACAATGAAGACAACATGACAAAAATTACAACCTAATTTCGACATAGATTACAACCGAAAGAAATATCATCACAACTCAATCCCAACCTTTATAAAATCATCCAGTTACACCATCACAACCTACATTTACACTATTACAACGCAATATACGACATCTAACACAACCTAAGTAAAAGCACAACCACTAGCACAACTTCATATGAGATCTATCACAACCTACAAATATAGCATCACAAGTCAATGTCCGAATCTGTATATAAGCTATCACAACCTACATTTTCACGACATAGATTACAACCAAAAGATATATCATCCCAACCCTAATCACAACCTCACGCATAAGCCATCACAACCTATATTTACACCATCACAATGCAATATACGATATACAAACATCATTTTATTCACATATTGGACACAACCACAATCACAACCTAGAGAGATATTATCACAACTCAATATGAGATCTAACACAACCTACAAATATAGCACCACAACTGAATGTCCGACTTTGCATATAATCCATTACAACATTATAAGGGCTATCATAACCTACATTTACAGCAGCAAAACGCAATATACGATATCTAACACAACCTATGTATAAAAAAACACAACCGGGTGACAATCAAGTACCTTCGACATAAGCATCACCAGCTTCCTCATTGGTAGCTTGTCGTCTGCGTTTGCTGCCAAGCTGTTGGATGTCTTCTGATTGAGTATCTGAGCCACTGTTGGGCCCCTCATTTGAAGGCTTCACTCCGGCACGGCTCCTAAGAGCCTCCTCCACTGGTGTCTCAGTTACCCTCTTTGCCTTGCTCTTCTTTCTTTGTTGCCTCTTGCGAGGTAGCTCATCAGCCTTGTGGCATCCTTTCTCGATCTCCCCTGCCACATCCTGCCCCTTGATGAACAAGTCTGATGCTTGTTCATCCTCGGTGAAGACAAGCTCCACAGCCAAGCCCTCTGTATCCAAGGCCATACCAGCCTCGTATGTGTCCGGGGCAACCTTGACACTCCACCTCTTTAACCTAGGTGATTGATCCTCCTCCTTATCTGATTGTATCAACCACCCAAAGTCTCTAAACTTGGCCTCAGCCAATTCAAAAAACCAAACCTGTACATGTCAAACATTCAAGTCAATTATAATAGCAACTGTTAGTATCCTCACAACCCAATATAATTAACCACAACTTATAATAGTGACCACAAGGCATAAGATACAACATACCTGCAAAACAGCTCCATAACCAAACAAATTATATCGATCTTTCCTCTCCTCCCTATCCTCATAGGCGTTACTAACGCCATTCCACAATGCATTGTAGACATCCCTAGCCCAGGGATATGCATCAAAGGTGGCAAGGTTGGACTCATCCATCATTGCCCAAAACTTGCCGTCAACCACATCCCCTGGCCTGGGTAGGAGGAAGACAGCAATGCAGTATAGCAAGGCCAACCTTGCCCTATCATTTACCTTCAACTTCTTATTGTTAACCTTTTCCTTTATCATTTTTGCGGTAATCTTACTTACTCTCACCCCAGGGAACATCCTCTCCTGGAAGGTGGGGCCCTTTGTGCGCTGCGATGATTTCCTTCCGACTAGAAATCCATCATGTAGTGGCAATTGCAGTATCATACTGACGTCTATTGGCTTCAGAGTGGCTGACCGCCTGCCGATTCTGAAAGTTAAGCCGCTTATCCTCCTAGCCAGCATGTGGCCAATTAGACGATGACAGACCATTGTGTCTGTCATCTCAAAGAAGACTTTGAAGCAAGTTTTCATTACTTGCTCATGGACCCCTCCCTTCAAATCCGAGATGAGGTTCAGCACTTTTGAAGTTGAGCATCTACACTCAACTCTCCCAATCTGTAAAATGTAATGAATGCAATATTAAGTACACATGAAGCACAACCAAATACATTTAGGGAATAAACACAAGTTTATCGCAACCATAATACAACTACAGCACAATGTCAACACAACCATCATATAACCGATGCATCCCAACCCTACAAAAGCACTATCACAATGTCACTAAATTTCATCACAGCTCATGACCAACACAAGGCCCTCAACTTTCTCATCACAAGTTCTACACAACTACTATTTTTCATCACAACTATAACCGCATTCATCAAAACTTAAAAGGAGTTGAACATACAAGCACATCTCAATCTATCACAACCTGTTAAACATCATAGAACAAACACATGCAACTCAATCAACCATTACTCTTGTCCATCACAACCCTACAGAAGAACCATCATAACGTCACCAAATCCATTAAGAGCTCATGACCAACAACCCCAGCCCTCAACTTTAGCCATCTCAGGTTGTACACAACTGCTACACGTTTCCATCCCAACCATAAATGTATTCATGAAAGTTGAACATACAGACACCTCGCAAGCTATCACAACCTATTAATATCATAAAACAAACACATGCAACCCAACACAACTACAGCACAATGTCAACACAACCATCATATGACTGATGCATCCCAACCCTACAAAAGAACTATCACAATGTCACCAAAATCCATCACTGCTCATGACCAACACAAGGCCCTCAACTTTTCCATCACAAGTTCTACATAACTACTACATGTTTCCATCCCAACCATAAATGCATTTATGAAAGCAGTTGAACATACAAACATCTCGCAAGCTATCACAACCCTATTAAACATCATAACAAACACATGCAACCCAACACAACCCATTAAGAAATATTATACAATACATGAAACCCTCGACATGCACAAGCCAAGAGCAAGAAAAACATCAAACAATTATGAAAAGAAATATCTTTTACTTAAAAAAAGGGTATTTGTACTTACTTCGTCTTGCCGGCCGGAAGTAGAAGCTTCTGCCATTGAGGGCACTGTTATGAGGGGAGAACTACTCCGCTGGGGAGAAAACGAGGGAAGAGCGCCGCCGCTGGTAAGGGAGACAACGAAGGACAGCGCCGTCGCGAGGGGAGAGCGTTACGGGACACCGCCACCGCGAGGGGAGAGGGCAAGGGGAGACCGCCGCCACGAGGGGTGAGTGCCGCTATAACACGAAGGTTGCGGTGTGAAGGGGAGCGCCGCCGGCACTGAGGGACGTCGCCGCCGTTAGACGAGGGAGGTCGCCGTGAGGAGGCGCTCTAGACTTGCGAGATGGTTGGGACGCGAAAGGGAAGAGGCAGTTTAGGTTGTGATGGAGAGACATGAGGTTTTGACTTTAAAAACCCATGTGAACAGTTTCTTATTTTTGAAATCACGTGGGTTAAGACGTGGAAAAGGCTGTTCAAACGGCGTTAATGACGCCGTTTCGTGGGCAGCCACGTTGTTCCATGTGCCAAAGGGTAATTTTGTCATTT
Organism: Houttuynia cordata; assembly: GCA_039654745.1. NCBI lineage: Eukaryota > Viridiplantae > Streptophyta > Magnoliopsida > Piperales > Saururaceae > Houttuynia > Houttuynia cordata. The sequence continues at coordinate 20,175,523 of CM077502.1, forward strand.
TTAAAAAATTGAGTGTGTTGGAGCTCGTGCGGGACTGAAATGGATATGAAATTCTGGGTACTTTGTACCAAAATGGATACCATATTTTCCCCTTTGTACTATTTTGGTTAAAATTCACCTACTTGGACTAAAATGTAAACCACCCATTAGAATATCGTCATTCTGGGGTGAGATTTTGGGGAAGAATCAAATTGTACTAAAAAAGAGGTTGTCAAACGCAGGATTTAAACAAATCACGCGATTCTTAAAATTACAGGGTTTAAATCCACGTTGCCAAACACACCCTTAACGATTTTATACGCCTAGAGACGTGGCCTACGCCAAAAGGTTGTGACCTTTCAATGAAGAAATTCTTCTAACAACTATCTATTGGTGTTCAAATCGCTTACGGCCATCAGAAGAGAGGAGAAAAGAGTAGTAAAGCCACAAACTTATGGTCAAACCATAAAGTAATTTTTACAAATTTGCCATCCCCACTAGTAGGTATCTAAAAAAAAATGGTATATCCTCTAGGGGATAAAGATGAAAAAAATAAAAAAGAACGTAAAAATAATAAAAAATTGAGTGATTTATGTTATTTTGAATGTCTTAAAAGCATGTATTTATACACATGACTTCATTGCAAACCGTGTTATCGTACACACTATTGCACTGCCTAATATACATGAGGCAGCAGTTCTATCATGTGCACAATGACACGATTTGTAGTGAAATTGTGCATATAAATCACGCTTTTATAACAAAATACAAAATACAATATATCATCGTTTATTTTTTATCCGTTTTCACTCATTCTTTTAGTGTTCTTTTTTTTTTATCCTCTTCCATCTCATTAGGATAGTCAAAAGATCTTGAAAAATCATCGGGTGGAATGACTAATTTAAAAAGAGATGCAACCCACTTCTAGTCACATAATGGTTGAGTAGCCGCAAGCCGCCAGCTTAAATTTAGTATTCTATAAACTGGCCCGCTGTCAAATTTAGCAAATAAGTTTGTTTTGTGATCCTCCGTGATTATCACTCCGAAGCTACTTTTTCGCTAGTTGGATGAGTCATTTAATATTTGCATGTCGCTCCCCTATCTGATCTGGGCTCATTACAATATGAGTTAGTCTAGCCAGTGCTGCAGCACTGGTAGACGTCAGATCATGCGGTGCTCACATGGGGCCCACTGATCTGACATCTGCCAGCAGTAGCACTGCAACACTTGGTAGATTTTTCTTTATAATATTAGCATCTTAAAAAAGTTAAATTTGTTGGGGTTTTTTATTTTACTAGTAATGCAAGTGCCACAAAAAAAAATAAGAAATCAGATTTTATATAATTTTATTTTTTTTCTTTTTGTCTTGTCAATTGGTGGTTTCAGATATTCGAAAATTTTGAAATCATGGTCTTTTATCAACATGAAATTGTCCGTTCCATCTCTTTTCTGTCTTTTGATTAGGAAATGACAACAAGATTCTCCTTCAATAAAAAAATTATGTCGTTTCCCCATTTTTAGCAGCCTTATTATTTTTATTTTTGGCAATCAACCATCCATTGCCACAAGAGGGAAGCCAAAATCTTATGGCAACAACCTAATTAGCATATATATAGAGCTCCTGAGGGAGGGATATTCATAAACTGAACACTCGGAGCTTGAAAAAATTACATCATATATATATGCGCACATAGACGTGCCACCAATTGATTTGTGGCAGCAATAGAGGAAGCTTGAGTTTACTTTGCACTGGCGAACAGGGTTTTTTTTTAAAGCAGTTAACAAGGGAGAAAAACTTCATCAGAGGAGCATTTTTGGGGACTTGGATTACATAACTTCTCGAAATTTGCCAACCGGAGATGCATTTTTACCTCCACATAAGGGCTAGAACATGGTACACACTCATTGAGCAACATACAAATGCATAACCATAATCATAATTAAGTTGCGCCTTTTTCCAACATACAAATACATGAGAGTAATAATATAACAATTTAACTTGGAAACTATAACTTATTATGAAATCATTTAGCATACTCTCTCCATATTGCCTTACCTCGGAAAAATGCAAAATTATTAGAGTACGCCAAAAAATTATTTAACCAACTCTTAAATGATTAACTGAATGGTACCTTTCATATCTCGCGTCTCGCCAGCCTTCCGCACCAAATATTAAAAAACGGCAATCTTGAGCTCAATCAATCAAATGAAAGTAAATCACCTTCTTATCATTTTTGGTCAGTATAAACAGCATCTACATCATCAAGCTCAAGTAATTTGGACATAAGTTCCTTGTTCAACTCCATTGCTTCATCGTCTACCTGAAAGGCACGAAAAAAATTCTCATATTAAGTATTACCAACTTGATGCCATAGCAAAAAAATAAACAACTTATTTACTGTACCAAAGATTTCCAGACAGAAATATATTACCATCCAATGGATATGATGTACGATAACTTAAAAGTGACAGGGGACACTGAATTAACCTTGTGAAAATTCTACAGTGCTATACCTCAATGGTAGTCAGAGGTAGCAATTCAGATCCATTGTCTGGTTCAAAAACAATTCCTTCATCTCTTAGCTTAGATAAAATGGCCACGTAGTTCTCCGCTGGACTGATGATTTTATAAAGACTACCACAGTAAAATCAAACATAAGATTTATCATCAGACATTTGGACCATGCCCACCAAATAGATAACTGAAAGAGCATTTTAACAGATTTATGCAGAGCACTTAAATGAGTGTTTGAAGAGAATTAGTCATTTTGCATCTATGATTCAAGCACCAGCTTGCACCTTTCAGACTGATCTTCATCCGGTTCATCATCATAAATGGGGGGATCAATGACATCCTCTGCACCAGCATCCAATGCTATAGCAAGAAGCTGATCCTTGTTGGCATCTGTAGCCTTTATATTTACTACCCGAGCTCGCCTAAATTTGAACAATACCGATCCAGGATCTGCCATCTTTCCACCGCAATCCTTCACCACTTCTCTAACAGCAGCCACAGATCTGTTTATCTTATCTGTCAACACTTCAATGACCATACTGATTCCACCAAATCCATATACCTGATTAAAAAAACAAGCCTGTGTAATGTATTTAAAATTTACCAATATATCACCAGCAAGATTCTAAATCTAACTTGAATGAATATAATAAAAGCTGTTAGAAAATTTTGAAGAGAATAATGCTACGTAGCCCAGGACCAGTCGCCACACTTGAGCATGCCCCACGCCCACATTCAGGCCCTACACCTTCATCATGGCAAACAGCAGTAAGCATTCCTGGGTGCAAGAATATGTTCTGCTTTCAGTTTGACGATAATAACCAACCTCGTAAACCTTTTCAATGTAGGCCTCTTGTCCTTTCTCCGAAGCTCTTTTGATATTACGCTCTACAATATCCTTTGGGACATCAAGTTCTTTAGCTTTCTCCAGTACTGCAGCCAAAACTGAATTCGAAATTGGACTCGGACCACCTCTTTTAACACTGCAATCATGTGTAACATAATATGACATACCTTAATAACTAATAAGCAACAAGAGGTATAACTAATAGCTCAATTAATATCTTTTAAACCGTAATTGCACGTGTTCAGAAGTAGTTCTCTGTATTACGTGTCCAACATTAAATGACAACTTCTAGAGCCCACATACATAATAGAAACGCAAACTTGACAGCAAAAAAATGAAGATACACTACTCAATTTACACAAAATCCAAATTTTTGTTACAACATGCTGATCCTTTTGTGCAAGCAAGAGAATACAGAGTATATAATTTCTAAACACTCAAGCAATCAAGGACAATTCAGCAATTCAATGATTTCTTTCAAAAACTGCAATTACTATGAGATATTTTTAAAGGTAGCATCAGACATACTTACGCAGAAACAATTTCTTTTCCAATTTTTCCGTATCTTTTAACCTTTTTTGCATCTTGGGCCCCCTGCATCCATGTTTTACAGGTGGCATGAAGAACAAGTTTGAACAAACAAATACACAGCTACAGCAACATCATATTCTTAAAAAGCCACAAATAAAATGCTGAAATGAGATTAAACGTTTCCCCCACTACTCCTCATTTCCCATCCAAACACTCTCCACCCATCTCCTCCTCGACTCCCCCAGCCCCCGCGGGAGCTTAAATTGAGAATACAGCATGTTACCATAGATACGCAACGAGGTGGTATTCCTATAGACTCTAGAAAAATCACAATTTCCAGCGGCTAAGAAGTTAACAGTCATTCTTCGTCAACAAATTAGAGTAGCAACCATATTTGACTTTTGACATTATCCCTATAGATGAGAGTAAACTGTTTCTTTATCTTCTCTGGCATCATTTTTGGTTGATCTGTACTACGCACTGATGGTGATACAAAAACATACATGTTTCATTTATTCATTCATCTGATAACTTTCCAAGATTTCCAAAAACCCAACTTATAGAATGGTCAATTGTCATGTTTGGTAAATGCTAAAGACTGCATTAAAGCGTAATTCATGTCATTCGATCCGTTCAAAGGATGAAATTCAAATGATATATTCGTCCAGTCACGGAGGTATATTGAAGGCAAACCATTTGCACAATCGTCAACACAAGACATTCTGCACTTGTGTAGCCTTAAGGGATGGTTAAATATCCGAATTCCATTCTTTGATTCTTCTATCCAAACCTTAATGTAATAAGCTTTCTATATTTATGGTGTTTGCTTCATCTCCTGAAGTATAATAGTTCTATCAACTGCATTACATAAGCAGTTTTGCATTAGAAGTCAAATTCCTTAAATGTGAACAAACCCCAACTGTTTCCCCACTTCATTCTAAAATACAGTACTCGAATGAAACTGGAAGCCTGACTTCACCAAAAGGGAAAAAAACACTGCTAATCTGCGAACTCTTCTGCAGCTAAACCTATGAATAATCAAACCACCCAACAATAACACAGTAAAACGAATAAAAGTAGAGGCGAAAAAGGAAGAACCTTTCTTGTAGCAATCTTGCTGGAGCGTCTGCCCATACAAGCGGGGGGCGTGCTCCATATTCTTCTAACACCACTTCCACAGTCGAGCTTAGAAGACAAGTCACAACCCGTCTCCCCAATCCCTGCAACAACCATCCACCTCACCTCTCTAAGAAACCCAACAAACATTAGCAGACAAGGATTAAGAAGAAGAGTCCAAAACCGAACATACTTGGGAGGAGGAAGGAACTGTAGCATTTGGAGGAGAACCCACGAGAGACTCTACGTAAAACCGCCCCCAGAGCTCGTATCGACGACGATGAAGCTCCTGCCATGGCCGAGAATCCGAGATCCTCGAGCCCGAGGCAGCGGCTCGCCCATCTCTCATTCCCGCTCGACAAGGTGATGGGCCGACCATTCGTTTTACATCCAGGCCCATAAGCTAGAGGCCCACCCGCGGATCTGTGCGAGCGTTTGTCTGCGAGCGTTCGGGGCTGCTCGAGCTATAAAGGCTAAAACCCTCGTCTTTGGGGTTTGGAGAGTGGCGGTAAAGGTAGAGGCTTTGAGGGGGCGGAGGCGAAGGGGAAGAGAGAGATGGGAAGCGACAGCGAGACGGAGAAGGGGCAGAAGGAGAGGAAGAAGTTGGTGGCGCTGGCGCCGATCGCCAAACCTCTTGCTGGGAAGAAGCTCTGCAAGAGAACGCTCAAGCTCGTTCGAAAAGGTCTCAGCTTTTTTCATTTTCTTCTCATTTCCTTTCTCGTGTGTGTTGGAAATATGGTGTTGATGGTCTTGTGCTTGTTGTTGTGGAATTAGCTGATTAGCTACTGAGATTGATACTGACGTATTTTTATTGAAAAGGTTTGTGTTTCGTATGTATGTGTTTTCTTATTAGTATATCCTTCAGTTAAGCATATAGTTTACTTTCAATGGAAACGGCGGAAGATGGGGGCCGACAAAAGTGATGAATTAGTAGGTCGTTTTAGGTTTGGGGCGTGAAAAATCAGCACCATCTAGCTGAAAAAAATCCAGCTGGTTAGGATTTTTAGGATAATCCACTAACCAGGTGGAATTTTGGGAGTGGATGGAACTGATTTTTCACGCCCCAAACGGCCCCTTTTAATAGGAAATATACGGGCGTGAGAAACTCGACCTTACCATGATATCTGAGAAGGGAGAACGCCGCTCGGGGTTTGGCAATGTTACTGAATACGACATTTTTTTATATCAATAGGAGTATTTTTATTACTCCCATTAGTATTTTTTGTGAGGCTATGGGAGTTGGTATCGGTTTTTTTTCCATTGTTGTAGTTTCGTATTTTTATAATGTTGAAGTATATATATTTTACTATAGTGTACTGTTTCAAGTAAATTCTGATGGTTGATTTTCTGCCTTTGTAGCATCTGAAAGTAAATGTTTGAAAAGAGGTGTGAAGGAAGTGGTCAAAAGTATCCGGCGTGGTAACAAAGGGTAAGTTTTCTTTTACAACACGATTTTTGTAGCCTGTTTATTACAGAAACATCACAAACATATTCAAAATTTCTTTGGGGGGAACCCTTGTAAGAGGACATATGTCAGTAGTTATAGACAGGCCTTTTATAGTATTGACTCAACTTAAAAAGCCGGTCAATGTTGATGCAGACGATTTGCAGAACAGTATAAAACAGAGTTTCTCAAACAATTTGTCAAACACCTCTATGACAGTTGCTATTCCAAATTCAATTTGTTACACAGTATTTCGAAGAAACATCAACCAGCAAACATATCGGATTACAAAGATCCACAATTACAGCAGGACTGTAGAGATTTCACAGTTATGCAGTTACGGAACTCTGTTTTAGTAGCTAAAGAAATAGAAAAGAACAATCACACCTGAATCCACAGGTGAGGGAGAGATCAGCTGGAATCCACCAGCAAGAAGAAGGAATCCATCTTTGTGAGCTTCAGATCGATCGCAGAGAAATTCCAAATCCAAAACTGCTCACAATGAGCTCGATCGGCCCTTTTTATAGCAACAACATTTGACAAAAGACCTATATGTCCCGTTCTCTTGACTGACTAACTAACAACTGACAAGGGCAATGCAGTAATTCAATTAATTTTCGGCAGACATCTTCTTTTACCAGATAGCCAGCCTCAACCAATGCCATCAAATGTGGACCTAGGACATGCTGAATTTAGTTTTGTGGGGCTTCCTATATGTAGGATTGTGTATGATCGGAGAGACATTGAAGCCTGAGATGTATGATATTGGCTCAATCAATTATAAGTCAGAACAAAACGTGAGTTTAGCTTGATCAGGGCTTAAGCATATACTTGAGATTGGCTCTTGCTCATCTGAGGCTGGATTTTAACTCAATAATAACTTGATCTTGGATAAGAAACAAGATATGTAGGCATATGTTTGTGATGCATACATGATAGCTGGCCTGGTATTTCGTTGTCCTTATGGTTGCCCAAAAATTAAATTAGTCAAAGGTGATCACCTTAGTGCCTTGGTGGTGTTGGCTAGTCAGTCACCTATGCTGTTGTAAATTTAATTATCTTTTCTCTGTTGTTTTTTAGTGGCTATTAATTAATGAAAGTTGTACTTGACTTATGAGGATGTAATTTTTATATTATGTCTTTGAGCACTTGATCCATGCATTCTCTCTCCAATTTAGGATTGGGACTTGTAGGTCCCACCTTAGGTGAGTAACGTTTTTAGGAAAATGTGAATGTGAAGATTTAAGAATTCAATTAATAGCCTTAAATCTAATGATAAAACGGATGTGGAATATGGCAGGAATAAAATAAAGTAATCAATCAGTTCGTGTATTCCTTGGCGATCACTGAAGCACCATGGCGAGTTTGCTAGAAAATTCCCAGGGACCATCTAAGCTTTCCGGAAACCATGCAAAAAGCTCATGTAAATTGTGGGCTTTAATACTGATAAAAAAAATTTGTGGGCTTTAAATTTTATTCTGCAGTTTCTACTTTGCAGTCCTTTACAACTGTGGTGTAGGGTAAAACGATATTCTCAGAGAAGCTAATGTGGAGGAGTGCCACTTGATGAGCGTGGATTTTGAGCACAAATTCAAGCAGTCAGCTTCCAAGTGGTTGCTTCAGTAAAAAAATTGAAACCTTGCCAGTTAATGAAGGGGCACTGGAGGAACCATTTATTCCTGTGTCATTTGTCATTTGATTTGGTGGAACTCATCCACTTGCTCGAGTCTTTAAGTATTGCATTGTTTTTAGTTGCCCCACCTGCAATATTGGTGGTCATCCCATGGTAATTTTTAGGCTTGGAGACATACACCTGAGAAAGACTTTCTATACGTCTCCATGTTTATAGGGGCTTACTGGACTATTATGTGGACCCTGTTAGACCTAGTGCAGCCTGAATAATCTATAAATTTGATGAAATGCCACATCCCCTCATCCCCTGATGCGATCTATGAAGACATGAGGAGCACATGGGGCGTGCTCCTTGGAGGGAGGGGTGAGCGTGGGAGCATTAATCTTGTTTTTAAACCTCGCTATGACTTATTCCTTCTCTGTAAGCAGCCAGGGATATCATTGCTGAACTCTTAGACTCAAAGCTGAACTACTTGGATGGGTATTTGGGGCCATTTATTAGCAAGGAAAGTATGTTGGAAATTTATAAAAAATTTGTGAAAAAAAGGTTTCTGCAAAGATTAGGGTAATCATGATGAACTCAGGGAGAAATTGAGGACGGTGCTTGAGAATTGATGTAATTGGATAATTATGATACAGTTGGTGACTAAAATTTTCTTTTAATCCCACATTCATGGGGGACATAAATAGGCTGTTTCACTTTAGCATTGTATGCATTTGGATGATAACTTAAAGTATTGCTATGTATATATTTTCTCAGTTTTTTTATAAGCACATTTCTCAGTTTTATGTGCATCAAATGCCATATCCTAAGATATTTACTGTCTTTGGTTTGTGCAGCTTGTGTGTGATAGCTGGAAACATCTCTCCCATTGACGTTATTACTCATGTCCCTATCTTATGTGAAGAATCTGAAGTTCCATATATCTATGTACCCTCAAAGGAGGTAAGTTTACACATTCAGCATTACTATACATGTGTCAGCATTGTGAGCTTAGCGAGGTGGTTTCCCATTGGATGAGTAGTTTGCCAGCTCCCCCAAAACCTCTATAATATCCACCGTCTGAAGATACACTGACGATGGACCCACCCCTTTACGCAGTTTGGTGGATGTCCATCGTCAGTGTATCTTCAGACGGTGGATATTATAGAGGTTTTGGGGAAGCTAAACTGTGGGGTGGTGAACTCTTCATCCTTTTCCATTGGGCATCACTAGTGTAACTACTACTTGATCAACCTGATATTTTGCCTATCCACATTCCTTTTATTTGAAAGGAAGGAGTAGATTTGGTTATATCTGTGTTGTCATTTCTGTTTAGACTTAATATTGGTGTAATGCTATGCTCGCCCCGATCACGCTTGGTGCATGATGGCCACGATGCGCATGCCCTCTGCCCACATGAGTAGCATCTTTTTAAAAAATTCTATACACATAAATCTTCGTGCATGAGCTGACTTGTTTGGGCTCGTACTGACTTTGCTATGACAAACATATCGAAGTGTGTTCGTTTTTGTGTATTTGTTTTTCACTATAAATATAAGTTGATTGTAATGCAAGTAGTTTTGCATCGTGTACTGCACTATGTGAGTAGATGAGCAAATTTCTCGTGCATGATCTGCAACTGATTTTCCACCCAAAGAAGAAATATCTGTAACTGAAAGAAGAACTTAATCATCAGCCTACGAGTCTGGCTACTTCTGCATTTTTGCCACCTTATTAAACTTGGATTTATATGGTCTCGTCTTCCAGGATCTGGCCACTGCAGGTGCGACAAAAAGGCCCACTTGCTGCGTCTTGGTGCTAACAAAGCCCACAAAGGGGGAGTTGGGCCAGGAAGAACAAGAAAAGCTGAAAGCGGAGTATAGCCAGGTTGTATCTGAGGTGAACGCTGTCACAGCCACTCTTTACTGAGGATCCAAAACCCTTGTCCACTTTTTGATGGAGTTGCCTGGTTATTGCATACGCCTGACTTTTCAGTATCCTCTCCCAGGGGAAGGCCTATATGGAATGTGTTAGCTCCGTGATTTTCATGCATTGTACAAGCGTATTTTAGCTGTATTTCAGCCTAGTAGTGTAATGGTAAAGTTGTAGTTGATTCAAGCTAGAACCCTTTTTGACATTGCATAAGAAAAGGTCGGAACATGTCTATCTTTAGGGTATCAGCCGGCATGTCACCCCTCGTTTTCCAGCACATACATGGTTTCCGGTTATCATGTTTGACAAATTGGCAGCCACATTTTCTTTCTTTTGATACGTTACATCTGGTCTGGGCATCTTTAGTCGCCCATAATCTTCTGTGGGCTATCCAGCTCCGTAGGTTTTCGCAATTTCAAGCCATACAGTTTCGTGATGTATCCGGTAACATGGCTGAGATGTGCCATCAACCTTTGAATGTCATGGAACATTGGACGAAAACAGGGTCTAATGAAGCAGTTTCATATGAATCCAAACCCATGCATCAAAGCTCAATTTTCATAATCGATTCTACTTTGCTCTTTCGTGGCAGAGTTGGTCCAGATGATGTGAATCATGTTCCATTGTTTCTCTTTGGTCAACCAATATTTTACCGATATTCGATGCTTTTGGCACAAGTCTTGGTGCATCTGTTTGCTCCTTGGAGTTGGGCTTAAGCATAACAAACAATTTTTTTTTTGACGTCCTGGTGAGTGTTTTCCATGTAACCTGGTGCCACTTTTCATATTCCTGTATTACCTAGTTTTTTTACGAATATATTATCTCAAATTTGGTTTAAGTAATGTATGCAACGACACGACATAGTATCATATCGTATCTTTATGACATGCTAAAGACACTTTTTTTCATTTTTTTGTACCATCCTGCAGATGGATACAGAAAGAGATGACTCAATGAAGCAAATACCAAGGGAAGAGGAGGAAGATAAGGAATTATGTTTGCACATCGAGAACAAAAATAGAGGGACAGGAAGAAGAAGGCTCCGATAGAGTTACCTGTAAAGAGAATTTACTATGCGGGATCGGTTATTTTGACGTATTGTCAACCCGGAGCGCTAAAAAAGTGTGCGGCTTTCTTATAGCGTCACTAAAGATGTGGTGAACTGATCAAATAAGCGGGTTTTTCCGTCATTTTTTAAGGTGTGGAGGTCGTAGTTTCTAGGAACCTCCTTGACCATTTGGTGAGGTATTGGATGAGTCGGCCAAGGCCTTTAATATTAAGGGGAGGTCACTACATTTGGCAGAGCAAGAAGTTGCTCTTCTCACGAGATTGCCCGCAAAGGGCAAAAAAGTTGAGATCATTCCCTACTTGTTACGTCGACCGCAAGGGAAATTCTTCAGGAAGTACTTCTCCGTGAGGAGATCAGATATTTCTTACATGGAGAAAATTATTGAGAAGCTTAACGTTGGCGCAGTGAAAATGGTAGTGGATGGCATGGCGAAAATGATCATCTGTCTCATCTTCTCCACGGTTCTGTTTCCTCACAATACTAGAGCGCTGCTGCCGTGTTTTTACTGATACATAGAAGACCTCTAAAGATTGAGCTCCTATAATTGGGCAGGAGCAATCCATAAGATGCTGCCTTCTAGTATAAGCCACACTAGTAGATAACTGGGGGCGAGATGTGAAGGAGGGTGACGGGGTGGTGGTTACCTAAACGGCGCCTCATATGTCACTTAGGTAAGCCATTCTTTTTGGTTTTTAGTGTCTTCGAAGACACGACACGACGCTAAGTTGGTAGTCGTGTCTTCGAATACACGATCCAATATATAATCGTGTACGAACATACACGACTATATGTAGTACCCAATATATAGTCGTCTATAATAGTACATGAGTTGCATGTATCACGCATTTTACTAATGTTTTCTTCTGCCCACTATGCAGATTTGGTTTTTTTAGCACACGACAATCTTCCATGTTGTCGTGGGCCCTATCAGTTCGAGGATTAAAAGGTGGCCAGGATCAGGGGCCTTAATTACGGAGGTGAAGAAGGGTGCACACAAGAAGCACTGTATGACAACCTACTGGTTTCGGGTGTTTGATCATATCGACGTATGGGAAGAAGTCGTCGACGTAATCATCCACTTGCGAGGAGAGGCAGTCTTAATTTCGTCTCCCACTGTGGCCCCTCCTCCGCGACGATAGAAGACGGAGAGGCCCATTCACGGTTCCCCCTCTTCCTCGAGGACACCCGCTCTGTAATGGGGCGATTGGAGGGTTCTCTTTAGGGCATAAAGTCATTAATTGAGATCACTCTGTCTTCGTATGACAAGATGACAATTAGTGTGGGACATTTGCGAGAGGTTCTTCACTCTATCAAGGCATCTGCCGCCGCAGTGTCACTGCTGTTGGAGGGCCAGAACATTATGGAGCTGAAGGAGGAGAAGATTGAGGAAGATATGGAGCGTGCTGAAGTGGAAAACAGTTTGAAGTACAGACGAGATCTATTCCCCCCGGGTTGCGTGGTAAGGAAGAGAAGGAGAGTGTCAAAAAGAGGGAATTGCAGAGGATACGGGAAGATGAGCATATAGGGAGAAGGGCGGTGGAGCATGGAAGGAGGAATTTAGCAGAAGAGTAGAAATTCGACTCTGAGGAGACCGTCTCCGAACAACAAACAACCTCTATCATTAATGAGGTGATCTTTTCCTTGAAGGAGTCGGATATCGGGGCGGCCAAGGAGGAGGAGGCGGAGAAGAAGGTTGAGGAGGGGTGAAGGAGGAGGAGGAGGGGGAGAAGAATGTTGAGGAGAGCAGAAGGAGAAGGAAGGGCAGCAGAAGGATGCGGGGGATGAGAAGAAGGATGCGGAGGACAAGAAGAAGGAGGCTACAAGCTCAACCTCATCCCAACCTATTGACGTTGATCTCGTCCAAACCCCTCGACGGGCTCCAATTCAACTCCCAGAACAGTATTCTAATTTGGAGTTGTGCTTCAACATGGAAGTGTTGTTAGAAAGGGATAGAGTGGCAATCGATGGATAGATCACCAATCCGAGGAAGCCTTATCCAATCCCCATGCTATGCGCTGAAGACTACATATCCCTCCCGCAAACTACATAAATAAACACAAATGTAAGTATACAGAACATGTTTTGTTTTTTTCCTCTTTCATAAAAATAGTCAGGTCATGTATTCCAAGACACGACTTTACGTGTAGTTGTGTATTTGAAGACACGACTAGTACTTAAGTCATGTGTTTCCATGCACGACTACTCATTAAGTCGTGTGTTCTTATTCTGTTGTGGTTTTGTACAGGTTATAGACGACTTTCTGAGTCTCTTGCGGCAGCGCAATGATAGAGAGCAGATGAAGTATATGTTCTATTTTTTGGATGTCATGCATTCAAAGAGATATTTGATAATGTAAGTGTTCTATGCATCAGTAGCGATAACTTGACGTACCCCTTCGCCATTCTAATCAGTAGCAACTTGTAGGAACATAAAGATGATGATGATAGCACAAAGTTGATACGTAAGCTTGGGAGGATGTTGAAGGGATTGAATAGGAACATGTTCTATGTTTTTTTCCCAATCCGCACCGGGTCTCACTTCTGCCTCGTCTACATTAACTTCCCCAACTGTGTATGGCGCTTCTACAACCCACTCTCCGACAAATCCCAGTTGTTCCCACATCACAGGGCCACAACAAATAAATTCACGAATTTCATGAACGTTGTGATGGCACACATGTTGGGGTGGATGGGTTACATCGACTGGAAGATAACTCAGATCGTCAAAGTGTCGTGGCAAGCGAACTCAAAAGACTGTGGCATATTCGTCATGATGTACTTAGTGCCGAAGAATTCTTCTTCATTTGCATCTTTATCTTCATCTTCACCCTCTTCCCCATTCAAGCCATTGATTTGAAATTGGTCATCATCTTGGGTCAGAAATTCATCCTTCAAATTTTCATTACCATCTCCCAATCTACGTGAAAAAAAATTGTATTAATGGGTTGCATAATATCACAACTTGTGTAAACTGTCACGCCCCAAATTTCCAACCCCAAAATACGCGGAAGCGATAAGCCATTGAAGGTAACAGGGTCACAAATCTGGGACGGACCGAATACTCGATTCATCAACATAAATCCCATACACATATGCGGGAATAGCCGGATCAACATGACGTAAACAATTGTTCCATTACCTAAAAAAAAAAACAACCAACTTAACCAATTCAAATAATTCCACGAAAGCAAATAAATAAAGCAAGTGACACGCAGGCCACAAATTAACCAAAAATCAAAAATATCCCCTAACATCAATAAAATAAGTTCTACGCTAACTAGTCTTCACGACTTCCACGAGTACCAACCTCCAAGTCACGAGTATGCTGATCACACCTCTTCAGCTTTACGCCCTGCATCGGAAGATGCGTGAGTATTCCAAAAGAAATACTCAGTAGGATGCTAGAAAAACTCACAGAAGAACAGACACAAAGGGAACCAACAACAAGCAGGTTCGATAACTCAGGAATCATGACGTAAATGATACTTACCCGGAAAAGGTACAACACCAAAAATATCTAGTTGGTCAGGTGAAATAAAACACAATAATCAATATGACTCCAGACTTCCAACGAGTAAGGAGATAAGCGATTTATCTGATATGGACAACCAATGTGTCGAAGATGTCAATTTCTGCTCTCAGATCAGTCCACTTCCTCTATGAACTTCAATACCAAAACATCCTAGAGGTTCTACGTAGGAACCCGGCTATGCGTCTAGGGATGCTGGCCCCATCGGTGCTTACGGGCACAATAGGCGGAGATTGCAGACCTTCCGTAATGTCTAACAATCTAAAGCGCACGCGTTGCCGTACTCGGCTGAACTACAGAGGTTCATAATCATCGGAGACCACTCTGGGTCTAGCTATGGCTCGTGAGCATACTATGATCCAACCTAAGAGTGTTCAACTAAGCTCTTAGTGGAGAAACAGTTTACATGGAACTGGGTTTGTCTAACCACAAACAAGGGTATTCTCGTGAATTAATAATTTCAGAAATTAGACTCTCGAAGGAGTATAATGGAATTCTCAGCATTCAACAGTGACTGACTCTCAAGAGATTTAACTAACAATCGGTTTGTGCCTATGCACGAGCTGACTCGAAACCGAACTCTTCGGTGTAAACTCCGTCAACGTCATCACCATGCACTATTACAATCAAGATCATCCCTGGATCACGAGACTTCTGAATCGATGTTCCAAAAACTTTAATGGTAGAATTGAAATGAATAACCCTAATCTAATATCAGGGTTTCAAGAGATCGAAGATGCGCGATGTTAGGCACCGCGAGCAAAGACATAGATGACCACGACATTGGAATAGAGATAAAACTCCACACGCATTATCATCATAAATACCCTCTGGAATTCTTACACCATAGTACCCTCCTTATGTTATATAATATATATATATATATATTTAGTTTTAGCATAGCGTTTTATTTTAAAACCGTGAAAGGACACTGTTATGGACACAACAGCTCCATTCCCAGAGTTCCTCCAGTCTACACAGAACATAACAGTCCCTGAAATTTTTATTGAAGACAGCCATGAGTCTGTAGATCATTACCCAATTTACAGAATATTTTTTTGAATTTTCTACAATTAGTTATGAATTTTTGAATGCAGTCTGTCAGCGCAGGATACATCCTGGCCGAGAGCACTACACTAAGTAATAATCCGACTTTCACTTATTGTTACTAATTCTAATCACAACTAAGGTCTTTTAGAATTAAAACCCTCTTACATTAGGCCTTTATTAGCTTCTGGTCATACCATTAATCATGCATTAACTCTCCTAACATCATAGCCTTAAGGATTCATTAACCGGCAAACTAGACAACCTTTCCCGGACACTTAGGCTTCAGGTCAGACTTAATGACAGAGGTCTTAAGGTCCACGAACCATGACTCTTAAGTATTATCACATTCATCTTGTTAGTACATCCATTAATCTCTTTTAGATAGCCATATTACCTATGTCCCATATCGATTAGGGTAAACACTACATAAAGTAGACAACTTTATCCGGACACAAAACATAACCATGAAACACGACTTGTGACATATAAGGACGCCCCAAACCAGTAGGATCACCTCTGAAAGCTTGCTGCTTTTGGATGAGAAGCACAAGAGTTATACCAATTAATACATCAATTAAGTCGATACATAGAAAAAGGGAGATCGGGTGACTAGTAACAAGAAAAGAGACAACTTTTTATAAATAGACCTTCATCTACACAAATCAGAGAACAATACTCAATATTAGACATCAGATGCATGACTCACATGAGTCGAAATAGACACACTCCATCAGGGACGACTCGATCGAATTGTGCATGAGAGATTCACATCAGGAAATCAATCGATATATCAATAATTGCATAGATTTCAGCAAATAGAACAATTAAACCAGGACAATAAGGACGCTCATAATACACACAACATCAGAACGTGGTACTCCATATAAAGATCAAAATTTTAATGAGAACATGCTGTGAGAAAAAGAACATCTTACCGATGAACCGGTACTAAGTGCACGTCAACCGGTTCGGATTCAAACTCGCTTCCTTGCGATCTCCGCACGAACCAACGCACACCTTTGGCACACACCACGAGGAGAGGCCTACTGTCATTGAGAGGGAAGGGGGAGGACGTGGAAAAGGAGAGGAAAGTCACCACGAAATTGGGGGAGAGGGCTGCCGGTTCCCAAAAGGGATGGCCGGCCCTCTCACTTTGAGTTTAAATAATCCAAGCTTCAGGATCTCCACCGTTCATCACCACCTCATCCAAGGGCCAAGGATCATCCCAGCCCTTCCCAAAACCACCAGCACGATCTCCTCTAACCCCAAAATTTTCTGTTAAAATTGCATTAAAGTAGGATTTTATCTTCTTTCAAAAACTTACCAAATTACTAATGTAACTTACCAAGTAAAAAAGTAATCCTTTGAGGACTACTCTTGGTGCCAAATACCAGCAAGGAAAGGCCACTTCAGTCAGCCCAAATGGGCGTCCAACTAATATCTCAATTATGCTTTAATTAGCCAAATTAAATCCCTCATTATCTTGATTCCCAATTGAGTATCAATTAGGGTTTTGACTCCAACTCAATTACCACGTTTAGAACCCCTAAACTAGGCAATTCAGGCATGACACGTCCCAAAGAAATCCCCCAAAATCAGCCCAAGACGTTTCCCAACGGAATTGCCTCGGGAAACGCAAAACCACCGACGATCGATCGGTCTGTATACGCGATCGATCGTCTCGCGATCGATGCCTTACAAAAACGATCGATCGTCTCTCGATCGATGCCGTTTGAAGGCGATCGATCGGTCTGACGGAAAAACTTCAAATTTTGACTTTTAATGAAAATTCTAGAATTCAAAATTACTCCCAATTAACAAGACGATTTTACCTTAATAATATATAAAAAAATTTCGGTCGCTACATAAACGACTTGAAGTTGGGTCGTGTCTTCGAGAACACGACTTAAATTCAGGTTGTGTCATCGAGAACACGACTTGAAGTCAGGTCGTGTCATCGAGAACACGACTTGAAGTCAGGTCGTATCGTCGATAACACGACTTGTAGTCAGTTCGTGTCTTCAAATCTTACCTCACAGCTTCAAGTGAATAATCTTCATCTCTTCCTCCTTCAACTCTGATGCAGGTGTCTTATTGCCCGGACTGGCCGACCTCACTTCTGCCTTGGTATCCTCTCCTCCTCCTTATTTGGACTGGAATTCATTTCCTTATTGCCAGTGGAAGTCTCCATGTTATTGTCAGTAGAAGTCCACTCCACGTACAGGTTGAGTAGTCCATTCGTGCCTTGCTTGCTCTTGTGAAGGTGAAACATTGTCTCCATGTCTTTATCGTCTCCAAGGACGTATGGGGATCCAGAATCAACAAGATATGTCAAAGATAATGTACCAGATGCAAACTTTAGCCATAATCTTTCTTCCACTTGCTGCAATACTTTTATGTACTTTACTTATGTATATAGAGGCATGAGCTTCCGTTTCCCGCCTTTGTAAACACTCCATCATAGTGTAAGCACACAGGTATCTTCTACATCAGTACCTGACATTACAATACCGAAATAAGTAAAAGAATCGTAAGGTTTTCAATCGTATATGAGTGAAAATCATTGTCGATGAGTCATGACTTCGAAGGTACTACTATTGTTACAGTCATGTGCTTGAAGACATGACTATTGTTACAGTCGTGTGCTCGAAGACACGATATTGTAGAAAGTTGAAAACTTGGCAAGTTTTCAACTTTCTTCTTTAGAACCAATTTTCATTAAAAAAAATCGTAGTATTTTAAGTTGACATACCGTTTTTTAATGTACGATGCCTCCATTGCAGTTATTTTTGCGTACATACCGCTTTGCTAGTCTTTCCTGCTCGTTTTCCTGCTTTTTGGCGCAAAGATAGCCTTTCCCGATTTGGACGGCGTCAGCGCCGGCGATGATATGGGCGAAGATGCTGGACAGAACTTCTCCGGAACGCCTTCTTCTCCGACTGAACGATCCCTAATATGCAGAGTTTGGGGTTGGAGATGGTTTATACCTCTTCCTGGGGGTATTTTCGATAGTTTTCAGGTCGTATGGAAGAAAGAAATAAGTGAACATCTCCAATGAATTTGTTAGAAGTAATATTGCAAGCATTTTGTTATCTTCTATTCATTCATTTTTGCCTCATTCCAGGCCAACACCATGAGGAAATATGTCTTGGAAATTTGAAGCGGTTCCAATTCAGGGAGCTTCAAGTTGCTACCAATAATTTCAGCAGTAAGAACAAACTTGTGAAATGTGGATTTGGAAATGTTTACAAGGGGTATCTACAAGATGGAACTGTAGTTGCTGTAAAAAGGTTCAAGGATGGAAATGCTGCTGGCGGGGAGATCCAATTCCAAACTGAAGTCGAAATGATCAGCTTAGCTGTGCATAGAAACCTCCTTAGGCTTTATGGTTTCTGCATGACTTCAACAGAAAGGCTGTTGGTTTTACCCTTACATGTCAAATGGAAGTGTTGCTTCTCGACACAAAGGTAAAGAAAAAAAATTGGAAAAGAATTACAACACAACATTGCGCTATAAAATCTCAAAATAAATGGTCATGAAAATGGTTGTTTATTTATCTTGAGTTAGCTCAGCTATCAAGTAATTTCAATATTCTTTAATGTCTAGTTCTGTCAAATTTTTCGGTAAACCGACACTTGACTGGGGGACGAGAAAAAGAATAGCATTGGGCACTGCGAGGGGTTTATTGTATCTTCATGAGCAGTGTGATCCCAAGATAATTCCTAGAGGTGTCAAGGCTGCTAATATACTGCTAGACGACTACTGTGAAGCTATAGTAGGAGATTTTGGGCTCGCAGAGCTTTTGGATCATCAGGACTCCCATGTAACTACCGCAGTGAAAGGCACTGTTGGTCACATAGGCCCTGAATCTCTCTCTACGGGCCAGTCGTCGGAGAAAACAGATGTGTTTGGTTTCGGCATTCTTCTGCTCGAATTAATGACTGGTGAGAGAGCACTTAAATTTGGCAAGGCAGCTAACCAGGAAGGCGCCATGCTTGATTGGGTAAGCAACAATTTATACATTCAACTTGTTGGAGCTGATAATAAGATTTCCTGGTGCATAATCCTAGTCTGTGCGTCTGTGATTGTTCAAACATGAAGAATAGGAAATTCATGGTGCTTCAACTTTGTTGTTAACTCAGCAAACTTTAGCTAGTATGGAGCACCTGATCTATGCTGCTTCTCTATACTAACATGCAATAATGTTTTCTGTTTTAAATTTGCAGGTCAAGAAAATTCATCAAGAAAAAAAACTTGACATGCTTGTTGATAAGGTGAACTTGAGGAGATGGTTCAAGTTGCCCTACTGTGCACCCAATACCTCCCAAGCCACCGACCTAAAATGTCAGAAGTGGTATGGATGCTTGAAGGTGATGGACTGAAGCAACCAAATGCAAGGGCCAAGAACTTTCCTCTTCATAGAGATACTCTGATCGGACTGACAATTCATTGGTTCTATGCCAAGCAACGGAGCTCTCATGTTTAAGATGAGACATTCAGACAATAAACACATGGTATACCCACCTTAGCAGGTTGTAATTTTGTTGAGTGTACTTGAATTGCTAAGGAAATTCTAAGTTCTGAGCTGTAAAAGGATGTTACTTGGAGTAAATTCAATGTATAGAAGAAACGATGTTCAAATTTGAGAGAACTAATTCCGAGTTTTTCATTTCTTTCTAATAGTGATGAGAAAGAATAGTAGCATTTAGTGAACGGTCATTTCCTCGTATGAAAAAAGTAAATGCCATTTGTTCATGAATTATTACAAGAAGCTACCATGTACATAGACACATGACTGTCGGAGGTTATCTGCACAATCTTCTGTGTCATTTCCTCATTGAGATATAAACTACCTTTACATTGACAATGAATTGTAAGTTCAGGGAATTCATGGCCAACCCTGAATACATGAATATGAGATTCCTATAGCAGACCCCAAGCAATAAGAAAGCTGGAGGAATCTAATATGACATCTGCTGTTCATAACAAAAGAAGCAAAATTGCAACGGGGATTTTGCCGTGTGGTACAATTCATTTTCCCTACCAACTTCTAAACTAGAAGTTAATCCTACAAAATTCCAAACGAACCCGCCTTATCTTTTAAGGCAGCCTTCACATAATTGTGCAAGAGGGGCCAGTTAGAATAAATTGGCAAAAATTAAAAATTCAAGGAGCTTAAGGTATAGTCCCTGACACTCAATCTCGGTACAGCCTTTTGAACAAAAAGATGCCAACGCCACCCATTGTCAATACCAGAAAAGCTGAAGTCGTGATAAAATCCAAATCCATCACTGACATCCTGTTTGTGGTCCTTTGTTGGCGAGTCGGCTCTCCCACAGTCTTGTGGAGAAAACTGCAGAGATTATCTAGCTGATGCATAAGTTGACGTTGGCCACGTGAAATTTGTGCAATCTGTTGTGGAAGTGTCTTCAGGTCAGAGTAAGACGTGAAGAAAAGAAGAAATATCTCATTAGATAAATATGACAAAACCAAGTTATAGGGATGATTATTTCACCATATCAAATACCTACGTCAAGTTTGTCATGAGCCCCTCAATTATTTGGAAAAATAGAAGATTTACAGATTAAATCTGTAACGAATCAAGAGATTAATCGCAGAATTGTTCTGCTGATATTCAATTTGTGAATTTTCAAGATTATTCGAAGAATTTAAGGGAATTTTGAGACAATGATTAGGAGACCACTATTTCCGATATAAAAGGGTTCGACCAAGACAGTCTATTCCATTTCCAACTCGTATGGTTGACCGCTTGGGAACCCCTACACGTCAGACACGGTGATTGAATTACCTCTTCAATCAACTGGGCTTCCTTGGCCAGCTTGTTAGATGATGATGAATTGGGTAGAAGGGATCCAGTTAAGGTACCATTGCTCAATCCAGACACCAACAGAGATGTGGGTGCAGAACCGTTGCAGGCTTCAGCTTGTAGAGTCAGATTCTGTTGGCTAGGAGGAGATTTCCTTACAGTGAGCTTTGAATTCAGCTCTTCAATTCGACATGTGAATTCATCCATTCTCTCATTCAAAGTGGAAATCTGCTCCGACAGTTGAGTAATAATCCCCTGCAAATATAAACAAAAGTAATTGATAACTTCCACAGACTCAAAACAATTGAATGTGGATACTGAGCATCCTTTCTGGAGATGCTCATTATCCCAAGGCAATGAGCATGTGCATTTGAAGTCACCTGATTTGCAAGCACAGCTGGAGAGTCTGGGTTATTTCCTCCTTCAAATCTTCTTCCAGGGACGGTTAGTCTGGTTAATTTGGCCAAATTCTTGTCTCTTCGAGTGGAATAAGAATGTGAATAACTGAAAATCAAAAAAGAAATGTGAAAAAAAAATTTAAAGCTGTGCCCACAAGAACTGGAAAAGAAAAAAGTTTATTTCTGATTTACACCGTTCAAGCATAATAGAAAATGACTGAAGGCAAGGAGGACTTAAAAAGCAACTTAAGTATGGAACGGTTTGCAAAAGGATTCTATAGAGAATAGAATCCAAATTAATGGCTATTTACAGACAAGCTTCTGACATCATAAATGCACCACAAATTCAATGTCACAATCAAGATCCAGCTCTTTCTCAAATCACTCTCTTTAGGATGTGCAGTAATAAAAGTTTGACATCTACCTCAAAGTGCCATGATTATTTAGACCATGACAATAGAAGGGTTCAGGATTTCAAATTAAAAGGCCGTATGTACTCTGCACACCTTACAAATCCATTGAAATGCTTCCTAAATGAATCACTAGTCTGTCCTGTATGTTTAAAGCCTTTCAAGTCAACAGGACAGGTAGCCATGGATATTGACAACAGTAAGTTCCTTATCCTCAACATGGAGAATTAGATATTTACAACATCAGTGACACATGTTAAGAAAAAAATTTCTATCAAGAGAACTGCTAACTCTGTTGTCGCCTAAAAAATAGCTTCTAATGAAAGAAAATTGGTATGAAATGAAATGTACTTTTTTAAGTTCTTATTCCCCATTGCATCCCTATCAGCAGAAGCACGTAAAAGAGCTTCCTTCGGACTTGAGACCATGTCATCATCTACACTGAGTTTAGTCTTCAAATCATCTGGCAGTGCCTGCACCACATATCAGATAAGTTCAAGTAGAGAAGATGCACTTTATCAGAAAAAGAACAAAAGCCACAATTCAGCAAGGACAACAAAAGTAGAAACAAAAAGTGCTTCACTGCAAGAAAAAACATACCATGACTTCATTGACAAGCTTTTCCAGCTGAATTTGCTCAATGTAAGTACGAGGAATATATGAACCATTCAAGCCAAGTTGGTCTGCTACATCTTTTACAACTAAACGATCCCTACCTTGCACCTATTACCATAACCAACACAAGTAAATTGAATTAGAGTTGTAAATAATGTTGCATCAAACGTTACACAAATATCAATAAAAAATGTTAATAACCAGACTCCAAAGGAACAAAAACTACTAAAAGATCTGACAAGGAAAATAAGGTTATAAATGGACCTTTATAACAAGCATAATGACCTTTGATCATTACTTAAAATTCATTCGAGCGGATCAGAATTCATACTGTGAAACTAAAACCCCATATTCATACAGCTGAAAGACAAATTTTCCTGCAATATATTTCAATCGAATGCTATGCAATAAATTTCACCTGAACATAATTGCGGTTGAGTTGTTCTAACCAATCAATCTTAACACTAACTCTCACATCTGAAAAGACATGGCTGCTTCTTTTTAAGATGGCCGCTATCGTATATCCCAAAGCCATAAGCCCTCCAAGAAGACGCACGCTGACTTCGAATGTAACCCTTGGTGAGATTATGAACGGATAATCTGTCACCCATTCCTGTAATTACATGACATTAATATCCGTGAAACTACAGTTGATTCTCTAGTGTTATAAGTATGCAAAGCACGGTTCAAGCATCAGAGACATTTCTCAATGTTAGGGTGACATCAATAATCAAGCTATCATAGTCAGTATGGACTAAACAAAAATGAGCATGTTTTTTAGCATCCACTTCAGAATAGTACACAAGTTTGACGATGAAGAGAGGCCTTGTTACAGAACCCAGAACCTCTTACCTTCTTTGGCAAAATGTGCCCACAATTACTGCAATAAAAGCATCATAAAAAATCTCCACCTTACATAGTAATGAATCATGAGAAGCATAGTAATGAATCATGAGAAGGAAATATAGAAAGAAGCAACTTCGTAGACAAGCAATATTATTATTTAAGTTGCTTACTGAGCAAATTAAAAGTAAAAATACCATTTTCTTTCGCTTTTTGAGCTATAAACTATTTATACAACCACATGAGAGTTTTAAAGATTTACTTGTTAACATTCAGATTCATAAGAGCTTCAGAAGTATATAAAATTACGAGACCATGATCCTTTAGTTTATGACTAAGGTTGAGATTCTTCTTCGTATTTACATCCTCCACAGTCACTTTACCTAACAAATGGAAATTTTCAGTACGGATTACTAGTAACAGAAGATACCGGACTCTAGATTTGAAAAAAAGGGTTCAAATCGAAAATTTATTGTAATAGCCCAATAAAGAAAATCTGAAGCAATAGCAAGTTCAAACCTCAAACATGAGATTGTATTTTCCATCCCGGTTTCGCATTCTCAGATAAGACTGGCAAACTTCTGGATCTTCACCAGGAGGCAAAAGATAAATATCATAGGTCTCTTCAACTGTCTCTGTATGTTCTTGGGAAAATACAGCCTTAATTTGGTCAGGCGTCAATTTCCTTGGTGACTACAACATTTAAATGCACAATGTTAGAAGTTGACAAATGAAAAGCGCATGCACAGATGAACTTATACAAGTCAGACATCAACCTTTAAGATATAGGTAGGATTCTGAAAGCCTTCAAATGGATTGAACTTGTTGATGATTTTTATATGTGCAGTCTGGAGATCAGGTTCAATAAAAGCCTTGTACATAGGATAGACCTGACACACATGAGAAAATCAGACATCTGTACAACGCAAACTGCAATTAACAAGGACATTTGGCATAGTCAATTACGCAGATGGTATTGTATTGTGTTCAAACTACTCCTTCCCATGTTGGTTCAAGCATGGTCATTACCAACAACAAGAACTAAACGCTTGTAAAGTTCAATTCACAGTAATTGATAAGAGTTCAACAAACAGAATTCCTGGCCAAAATCTTGAAATTTTAAAAATATGTTGATATTGTTAATACATTCTAGAATCCTTTAAAAAGACAGTCTCGGCCTGTTAAAATCAATGCAAACTATTCATATCAGATTGTTCTCTACCTGAAAAGGAAATGCCATGCTACCATAAATAAAATTTGAATATTGGTTATTGACGCAAAGAAGAACCATCTAACATGGGACGAGTGAAAGAACCGTTTCAGAAATTTGATGGA
Organism: Houttuynia cordata; assembly: GCA_039654745.1. Classification (NCBI taxonomy): domain Eukaryota; kingdom Viridiplantae; phylum Streptophyta; class Magnoliopsida; order Piperales; family Saururaceae; genus Houttuynia; species Houttuynia cordata. The sequence continues at coordinate 20,200,577 of CM077502.1, forward strand.
TGATTTCTTCTGGTTCCTGTCCAGCTCTTTGTATGTCTCGTAGAACTCTTTTCACAAGGTCAAAGTGAACACCACCTGTTACTGACGCTCGAAGGTCAAGTACTGATCGTAACCTTTGGCTCAAGGCATAAATACCTTCAATTATTATAATACGAGAGCTGGGAACTTCAACAGTCCTGATAAAAGCACACAATAACACAGTAAACTACGGTGAAACATGCAACGAGCACTGAATTTAATAAATCTATTAGGAAAAAATTATCAGATATCAAACCTGTAACCCATACGGGAGCTTGACTTGTAGTCATATATTGGCACTTGAACAGATTTTCCTTCTTTCAGACCATGAATATTTTCAAGCAATGTGTCGTAATCAGTTAATCGAGGATCTGTTTGAGAGAATATAAAGAGATCATCTGAATCTGATCCTTTATACTCCTACTTCTAAAAAAAGATACACTTTGTACTTGGTGTAGGATAGAAAAAGAAAATAATAACACAAGGTAAATGTTTAACTTCTGTAACCAGTTGCTATCAGAAAATAAACAGAGATTTAATAACATTTTTAGCATCAAGAAACAATCTACAACTTCCAAGAAAGCTACTTTCAAGTAATATCTCATAGAAAGATAAGCATATAAATTTCACATATAGCTTATCTAATTTACCCGCAACAAATTTCTCCATGCAAGAAGTTAATTAGAAGCTAAAACTGGCAAGCTTCGAGCTGAAATCGCTTCTTTAGGATATTAATCCACTACTATAATCTAATATACCTTCTTCACCCATTATTTCTCTCACCTTATTCTCTCTAATTTAAGCCAGCAACAGGGCCTTTACCCCATCTATCAAGCTCTACTACCACTATTTTTCTTAATCCAGTGGTGTGCAACATCACTTCTTTTCACCAAACTACATGTGCGCCAAGTCATTTTTTTATATTCTCTAAGAATGTCAATGGCTCCACGTTATGAAAACCTATTTGGTGACAATACCAAGATTTGAGTGTCTTCAACTCGAGGTCTAACATTTGAATAAGCAAATTCTCCCTTCAACCTCACCCATAAAATGCAATAACACTACACATATAATGGTAATATAATATCAACAGTACTATGAAAAGCAGAAGTTACCATCAAAATTGCTGTCAACTATACGACTAGCGTCATTATAGTTATCCATCGATATAACAGCAATGCTAGGCATAAAATTGAGCACCTTTTCCGTAAATACAGTCTTTCCAGCACCAGAGGGGCCAGCAACCCCCACAACTATCAATCCCTCATTCTTTTGTGCTAACAGCTGGCATGAACGAATTACAGCAAAGAAACCTTTTTCAAAGGACAGTGTATCAGGAATTGGAGCAATTTCGTACCGCTCAGAATCTTTCCTCTTCACTAATTGGACTTGATCTCTTAAAAGACCACTCCTCCGATGAGGAAACTCAGAACCAGAATTATCGGGGGCCATTACAAGATGAATACCCTGCAATCAACCAAGGTCAAGTAAAAGTTCAAACCCATACTCGTAAATTAAATTCATCAATTACGTCGATTTCGCACACTTCGCTTTGCTCACATGCACAAATTGAGAAGCATAGTAGTGTATGAAAACAATTAGAATTTCCCCTTGTGTGCTTTAGTTCATAATACGGGATTTGAAATCCAAGGGATTAGTTTTTTTTTTTTTCCGAACAAACTACTTAATTGCCCATTGTCCTGTACGGGACACTTGTGGCACTACCAGTATAGACCTAAATCAGTCTATAGGTGGCTTGGCATCCATAAATTTATTTCCTCTAAAAAAGAATTCTGGACCATGCTTGTTAAACTTAAAATGCACCACAGAATAGCATTGGCTGCAAAAAAAAGATATACAATACGTAACTATGAAAAAGAAATATTTTTTGACAAAGAAATTCTCCGGGAAAATGAATAGAGACAAAATGAAGGACCCATGTTGCATTTGATCATCTTTTTTTGCACAAAAAATCATTGAGCAGATAATCAAATTAAAAGAGACATACAATTACATACAAATGAATGCTTCTTTTTCTGTTTCTAACGTGTTACGTGATCAGTCTTTAGCGAAATAAAGAGGCAGAGAACTCAATCGATTTTGGTGCTTCACAGAGTTACAGTACGCATGTTTGCCTGCTCATCCAAACAAGAAGCACATGGTAGTTGGTACCCTACCAACAAATTCAAAGAAGCAATTCAAAGACAAAAACACTTGCAGCAGCCATACTTGACTAGTATAAATCATGTTGTGCAAGCTTCCCCATACTAGAATGGTGCTTGCTAAAGCCAACTTTGCCAGCAATTATTTTGAGAAAGCTTTTGACAAATACATCCAGGATTACTCAGTGCTGTTCATTGTCAATGACACTTGAGTCAACATTCTTTGCCTTTCCTCCTCATCCATCCACCCTTGTACTACTAACTGACATTTCATCGTCAATCACATGCGCTGAAACCTTCAACGTGAAAAGTGTGTGACTCATGCATTTGAAACTGAGTTAGATTCATTGGTCTCCAATCCCCGTGGCAAAGTCAGCCAGGTAATGATGGAATCGAATTTTTTTTCGAATGCAGACAGGCTTTATTGGACGGATGTAGTATTTTGTCCTCAACCAAATATCTCAAAACAAAAACAAAACTCCAAACAGCAAAAGTACTTCTCCAGTTCAAAAAACAAATCAAGAAAGAGATAGATACCTGGTGAGAGAACTGCAAGAAACTAGTGTAGACGCTCGGACGACCGATCTAATGGCGGCCGTGGCGAAAAGATCTAAGACGGATTCCGGGGAAATTCCGCCGGAAAGTTGGAATGGAGAAGGCCGATCATCCCCTGCCTAGAGCTGCGAGCCAAAGCAAGTACTGTATGGATATATTTATACCAAAATGGAGCTGAAAAAAGGGGAAAAAGGGAGGATTTGATGTGATGATGAAGATGATCTTCAAGGGAGGAGTGGGATTTCTGGTCGGTTCCAAGGAGCGGCGCTGCTGCTCCACTCTATGCGGGGCCCGCATGCTCTTTTAGCTGTGCCGCCGTACATGTGCGTGGGTCCCATCGGAATTGGGGAAAGATCCTACACTTTTTACGCGATATCTCCCACTTTTTATCACGGCTAACCTCACGTGCTAGTGTGGGAAAAGGCCACTTTTTTTTATCACGGCCGAGACCTCTAAGTGCAAGTGCCAGTGGAAAAGGAAAGGAAAATGAGGCCCACAGCAGTAATATACTAACACGTGAAGTGGCCGTGAAAAAAAAGCAGGAGGATAGGCTATTTCCTTTTAGGCAGTCACCGATTTGGGTAGGGCCCACAAAAAAGAAATGTGGGGCCCGTTTGGGTAAAGGTCATTCCAATTTAGAGGTTTTCATTTGGTTTTTTGGGCGTCGATCAACTTGCCAAGTACAATAGTAAAAATAAAGAAAATCTTAATTATGATTATTTTTATGGGGCAATTGGCTAATTTATGATTGTGATCTAGTGAATACTAATACCGATGACTATAAACTTGGAGTGTATTAAAGTTTTAAAAATTAGATAAGTCATGGACCCAAGATTCTTATGGAGTAAGTCCAACCTAGTCTAACTAGGGGAGAACCTAGGTTGACTAGTTGCTGACATTATTAATAAAAAAATGGAACTAACTCTACCAAAACTCTATATAATAACATGATTAAGTATGTGAATAAGAAAAATAACAAACATGCTGGGTGAGGGTTGGGCAAGGGAGGTGGTGTGAGGGCTGGGCAAAGAAGCTCTGGCGAGGGATGGTGAGAAATAGTGAGGGAGCGCTGGGGGCAAGGGAGTTGGTTGTTGGCCAATGTGAAAATAGAGATTGGGGATTGAGGAGAGAAATCAGGATTGCAGGGAGGGGGTCAGCCAGTCGAGGAGACGAGGAAAAAGAATCAGGATGAAAGAGAAAAAAAATTTGTCCGACCCGATCAGCTGGGACACTGGTTCAACCGAGTGAGTTAAATGGGGTCAATGGTCAATTTTTACGGACGACCCCACTCGAAAAAACCTCCCGGCTCCGATCAAACCGGATCGAAAACATGGAGCATACAAGCGAGATTCATATGTGACGCATGGGCACGACCATAAACAAGCGGGATTCAACATATGGATTAGGTAAAAGGTTGGATGGTTTGGAGATCAATTTGTATCCAATCGATGGTCATGACAACTACCCCAAAAGTACAAATCGAAGGTGGGTGGGATAAATTATCGGGTGTCTCTAGTACACTACTCTAAGGTGCCAGGGAGTCGTTGATCTTCGATTTTGGAGATCAACGGTGCAAACACTTTATGCGTGCATGTGCACATATAAAGCGCGTGCATCATCATTTATGGAGATAGACGACTCCAAGTGACCCTGACATAAGTTGACGTGGTCTGCTGCACCTAATAATTTATCCGTATTTCACTACCAAGCCGTTCTATGGTATGGGACCACCTAAGATATATACAACTTTGGCCTTTGAGTCTCTGATTAGGAAGGGTCCAAAGGCAGATAAGCTACACATATTTTCGTTGATTTGAGCATTAGGTGGAGAAACAAGAAGTTGGTTTTGATCGGTTGAAGCAAACCAGAGAGCAAAAACTTATCTTACACAACTGTCTTGTCCATTCCATTTGTTCCTACTAGCTCGAGTTTTTGGGAAAATCCGCAAAGAGCACCATTCGTGTTTGGGGGCACATTGTCCTCCCCTCAAATATGTCCACTTACTTTGATGCCAGCACGGGGGGAGAGTGTTGAATTATCAACTATATATTCCCTTTCCTACAAAACACCATTTAGCATTACCAATAGAAGGGTCCAATGCTTTGTAGCTTTTTATTGCCTTATCATGTACATAAAAAGTATACACCATTTGCATAATCTTGTTATAGTTGCCTTGGTTTACACTCTGAAATGATATTTGCACACATTTTTACCGTCCGAGTATAGAAGCTATAATGTCTGCTTTGGTAGTTTATTGACAAGCTTGCAGTTCATTTCATTGGGACTGAGTTTGGCAGGAGAACGATATCGAACCTCCAATACTCCAATTTGGGATACCATAAGTTATGTGGATGGCCATTTAACATTATATGGACAATTTGTTCTTTTTAACATTAAATGTCAAGATAATGATAAATGGCCATCTGATGCTAAATGCCAATAAAATGTTAAATGGCCATCTACAATCAAATTATATTGACAATTTGTTCCATTTTGAACGGTCATCCGGCTCCCGCCCAATCACCAAATAACACGTCTCCCATCACTTTCCCGCGCAAACTTTCCACTCTGCGACTATAAAACACCCCTGATTATCATGCAAAAGCACAGCAGCCATGGCTCCTCCTCCTCCTCCTCCTCGTCACCGCCTCCCTCCTCCCTCTCTCCGCCGCGCAACTGGCCTCCCTCGACAACGCCGTCGAGATCCTCTCCAACTCCGGATTCGTCTCTATGGCTCTCACCCTCCAGCTCGCCCTCAATCCCTCCTCACCACCAACACCCCCCGGCAACCCCTCCATCACCATCTTCTCCCCTCCCGACTCCGTCTTCGCCTCCCCTCCTCCCTCAGCCCTGGCGCCCTCATACTCATCCTCCTCCCCAACCGTTCCCTCCTCGTCACCTCCTCCTCCGCCTCTGTTCAGTACGAATTTGGCAGAGATGGTAACAATCTCGACTACGAGGAGCTCAGCGAGTAGCCATTATAGGCGATCTTGATTTTCTCTCATCCGATTACTCTAGTAATCATGATTTTAAAAATTTATTGCTAATGATTTTAGAGGGTGGTTAGAGAGGATTAATATTGTAATTAGTCGAGATGATTGATTGTCCTTCCTTTGTTTGACTCGCTTGTTCAGGTAAATGAAAATGTCCACAAAAGATTGTTGATTCCGCTGGATTGGAATCACTCAAAACCCTTTTAATGATACCATCATTTCTAGAACAAATTATGTTATTAGGACGTGAATAATGTATAATTATGTTGTACAAACACACAATTAAGAAAAAAGAATGATGATGGCAAATAAATAGAAATGGAGATGGAAATCAAGCAGGCGGGGGAGATTTTAGGTGTTGATGAAGCGGCAATTGGTGCGAACTTCGCCGTTGGATTGGGAGTCGAGGTTGGTGATGTTGCCGAGCTTGACCATGGAGTCGGAGAACTGCTGGAAGAAGGCGGCGGCATCGTGGGCGTACTTGAGGACGAGGTTTTTTGTCTTGATTCCGGCGAGGGCGCCGGAGTAGAGCTCCTGGTCTGAGTTGAGTAGGCCTTCTCCCAGCAGGACCTGCTGGTAGAAGGAGTTGTCGAAGAGGGTGGGGGTCAGGTGGTCCATGGCCGATGTCCGGTCGTCCCCGCCGTGGACGGGGCAGACGGACTTCAGGTCATTGAGGTAGGCCTCGGCAGCGGTGGATTTATCTGCAGTTGCCGCAAAGTCGCCGTAGATCCTTCCCCTGTAGTTGATGCAACGCGCCATTCCTATGGTGTGCGCACCTGCATATACATGATCATGTTATGCTACTGTTTACTCAATTTCAGTGGTTTTGACACAAGAAGAAAGGAAGAGAGGAGTTGGGGAGCTTACCAACAAGAGCTACCATGTCGGTGGGGGTGAGGCCCTGGTAGAGGAAGTTGGAGAGGAGGGCGACAAGGCCCTGGTTGGGACTCGGGAGGTTTTCCTCGGCCAAGGTGAAGCTGGCTGTCTTGGCATCCTTCCTACCTACTGGTACATCCCAGTAGGGTCCTCCAACCTGTACAGAATTCTCCCAAGAAATTTATGTTGCATTAGTTACATAAAGTGTTAGAGACTAAACACACTATCTTGAGGAAAGTTCATTGATGATTATGTGGAAGAAATATTTTCGGGGAACCCTTTCAATGAATGGATCCCACTGGGTCACTTTTCTTGTGTTCGCATGGTAATATTTAGGCAGATTATGTTGTGCTTTTAGATACTAGTAGCTTAAACAGTTTGTTTACCAAAAGAACAGCATCTCGAGCTGCAACGGCCAGTAAGTCTGCGCAGGAAACAATTCCTGGGCAATCTGACTCGAGCTTGTTTTTTATGCTATCAACTATGTCGAACCCTCTCAGAGAATTTACGTTGTTTGATGCCTCCTTCTCCCCTTTTAGAGTGATTGTATCATCAAGCAACACAGAACCATCACAGCCCTGTAGCAGATTCAAAGTTAGGCAGATACATATAGGTGAATGAAAAGTAATTACGTACAATAGTTTGCTTGATCCATCGGCACTCGTAACAATTATGTACGAGAAATTCTATAATTGCTCGCGCCTAGGAACACTGCCGCATGCATTCCACAACATTTGGTGCCATGCCCAAGCGCGGGACATGTACCATCACCGCGGTGCGTAATGAGCGAGCGATTGTTTATGGGCACTAGTAGTTGTAAGCATTTTCATGTTAAGTTACCTGAACAAAGCAGTCATGAAAATGGAGTCTCAAAATAGAGGCAGCGTTGCGGGGGTCTTCCTTCACTGCACATTCCATTCCTTTGCGAATTATGTATGAAGCAGTTGGACATTTTGATGAATAATAATCCAGTGTCAAGTAGGAGTCTTCAGCTGTTATGCACACAGTGGTTGTAACAATGGTGAAGATTATGGCCAGAAGCAGAAGAGGAGGCTTAGAAAAATAAGACGAGATAAACGCCATTGGCCTAAATTCTGGATGCAGAGATGGCAATCTGGGATCCTGAGACAGAAGTAGTTATAGACAAATTCATTTTCTAGGCTCTTGACGGAACATTTTTAAGAGTCAAAGGGAGATGCAACTAATCAGTGGGATTAGGTTAGCAGTTCCCCAAACCATAATCCCCAAATCCATGAGTAAATCGTGCCTGACTTGTCATCACTTGATTGCCAGAGGGAGATGTGCCAATAATATAGAGTACGATGACATTCAGAACATTTCGGCTGACTTTTGTATAGAAAGGCCATCTACCTCTTACTTTGGAACATCTTAAAGTAATCATAAGAAGAGAGAACGCCTGACCCAACAAATTAACCAGGGTCAAGTAAGAGCTTTTGGTGGAAAGACATGTTTGCTGTGGTAGGTGATCCGAATCTGCCACTTACAGTTAGCCTCATGAAGCTTAAATTTGCATGCGTTTACGCATCAGACTGTTAACAGAGCAAAGAGATGTCTCTAAAAATAAAAGATGTATCTCACTTCAAATAACCTAAGCCACTGAGCTGAGAACACATTATGTTGAAAATAATAATAATTTACAAGGATACAAAAGATTTAGCCTATTGGCAAATATTTACAAGGGTGTGTGTCAGGAAGCAATAGATGTTTGATCACAGTTTTGTGTAGGTTCGCTTGTGTCAAGGGGAGAAGGGACTATACAGTTCAAATCAGTTTCTTTCAGATCTTTTACTCTGCCAATTTTTTCTGAACCTTGGGGATCAACTGTTGTCCCAACTTTTAAGGAAGTTGGTGAGGCACGTGTTCTTGGTTTTCTCTTAGTGCTGCACTCAGCATGGACATTTGGCTGAAGTTGTGAAGTATCCCGCACCCCCGTCTCCTTGTTGGGCTTCCTCCTGTTAGATTTGCTAGGAGGACACACTCGTTTTAAGGAAGGCTTTTCACCAGCTTTACCTCTTTTTCGCTTAGATTCTAAATAAGAACTTGGACTAGACGAATCCAAGCATAGGTTTGTTGGATCAGCAATCATTTTGCTTCTTGTTGCAGAACTGGCACCAACTGAGAGTGTGCATCCTCCATCAACACAATTTTCACCACTTCCCACAGAAGTCTTAGCTACAATCACCTCTCTCTCTAGAGTGACGGCAGGACCCTCCTGTTTTCATAAGGAATATTTCGTTACAAAAAATCCAAGGTAAAACAAAATCTCATGTATTAAAATAGCATTAAGAATCAACTTATATCCCAAAATGTAAGAGGATGACTAAACCATAAGTTAGTAATACCATTTGGCCACTAAGGTAACCTACCGAGTATACAAATAAATGATGCTCCCCTACATATATACAGATTCTAATAACGCATTTATTCCAAAATTCTACATCAACCCCAAGTTGTACGCATTTCACTCTTGCAATGACAAAATAAACTAGCCAACATGTCTAACAAGTTTTGCCTGACGCCATAGCTAAAAACTAGCCTAAGTGACTCGGACAATATTTTGCTTGGCCTGCAAGATTGGATGCTAATAACAAAATATACGTAACTAAAAAGAGGATTCGACACAAGCAATTATGATATCTTGCAATGATATACTATACACTGAAAAGGGCGTCTTTGTATACTAACTTCAATAGGCAGAAGTAAAAACATAGAAAACGGAAGCTATTCTGTAGTCTGTCATTGAGTCCAAATGAACTAGGTAAAAGTTCAGTTTTAGCTTGGCCATAAAAAAAACTTGGCTAGCAGATAATGATGTAGTTATTTTAATATGTAGCAATTGTGTCGGCTAGCAGATGATGATGTAGTTTTTTTAGTACATAGCAATTGTCGACTCAGTTTTCTTTAAACTAGGAGACCTTGGATGCCAGTTGGGTGGTTCTGGATTCTAACTGTTACAAAACAAATACAGTAATGTCATTGACACCTTTTCAATTGACAAATACAAGTTCATGATAAAATTATTTCACTTGGATTTACTAAATATAGTGATTATTTTACATATCATCGTAAAATAGGTAGAAAGTAACCAAAAAAAAAGCCACCGTCAGCACAAACAGGCAGTGCCCATGAAAAAGATCATGCTTTTACGAAAATTTCTTTGCAAACAAATTGGCTCCAGAGCTAAGGGCTTACTTCTCTCAAAAGTTAAATAAGAGTTAAATGGTACCTCCATTTGTTCATAGAGACTTTCTATTGCATGCTTTTGCAGTTTGTAAACATAAAAGAACAAGACAAAACAAAAATCTAAGCTTCACCCAGTTAAAATGACGCAACAACACACCACGCTCTCATATCAAAACAAAACTACATAATCACACCTAAATGATCATAAGCCACCTACAAAGAACATTATGGTTTCTATATAGTAGAATATTGAAAATTTCAAACAAAATGTAAGAAGCATGTACCTCAACTTGCTTGTCGCAAGGGTTTTTAGCATCCAACTCCTCTCCTTCAGAGTCCGCCATCTCCTCACGTTCGAACTCCACATCTTCTACAACTTCCTCATCAGAATCGCTCAATTCTTCATGCTCCATCACAATCCCCGTGAGAGATAGATCACCAAAGCCATCGTCAGATATCTGCCAGCGACTTGTATTTATTGCATAGTCTATGCTAGACAGTTGATTACCATCCTTTACATTTTGATACACTGGACCAATGATTGAACTACTCAGTCCATTCTCATTTCTGTTTCCCACCACCTTCTCCTTCAAAGAACCAGAACTTAATCGAATGCTTAAATCCAGCTCATTTTGGTTACCAGAACAACTCGTAGGTGAATTTCCATTAGCTTGCCTGACATCGTCAGTTTGACAGAGACCAGAAGTTGTATCCAATAAAGAAGATGGGTTTGCCAATGACAATGTGGGAACTAGATTACTATCCTCGTTACTGTCTGCTAATTGCAAGAATGGGTGGAAGTCAAGGGCTGACAACTTTGATGCAGGTCTTTTAGGCCTATCAGCTGGGAGAGAATGATCGTGACAGGAAGGACTATGTACAATTCGAGTTCCTTGAGGCTCGCAAAGGAAACTGGGTTGGTCAGAATGAAATGAGCTTCCTGGAAAGAAATTTAGTGTACTGGCAGATGTGCATTGATAATTCGAAGGAAAATATTGTGAAGACTCCTGTTCTGAAGCCTGGAACAGTAGAGGATGCATCCGAAGGTCAGACTCAGCTCCAGTTTCCTCAGGAATATTTTGATCCCTAGATGTTGTTGGCACATGTGGACCAGGAATCTCATACCTGGGGGCTAAGGTGCTGTTTTTTCCTGCAACCACCACGCTTTTCCCCATATTCATCTGTCTATCACCGCCACTGGTAACAGGTAAGGATGCTCGAGAGATCACACGAACTGAAGCGGGGAGGTTTACAGGAGGCAAGTTTGGTGCTAATTTGACCAAACGTGCAGCATTGTTTTTCCGCATTCGATAGGGCGGCATTGGTCTGTTGAAACCATTGAAAGTCCAGTTTAACGTCGGTTGGTTGGAAGGCACATTTAAAGATGAGTTACTTTGAACATGAGAATGCTGAGATCCATGCTCCAATGGTCTTTGAGAAGCAACATATCTATGAGTGGGACCACTTTGCTGAATTTGCTGACAATAACCTTGATGTGAATTAGGGAAACTAGCATATTTTTCAGCGGCAATACCATCCTCATGCAGCATATGTCTCGGTGGAAGATTGGCCCTGCTACAAGAAACAAGTTCTGAAGATGCAGGCCTGGAGCATTCAGACATGTCGTCCGCCAAGAAGGCTTCATGCACATAAGCGTCCTCTTCTTCATCAACATTTTCATCTGTGCTATTGTCGATGACACCAGCAGTATCAACCTGGTAATCATAAAAATAGGACTTCTTAAGCTTCTTTCCTTGCACTAATTTTAAAAGTTTCCTTGCTGTTTCATTTCTATTGGTCTTTCACACAGCTTATGTATTAAAACGATGATTCAAAGAACCATTCATTCCATTCAATGAGGATACTTCAAATAGTGGAATGTATAGACTGTTTTGTCTGCGTCTGTGCTTGACTTTTTGCCAGAAGTTTTTGGCTGGACAACTCGTGGGCAGCATTGAATATCGCCACAAACGCAGCAAAGGACAACTACTTCCAGCCAGTAATCATTCCAGAGAAACTAAGAGAATAATATACTCAACTTACCTCTCTCCCCGTTGCATTTTGCATAGAAGATGCAGCTCTCCCAGTCGCATTTTGCATAGAAGATGCAGCTTTTCGTAGTTGTCTTCTCTTTAACTCATATAATCTTCTTTTTTCCCTTGTGATTTCATCCTTTTTGTAGGACTTTTTACTTCCTGAAGCAACTCGCCATTGCCGTGGAAGCAAGGTTGGATCTCTATGTGGAACTAAGTACTTACATATTGATGTCCAGTCAAGTTTAAAGACTTTAAGTCCCTAGCAAAAATTATATTACATAAAAAATGGTTGTCTAATCAGATAAAAGAAATTCCATCCACAAATAAAAATCCGCACAGATTACCTCATAAATTAGGGCCTTTTCCTCAGCAGTTAATGGTGACACCTTCATCTGGCGAACTGTCTGAATGATATAAAGAGCAATAAACGTCATTTTTATGAATAGAACAATTGGAGCATACTTGCAGTGTACTGGTAAAAATTACCTTTATTGGATTCTCAGGAGCTTTCGAAGAGCATCGATTCTTTGCCCTGACAAAAATCTACATTACAACAACCGATGTCAGACCATTACATATTACATTTCACATTTCAAGAATCAACTTCATGATAAATAAGATATAAATTATACATTGTTTTCTTCTCTTGAGATCAGTTTGTTAATTTTTTTTTGCAGGCATTTAAATTCCAGCTGAAAGCATTGAATTACATACGCCACAAGAAAAGAGCTCAAGCATCTCAAGCAGAAGTGGTTTCACTCTTGTTACATGTCTTAAGGGGATCATTTTAGCGAAGTGATGATGGCAGTCTAGGATTTGCCTTCTAAAGGACCTTTTGTGTCCACACATAAAAGTAAAAGTTCACATAAACTGAACAAGAGCTGGGCCACATTTTTCACTTAAAATAGAAGAGACTTTCAATTATTCAACTCAAAGTGTCAAAGATATAAAAGAGGACATTTTGTAATATCATCTTGGTTAGAGAGGAGGGAAGGAAAATTAGATATAAGAATAAAATAATGAGAAAAATAAATAAACGAAAAATAAGAAAGGAAACAAATAGTGATGGTGTAGACCTCTGAGTATTCTACTTCTTGGTTTGCAACATTAAGATATGACAGTTCGGAACTTATCCCAAAAAAAAACGTACATGGTGGTATGTAATAGAAAATAGAAAATAGAAAATAGAAAACAGAAAACAGAAAATTAAAAGCTAAGAAAGTTCAGGAAAGATCATAATGAAGAGAGAAATTTTGAGGTTAAGAGGGCTGGAAGACAGGAAATATGAAGTCTAAAAAGAGAGATTATAGACATTAACCATCCATTTAGACTCAAAATTGATAAAGGCACTCTCTGAGCTTAAATTTAGGGCTAACCTGGTGCTTGGTTTTGCAAGGAAGATATCGTTCCTGGATGGATTTCCAATCATTATTGTATTCCATCATTCCCAAAGCTAGTAACCTGCATCACATTCCCAACTTAAAGATGGAAAAAAAAAACTTACTTTCCAATTTAGCATTATAGAAGATTTCAAGTAAAAAGAACAAACACCTCAATTCAAATAACCAGATTTAGTTTCTTAGTTTTATTCTGAGCTAGCAAAGAGGAAATGATATAAAATGACACTAATGGTCATCTCATTTGTGCATCACATGTAATCTAGAAGGTAATCATGCACTTCGATTAAACGTCAGTAAGATCAATAACTACGAGCTTGTAATGATGCTAAGACATATAATCCACTAAGGTTCTTCATCCTTAAGCCATACTAAAGAAAGCATGGCCCAAAAGCCCTAAACTGAGACCAACACACAACTAAGGGGAATAAAACAACAGTCCCATCCAAAGATAAAGTGCACGAGCCAAACATAAAAAAGTTAACATTGGTCTAAGTTCCACCTAAACGGCAACTAGTTTTAAATTTATGAACGCAATAAGCAACTTCTAGCCATTCTGCTTTTAGAAAAATTATCGAATCATTTGAAAAAAAAGATGCAACCATCATCTCATGAAGCGAATCCTCATAATTGGAAAGGCACATGATGAAGAAGATGATATTAAACCTTCATCTCATTGTCCCCTTGTTAGAGGATTGCGTCAGGAAGGCATAAAAAACTCGCCACTTCGTTTCTTAGCATGGATTTTGTAGCATCATGTTTATTCCGATTAGAGTCAAATATGGTATAGAAACCATACAAGGTGAATGAAGATGATGCAAGTAACTTACTCATCCTCAGCATCAGTGAAAAGCACCCGACTGGACACAGCCGCCGAGGGAGGCTTGTGTGGAAACAACGCTGGATTGAAAATCGGGAAAAACCTCTGCGCCAACTTCACAATATGTCGTGGGACAAATGCAACTGATTGCTTCTTACTACTTTCCACTAATGCACCCGCCTTGGTCTTCTTCTGTTGCAACTGCTGTTCTACATGACTAGGTGAGCTTGAGGGGCCAGCACTTGGATCAACAACTTCAGCGATAGAACTGAATCTCGGAAGCGCAAATAGAGGCTCGAGTTCAAATTGCCTACTCTCCTGATTGGGTCCAAAATGCCGCTGTGCATACTCTCGAACAGCTGCAATATTCACAATAGCTGTGCAAATAAAATTTCTATCCAGATTAAAAGAGCAGATTTGTTTGTCATGCACCTACCGTGATTAACATCAGCCATATACTTCCCGACCAGTCCAAGCGGAGCAACATCAATTACTGACATGACTGAACTACCAACAACAGGAACCCAACTAACAATTTCCCCCGGTTGGCCCGACGAGCTGGTGCTGTTAGCACCAGAGCTCTTGGGGGCCTCTTCTACTGCAGAAGGAAGAATGTAGGGCGGCCGGAAGCAAAAATCCGGATACGGGACCGTGCACCTAGACACAGCCTCGTTCCGGACTCCAACCAAATCCGAAATCAACCTTCGGACGTCGCTAGCAATAGGCTGCGTGGAGGGCTCGAATGCACAGAGCGTGTATATCTGAATCAGAAGTTGGGCATGCTCGTGGATCAAACAATGCAGCTGCCCAATTTGGTGGGGAGTGAAGCCATTGACCATACCCGGTTGCGGCACAAACCCTGGCCTGATGATTCCGGGTTCCGGCGCAATTGGACTCGGAATCAGAGTATGGGACGGCAAAATCGGCCGGAGAGGAATTGTGGCCTGCCCCAGAAGCTTCTCCTTTGGCTCGCTGACATCCTTCCGCCGGCGGTTCTGCCGCGTCTGGGGCCGCCTGGGACGACCATCAGCCGTTCCCTTGTTCTTCTTCCCTGCTCCATTCCTAGCGCCGGCATTGTCGTCGTCGTCGCCCTTGCCTGGCTCTTCGTGGTCGCTCTCGAGGAGCTCCTCCAACTCGATTTCGAAATCCGCGTCGTTCTCGTCCTCAGCCTCGTCGCCCGCCGGGACAGTGTCGTCATCTC
Source organism: Houttuynia cordata (assembly GCA_039654745.1). Taxonomy (NCBI): domain Eukaryota; kingdom Viridiplantae; phylum Streptophyta; class Magnoliopsida; order Piperales; family Saururaceae; genus Houttuynia; species Houttuynia cordata. The sequence goes on from CM077502.1 coordinate 20,215,839, forward strand.
CGACGAGAACGCCGGCCAGGAACTTCCGGTACTCCTCCTCGTCGTCGACATTCTGGAAGTCCTCTTCGTCGTCAGTTTCCTGCAGAAACGTCTCCAATTCGTCCAGCGTGAAGTTGGCAAGCGAGTACCTCGCTCTCGTCCGCCTCGAAATCGGGTCCTCCTCCTCCGCCTCGTCCTCTTCGGCGACTCGCCGTACCCCGCCCATGTCGACCTCCTCCCCGCCGGCCGCCGGTTTCGGCGGAAAAGAAGGATCCTGGCAGCCGTGGTCGGCGCCAATCTCGGAGCTGAGGCTGGAGGAGGCCTCCGGGGAGGGGCAGGGGTCGCGCGCCGAGGCCGCCATCGCCAAGTCGGCGACTTTATCTTCCTCTTCTCCGCCTCCGCCACCTTGCTCGGGGATCGTAGCATTGGGAGAAGACGTCGACGGCATGCTTCGCCGGCAAGCTGGCCGGTGGCCGGAATATCTCGCTGGGAGCGTCTTCGCCAAGATATGGATCGAATTCCGGCCTGGAGCCCCCAATTTTGCCAAAGAAAGGCAAAATTCCAACATGGCCAGTGGCTCAGATCATATGACAAGGCCCAACCCAAAATTCTTCTACTGGGCCAAAATTGACCCGCCCATGAGTCTAATGGGCACGCATTTTTAAACCCCGTTTTGTTATGAGCCCAGTCTACTCATCTTCCCATATTGAGAAGAGAGAAACACCTCACCCCACCCTATTCATGAAAGATAAATTTTTTTGGTATAGATACACACCTGCCTGCTAGCATGGTGTCGGTCACCAATCAACAAGAGATATGCAACCCCCTTGTGGGTTCCTGTTAAACTCGTTAAAACCGTCTAGGTGAGGCTAACCCGTGACGTTCCAATTTCGGTTATTAGCCGGAGCCTACACTTGTGTTGTGTGTCTCTGCCCTATTGGTGATCAATACCACGCTAAGATGTCAGCTTGGTGTCGTATCTACACCGAATAATTTCTCCTCGTGAAGGTATTTTATTACTTCTCACATTATCATGCTCGACCATGCCTAGGCATTAATTCCGCCATTTCTTGATGAATCAAAATTCCACCATGAGTTTCACATTAAGCAAAGTTTTTATGGAATGTGAAAATTCATCATCAATGGCGAACTAGATTAGATAGAACAAGCCGCCTAGAAGCGGGGGCAGGATGGTATGTAACATGGCATAGATGGTTTGTGTTGTGGTCTCGTTCAAGAGTTAGGCTAATCCCACAAGTAATCGCAATTTCCACTCCTTTTAAATTGATCTCACCAAAAACAAAAAGTTTGACCTAGACGGATATAAAAAAACAAAAACAAAAAATTTCATTCCAAGTTCCATATAAAAAAATCCAATTGCACATTAACTTAAATAGTATTCAAATGGTTGTCCCAGCTCGCAACTTATATATCTCTCTTTTTATTTTTGGGAAAAAGGTTCTCATATTGCGAATTTGTGTCACATAACTTAATTATAAAGAAAGCCCTTGTTACGTATAGAAGCAAGGGCAGAATTACATCACATGTACATGAAGTCCAAGTGCTTCGTGGAAGCAAACTCATAAAACTTTGGTACCTTTTTTTTCCATTTTACTTCTTCTTTAATTGCTTATACAAAATTATTAAAAAAACTCTTAAATACATTATCTCACACTTAATTTGGCTTCAATGCTCATGAGTTTAACTGTACCTTTACGAAGAAAAAGAAGAACAAGTCTTAGAAATTTGATAGTCAAGTATAATTGTAAGGTCATTACATGTGATATGCTTGCTCCCTATGTTCAACATACCTGTCTGGATTAGAAAACCAAGATGATATAAAATAAGTTAATTTTGGTTTTCTAATCCAGACAGGTATTTGGGACGGAGGGAGTAGCTAAGTGAGATGTAAATAGCATTAAATGGGGTGTATTAAGTATAAAAATAAAGAAGAGCAAAAATGTTGACAACATGGCATATGGGGTGGGGTGATCAAACAATGGGGTGGGAATGAAGCGCTTTGTCCACAAAACCCGGGGGGGGGGGGGGGGGGGTGACACCGTAACGCAAGACCGGGGGAGCGGAGGGAGGAGGAGGAGGAGGAGGAGGACGAGGCCGGGAATTCTGTGAAATAAATGCCTCTGGGGATTGGAGGCTGAGATCTGATCGGAAGGGGTGGAGATGGGTTGCACGTTCTCGGGGCTGAATGCGCTGTACGACGCCGTGAATGGGGGCGGGGATGTGTGGATCAACGAGAACCGCTTCAGGGTCGTCCGGCAGCTCGGCGAGGGCGGCTTCGCCTTTGTCTTTCTTGTCAAAGAGGTTCTCGCCGACGGGCCTGGCTCCGCTGGTGGCATCGCCAGGAAATGCAAAGACCCTTCTCATATCTCAGGTTAAGTGCTTCTCTATCTCGGATTTCCGGCATTTAATTTGATTCGGAATGTGGTTTGATCTTGTGCTTAGTGTCTTGTGTCAAGATGAATGTATGCATGTTATAGGTTCATGGGTATTGCTGCAAGGATCTGGTAGAGGTGAATTTAGCTTCATGAGGTTTTGTTTTTAGATAGATTGGATGTGTTTTGGTTAAACGGTGATGTATTTTACATGCTGGATCTAGTAAACTGAGCTTTTCTTTATTTTCTTGGTTGTGTGGTGGTGCGTTCGTTTATCGCGTTTAAGAGTGATTTCTCCTCGAGTAATGTGAGGAAGAGACATGTATGTTAATGAGTTGTGAAGACTAGGGGGATCACATGGGTGGGAGTACATAGGATGGTGATTAATAGACGAGGAAGTGAGGGCAACAAGCTTGAGATGGTACAAAGAGGTCTTTAATGGTACCTGGTACCTGTGAGATTATCTAATCAAAAGCTCCTTGAGGCCCATATTAAATGAGAGGTAGCCTACTAGATGATTGGAAGTAAGATTTATGAATACATAGATGGTGCTAAGTTTACTGGAGTGGTTAAGGAATAATGTTGGTGGCACCAAATACTTTAGATAAGGCACATGACCGGGTGATTGTTGAATACAGAGATGAGAATAAATTTAGTGGAATGTTGGGTGAAGAATGTTGTTGGTGATGCCAAATGCGCTTTCTGTCCCGCATTAATAGTCCTATTTGGTTTACAAAATGAACTATTTTTCGTTCTTTTTGAACCAAATAGGATTATTAATATGGGAAGAAGGGCGTACTTTGGATAAGGAACATGATAATGAATATTTCTAAAAATAGATCTTTCCATACCAGATCTTCCATTTCCTAAAATTTCTTGCACCATTCCCAAAATTCTGGCCGGTTCTGTGTCATGGGTCTTCACTTTTCATTATCAATCCTGTCTACCATATTTTTGTAATTTTGTTCTCATTGACTTTTTTACTCTTTCAACTTTTGCGAAGTCTTTGAATACATGGAATTGTAGTGGTATTATAGGTTATAAAATTAACCAGCAATAAACAACAAACATTTAGTTATTAAAGTTAGCTGTCTTCTGCAAACTTATGCATCATGCAGCTAACCTTTGGAACAGGAAAAGTACCCAAGTTTGTCTTTTCCCCAGCTCCATGATCATATTATGGGGGCACTGATGATGCAAAACCTCTTCCTAATCGTTGCAGATGATGGCATGTATGCAATGAAGAAAGTCCTGATACAAAACAGTGAACAGTTGGAGTTGGTAAGAGAGGAGATTCGTGTATCTTCACTATTTAGTCATCCCAATCTGCTTCCGCTTATTGATCATGCAATAATTGCAGTTAAGGTGACTTTCCTGGGTCCTTTCTCTTTTTGAGCTGATGAGTAATTCTTTGGTGTTTTTTGTAGATTTGGTAATTCCTTTCGTAATCCCAGAATCTAATTTGAAGAAAAACTAGTATTTAAATATTACAAGTAGTGGAGTTTAACTTTATTAGCATGTTTAACATGTTTTGCTTGTTGCCCAGAGTGGACAAGAAGGAACATGGAATCATGAAGCGTACTTACTGTTTCCAGTTCATTTGGATGGGACATTATTTGACAATGCCAAATTGATGAAAACAAAAAAGGAGTTCTTTTCTACTTCTGATGTTCTTAAAATCTTCCGGCAGGTGATGCTTTATTCTTTATACATCTGTTCATTACCTCAGAATCGGTAGTGCTCCTAAACTGTGCTCAGAGTACTGCAAGTTGTTTATGAGTATATGAAATTCATCTTCTAACTCTTTTGAACAGATTTGTAAATATGAATTTCTAATGGATAACCTTTCCCGTACCATGCTAGGCTTGAAGGTGCTGTTAGACTAAAGCAACTAGCCCTTCACGTTTAACATGATCAGCTCTATGTTAAATTTTCTATACTTTAAACTGCTATGTGTGTAGGTACATGTAGGCCCTGTTAGATGATTTTTCTTTTGTTCGTGCCCTTTATAAAAACTTTATTTGGTATAGTCTGTACTTCAGCTTCACCCTTTGTTGGATCTCATGGTAAGAACCATCCTTAAATTATACTAAACTTGACCAAAAGTGCCAAAGAACTCCCTTCATACAACCTGGTAATTCTCTGGTTCTACTTTTGGAGACCAGTACTACTTTAATTGTCTCCTTGCTTTGCTGGTGGCTGCTGCTTGCACTTACCACAATGGCTTCTTTCTCTATGGAAATCGGGGATAAACACTTGTGAGAACGAGAAGAAAGATTGATTTAGGGATGTGACTACTGAGATGATTTCCTTTAGGAACATTTTGGTCAAACAGTAAATATTCAAGGTAAAATTGACTGTGTACACATTACGGGCAAATTTGAAACACTAATTTGGCAAGTGCAGAAAGTGCAAGAATATTTTACCTAAAGACACAACTGAGAACTGGTTTAAATAGAGGAGTATTACTGACATTTTCTCATTTACTTCCCTTTCTGCTTGCGGTTGTGGCATGCTATAGAATGCAAGAATCGTCCGTGCAAGAATAACTAAAACTTTATGCGTCCAATGTACTCTCTCTTCTAGATATCTTGATCACCAAATTTTCCAACTAATGAAGAGTTATATACACCCCCGTCCTCTTGTATTAAGTGTTGTATTTGGTTTTCCAAAAATGAACTAAAATTAGTTCATTTCTTGTAACCAAATAAGATGCTTAATATAGGACATGAGGATCAGTATTTTCCTTTTTTTAGTTCATTCCTTCTGAGCCATTGTTGGAGACGTTAATTAAGATGGAATGGTAAAATACAAGATCTATGACTCTACTGAAACAGGAAGTGCTGTAATATTTTGTAGCTACATTTATTGAGTTTTTATTATATGGTAAAGCAGTACTCTTCGCTTTGCCCGTTGCTTGATATGCATGTTTATGCTCTATTGTACTAATCATGAGTATCCACACAACTTTTAACTAATATGGTGGGTGTACAACAGCTTTGCGCAGGTTTGAAGCACATGCACGATTTTGACCCTCCATATGCTCATAATGATGTTAAACCAGGTAATGTCCTCATTACACATAGAAAAGGACAAGCACCACTTGCAATTCTCATGGATTTTGGAAGTGCTGGACCAGCAAGAAAGCAGATCCGCTCTCGTCCCGAGGCACTACAGTTGCAGGTTTGAGTTGCTCTTTTATCTCTGCTCGGTGTTACTAATGGCATGCATAGTACATTTTGAGCTTCCTTGGGTCTCCGGTTTCATTTTTATCTTATACTTAATTATTAGATTATATGTTTCTTCCACACTTCTGGGTACTAATGCTTTGTTATGTGCCTGTGCAACTAATGCTTTATTATGTGCCTAGACACCTAGGATCTTATCTTGATCAGATTCTATGTTTTCTAGCCTTAGTCAGCTATATATATGTATATATCTTTTTGGCTTTGCAGCATAAATCTCTACTTTTTGCTTTTCTTCCCTTGAATTCCAATTTTTTGTTAAAATTGTACAGAAGTTTGGTGAAGATTGCACCTTGTTTTGGCAAAAATAATGCTACAGTGTACAATAATTACATCATTTTAGTCCACAACTTTGTGCTCTGCTCTTAGGATGCTCCTGAAGGAGCAATATAGTTAGCATACAATTAGGAAAAGTGCTTCCTTTTTTCCTCCATGATCATGAGTCATGACAGGGCTACATTCATTTTAAAACAATGACCAATAACTTTGTCATTATATTTGCAACTAGTATTTTACTTCAATACCAGTAATATTCTGTTAACAATGATGAGCATATGCTTTGTTTGATTTGTTCAAAAGGCTAGCTACAAATTTATTGGAATGGTGCGCCTTGTGTAGGAATGGGCAGCTGAGCACTGTTCAGCACCAATTCGAGCTCCAGAATTGTGGGATTGTCCAAGTCATGCAGACATAGATGAAAGAACTGATATCTGGTCTCTCGGATGTACATTATATGCTATTATGTAAGAATTCGATCCCCATTCCTTATTTTTTGCAGTATTCCTGGAATGAACTTATGGTATATATTGTTTGCTGTTATTTTGATATTCGGCATCCATCTTTCAGTGCTCTTTTGCCTGGAGGGATTATACTGATTAATATGGATAAATGACCTCATTTGCCAAAATCTATGCACTTTATGGGTGTAATGATGTTTGGCCCAACGTGCATGGACAAGAGTTGTTATTCTCCTCGGGAGATAGCAATCTCCTTCTTCCTTCTTCTCAGCGTTTCTGGAACTAGATCTCCAAGATCAAATCCGCAAAACCAAAGAGCGAGAGATAGAGAGTATTCCAAGGGGGAGAGAGAGACGATGGAGATAGAGAGAAGGAGAGAGAGAGGTGTGTACCAATTCACTATTCACGCACTGTTCATCACCCCTATTTCTCTCTCTCGTAGGTTACCAAATTGGGTAGTTACTCTTCCCCTAATTGCTCTCTTTATGGTTATCCATAACCACCCATTACTCATCCCTAACAATTCCCATAACGGACCTTTCTTGGTGTCTCTTCCATATTGTGTGGACCCCATTGGGCCCACGGGGCCTAGCACACTCCACGTGTCCACGCACCACATGAGAGGGCCGACACCTCATATGAATAGGTTATGTAATATGGGCCGAACCCATAATTATAACCAACAAATAATGTAGCATTATTATCAACAATAATGCAATGTGAACTATGTTACCAACAAGGGAATATAAACACCATAAAGCCTCCAACAACCTAAAGTCAAACTCAATGAACGGATCCCATTCTTGGGTTTGTGGTGCCTCCACCAACTGAATTTCAACTGTCATCCCCCAGTGATGGCTGGTGAGGTGTGAGACTTTAGCCATCGCTATCTCTCTCTGGCATCAGCATTCTAATTTTGAACTGCGCAGCGGCCTACAAACTCTGGTTCTCTTACCTGATTTTGGTCAAACCCTTAGTGGAAAATATATATTTCTCTTCATAGCGAGAACAGAACTTCTCTTTCTTTCCAAAATTGTTGACCAATGTACCTAAAGGTCCCCTACTTATTTGTCATTAAGATTCTAGTTAAGTAAGGGCTCTGGTGCTGGACAATTTCTTATCTAGAATTTGGGGGGTGAGCAGTTGTCTGGCTGCATTGCCCTCGTCCCTGTAGTCATCCTTCTAGATGATTATTTCCAGATTGATACTCAACTGAAGGACATATCTTTTTAATTGATTGAAATAGTTGCTTGAATCGTTGCATATCAACTTGAATAATGCAACACTAATTGGAAATTCGTTGAGTAATTTTAAAAAAATTTATCTACATAGATCTCTCTCTCTTTTGGAATAATGACTTCAAGATTTCTCCAAAACTTACCCTTTTTTTTACCATGTTTGACTCAGAGTATTCAAGTAAACAGATTGATGCGCAAATATTTCAAAAATTACTCAATGGTCAATGCTCACCACTGATTGTCACAAATATCATCTCATATTGTTATCCGATCTGAATATTCTCCTCGTCATACTTTCCGAGACTCTGTAATTTGTTTGCTCTCTGTACGTGTAGGAAGCACTAAGATTGAATAATGTATATTTTGAGATTCTAATTTTGCTATCATGAATGCTGATGTGCTCTTTCTAATGAAACCTTGCACTCTTATTTCCTCTGGACCTCACTTCTCCCAGGTATGGCGTGTCTCCTTTTGAGTATGCACTTGGTGAATCTGGAGGAAGCCTACAGCTGGCGATCGTCAACGGCCAGATAAAATGGCCAGCAGGTCCTGATCCCCCATATCCAGAGGCTCTTCATCAGTTTGTGAAATGGATGCTCCAACCTCAGCCTGCTGTCCGCCCTCATATTGATGACATTATAATTCATGTAGACAAGCTGATCGCGAAGTTTTCAACTTGAGCAGTGGTACTTGAAATTGAAAGGATCTCAGTTTGATGAAGAAAATACTTGTTGCCCACTATGGACCAGTTCCTCACGCGGTGCATCCTAATCAGCGTCACTGTATTGAAATTATTTTCTTGGGTGTATCAAAGTGGATCAGTCTAAGAAAATATTGTTTTGATAGTCTTAGCAGATTTAACAGCCAATTCATAAATCATTGTATTTCTCTGTTCATCCATATATGCTGTTGAATTTGTTGATACTTGATACCTAGAATCCTGATCTTCTGTAGAAAGAAAGTGGCAACTTTGTAATCGTTATTCATTTGATCCTGATGTCTGTTCAATATTCTTTTGACGTTTCGCATTGTAGAAGTACATTTTATTATGAAATTGTTGTTTTTAAACTTTTAATTCTGGGCTGCAATGGAGAATTCTTTGTGTATGAGGTTTGGAGTATGCTATTGAGTGTCGACACCAGTCGATTTACGGATCACAAGATATTGGTGTCTCAAACCAGGTAAAGGGCTTAACATAAACGATAGGTACCCGTGGCAGACCAAGTCCATAAAAGCGGACTTCCATAGTGATGTACATATTGGAATTTGAGCAGCAGGACCGAAAGTATGTAAAACTTCCCTAATTTGAGTCTTTGAAAACAAAGTATGCAATGGTTTTTCTCGGGAAAATAATGTGTGCAATTTTTGTACCTTTATTTTTTATGCATTTGCTTTACATTGTTAATGGTATTTTTGTTGTTTTTCAGATATGTCTAAAAGTTATATTTAACCCCATAAAAATCAATTTTATGCAAACTTTGTTAGATTGCACAATTCATTGTGAACCTAATAATATCATTAGCTGGGAATTGGGATAACGGCCATTAATTTGAAAGAACTAATTTTTTTTATTGGTAAATAAAAAATCTTTACAAGCACAAGAGGTGAAAGATCTAATTAATTTATACGCATATGCAAAACAAACCCACCCTCACACACACACACACACACACACGAGAAAGCCTGGCTCAATCCCTGCTAAGTGGATACACGACTAAGGGCTTCGGCGAAATTCTGAAAGAATTTAGACATGAGCAAGGTGAGCTGAAGGATGATCGGCAAAGAACAAGTGAGAGACGTGATGATTTTTCAGCCTCTGTATATGCCAATCCTGAATTACATCAGCTGAGAGGCCATAACGGGAACGACCAGCTACTAATATTGTTATATGAGTTCTAATTTAGCTAAATGTACCTTAGGCTCCTTCTTAATGGAGTGCTAAACATACCTTGGGATCCTTGTTAATGGAGTGATGCCAGAGGAAAGAAAACCAAACCTGACAAACAAACAACCAAAGCAAACAACCTTTTACACCATCATCATTCATGATCGCTAGTCGCTACATTTCACCCAACACGTAAAATTTAACGTTTTTCATGCTTTTCCTTCAGACAAATCGCTATCCTGAATCAATTACACACGTACAATGTACTGTAAGAGTACTGACTTTTGTGTTGGTACTGAGCTTTCCCGAACAGTGGACCATCTTACTTGCGACGTTCCTTCTTACCATGCATGCTTCCTCTGCACTCGCCAATTAATCATTCATCTGCGCCTCCTCCGATCGTACCGCTGCAGTCTCTGAAGTCTCTGTATTGTCCAGTACTTTACTCATCATGATGTCTCATCCGTCGCCATTCCAAGTTTATCTGGTTTCACTCTTCTCCACGAATGTATCTGCAAAAATCAAACATATTCGAGTGGTTGAGAAGATCGGTTATGCTAGCTTCTGAATAGCGTCGGAACCACAGGCAACAAATTCATCCACACAAGATGCATGCAGCTATCTATCTTTAACTGGTAGCTCAGACGGTGTAAAACTGGTCCCTTCATTGCCATATGCAAGCATGGTTTCTTGGAAGCCAGGACACGATGGCTTTATGTCCAAAAAAGTAGACACATGGCCTTGAAAATATAGTCTAGGGACCATGTATTTGCTTGCACGTATAAAGCATGTCACCATGCAGCGTTACATGTGGGGTTCCTGAGATAAAATAGTCATAGAACAGTAAATGACTGAAATACACATTTTTCACGGGAAATCAAATTGCACAGCCCACTAATTGACTGCATCTTTAAGTGTATATATATCATGAAAGGAAAAACTTAAGACTCTTTTCAGCGAAAAAACAAGAACAAAAAAACAAAGAACTTGAGACTCTTGCTCTGGAGGCACGAGAGTAAAAAGGTAAGATCGAGCATGGTTCACTGAAGTTAAAATGCGTACAGCCAGTCTGCTTCTTCTGAAAACTTCTTCAATCTTCAGACAGCCAGGTTACCTACTACTACAATAGCTACTAGCTCGCATTCATTTGAACCACCACATGAACCATATTTAAGATCTGGTGAAAGGATCCATACCTATGCTACTATTAAATCCTCATTTATTTCTTACATTTTGACTGTCTGGATCTTTACTGGACGGCAGGGTAGGAGAGACAATAGGTCGTGTCTTCATTTCTCTCACTTTTTTCTTTCCTTTTTTTTGGCTAGTATATCAGCTTCTTATAGCATGAACTACCAGCCCCTCGGTTTGTAGCCGAAAAAAAAAACTACCAGCCCCTTGACATGGGCCCTCAGCATAGTGAATGCAATGGCTACAGTAAGAAATTATCAAACAATCCTCCGTAGGCTCCACTACTAGAATTATGCATGTCCATGAATTAAAAGATGGGCAGTCATTGCTTACTCAATTCACCAAACGTAACATCAAAGAGTAATATATTGACAGCTCTATTGGACCCACAAAAGAGGGACTTGTAACAGTAGGAGGAATGTTTCTAGTCTTAATTACGGATGAAGTAATACCGGGCAACATTTGTAAATTGGCCAAACAACTAAAGTCAAAAAATGTATACTCAAAAAAGTTGGATAGAACTTATAGAGACTGTTTGGATGGTAAAACTGCAAAGAAATTAAAGTAAGATTCATTTGAATTTGGGAAGAATGAGAAATTTGATTGGATAGAGTAGGAGGTGAGAATGCGCAAGGGTAATGATTGATTAGCAAAAAGTTAACAATTATGGCTGAATTTATTTGACATGAAAGTGGGGGAGAATTTGGTGAAAGTGCTTGAGAGGAATTTCACCAATTTCATGTGAAAGTGAGGAAGAATTGAACATTCATATGAAATTTCAATATCCAAACAGCCCCTAAAGAGAAGAGAGAAATGGTGAATATTGAATGGGAAACCGACAATGGCCCTAGATGAACAAATAGACCAAACTGAGCTTTAAACAGCTTCTATCCTAATAGCACGGTAACCACATGAATGTGATAAAAGAGAAACATAAGTGGAGTAAAAGCTTGTCACTTGTCTGATCATACAGTTGCAGCTTCCAAAAATTCCTAGCTTCATCATTATTGTCTATGAAAGAATAAGTTTAACACAAGAAGCTAAAGAGAGAGGCATACGAGAAGATCAGCTGGCTAGTTCATGCTATGTAGGTTCTCATGAACTCACAATAGGATAAATGTCCCACTAGACCTGGTGAAACTGGTATAATTTAGGCCTATCTTAGAACTATAGCCTTATCAGCAACAGTGAATACCGTCTACATACTGTACCTGCCTAGACAGCAACATCACTGGCCTATTTCGTGGAGAGACGGGAAATAGCCAGGGGGAGGGGAGACAGGAGGGGGAATAGCCTTTGGGGGTGATCTTGTGTCCTCATCTTTGCTAGCATGATCTGAAACCCCCAAATTCAGTGGGGTTCCTGATTCTGCTATGCATTAAACTCTGCTAGTCGTTGCTGACAAGACATGGAACTAAAAGTTGTGACAGGCAACAATCCTACGTCTTACTAGTCCAGTGTGTGAGGACTGAGGAGGGTTCTTGAATTTAATAAATCCTCAATTTCTCATTTATGACAAGCACCAATTTTTTAGATATAAAAGATCTTTTATTGATTATCAATTTTTTTATACTGAGGGATATTTGAGTTGAACCTGACTAGAAGGGAAGGGCAACCAACCTCTTGGATCACGTAACCCGTTGCCAATCCCCCACATATTCAGCGCACACAATATACACACCGGCTAAGTCGGTATTAAACCTTGTAGTTCGCCAACGGGGGTTTGAACTCAAGACCTCTCCTCAAGCCAACACCATGGCCATCCTCTTAACACCCCATTGTTTAGTTTTGAAAATGCAAGTAAAATCGTAAAATTGTTACAAAAGAAAATTGTAAAAAGGTAAAATAGAAAACGGAAAAACTGTGAAAAATAATGCTTTTGTCTTCCTTTGATCTGCGAGATGGGTCCACCCTACATCATCAGAGAACTAAAGGTCTTTCAGTCTTCAGGTGGTAGAGGTAGATCGTTGCTATTTAAGAGGAGTTGCTTCAATCTGATTCTTGCAATGTTGAAAGCAGACTGATCAGGGAGTCAAACCGAAAAGTATTCTTGGAGCTTGGCTGATAAAAAAGTCAGAACTTTACTGAGCTATGGAAGAATGCAGCAGTTGTGAATCTGGTTGGACTATGTACATCGACTCCCCAGTGCATGATCAGGATGGTGATGATCTAACTGAAGATTATGATATTGATGATGCTTATGAAGATGATGAGGATAGCCATATAGACGCCAATGGAAGTGATAGTGATGATTCAATGGCTTCTGATGCCTCTTCTGGTCCGGCTCACCATGAACATGAACATGATGGTCATGTGGATAAGATGATCGAGAAAGAAGTGAACGAGGATCATGATGCTGATCAGCCTGATGAGGAAGATGGTGAGCAAGAGAGTTACATATGTCCATCCAAGGAGGTTTACAAAGATAAAAAGAGAAATGTTATCAAAGGGTCAAAATGAAGTAAAGAATTGCGTGTATGAGCTGTGGCTAAAGGTAAGGAAGGTCAAAATTTCATTATTGTCACAAGAATGTCAATAAAAAAGATGATAGGATCATGGTGGGCTTCTTATAGCTTTTGTTGGGAAAATCATTTGGGTAACGGTCTGTTTGAGATGGCAATATACATGTTCATGAGCTTGTATTACTGTGTGAAAAATGACTTTTTAGTTCTACATGGATAATGGGTGGGTTTTGTATGTTCTGATCTTCTTTCTTGTTGAACGCATTTTAGACACCTTGTTCATTACTTGAGGAGAGATGTAAATCATAAATAAGAAATCCAATGTAGATGTGAAACACATTTACATCTACTACTAGTTTGAAGCAACTAGTTTGCCAGACTTAAACGCTAATCCATGGCAGTACTCCTATTAGGCGGGGAAGTTGCTCATATAAAAATTTGAGCTGAGAAACCATGCATGAATCTGCAAAGATGTGGATAAAATTCAGATACAAAACCTGTTGTTGTGGTTTTCTACCTCAGATATGTTATTCGGGTAAACTGTAAAACTGAATTGTTTAATTTGGATATTGGAAAATGCAAGCGTATCAAGATAGCTCATTATGTCCATTATATGATAGTAATCGTCGTCATTATACTGAAAAACATACACATTTAACAAAAAACTCGATACCTTGAATGCCACTTCCGGTTGTACTTCCGAGAATTAACTGCCCCATAGCATAACATAATTCGCTTTTTCTTCATCACAAAATATGTCAACAAAATTTTAACATAGGCATCAAGCTCAACTTTTGGAGTGCACTGCTGCAGACTTCAAAATTAAGGGAAAGAAAACCCTTGCACTGCACCATTTAAAGACATTAAAAGGATCAAAATTTAGATGGGAAAATTTGTGTTTTTTTTGCCACTGGGCAAGTTTCAAACTTGTTACTCCGTATATTTTATAATGATGTAAGAGCATGAACTGACGGAGCTAGTATGCATAGGAATTTAAATGACAATTTTCCTCCCAAGTAACTCATAATTTGGTTGATTTGACTTCACAGCTTAATAGATCAAAGAATTAGGAGACAACCTATAAATGGCCACATCTTCAAGTGACGATCCGGCCAGCCAAATCAACAAGACTACACAAGTGACAGCTACGCATCACCAAAGCCTACTAAGCTACCACCCTCCTAACCGTACTTTGCGGAAAAGCAAGTCCCTCTTCAAGATAGCACTACCATTTACAGCAGCACTTTGATCAATAATATTGCTTGTATTATCCTTTCGATGTTAGTTAAGCGTTTCTTATGTAAGTTAAAGATTTGATCAGGTGAAATGCTTAATTAAGATGGTAACAAAGCGGTTATCTTTGGTTTAGGGGCTGTTTGGGAGGCCATACAATGACCGTAGGAAAGGAAAAAATTTTCCTTTTCATTTTATGATTGAAGTATGGGTTTTAGGGATTCAAAAGGGAAAATGAATGATGGAAGGGTAAATATGGTCATTCGTCACAAGATTCCTATTTAAAAACCCATTTGACAAGAGGACATTCACATCAAGAATGAAAATGACCATTATGATCATTCACCTACTAAAGATAAATGAAAATGAAATGTGCTTCCCAAACGTATTTTAATGGGAAATGGTGGGAAATGATGGGAAATGAAGTGGGAAATGACCTCCCAAACAGCCCCTTAATTTGCTTCGGAGTCGAATATCCTCATTATATGCCCTTTTAGTTCTTTTTGGAAAATCGAATTTGTCTACTAATATCAAACATAGGGAGTAGTATGGTGCTTAGAGAAGTTGACCATGCATAATTTTGTAAATTTATTTTATCATTTGTTTTTTTTGTATGTTTTGTTTTATGATTTGCAACTTTAATGAGAAAATATACATTTTCAGAAGGTGATGGTGAAATTGGTGGTTCTTTCCATTTTGAGGGTAGAAAATGGTAATGTCTTGTCATGAAACTGCATGCTCAGACTCGGCAACTTGCTTTATTGTCATGGTTGGCTGGAAATTTTGCATGGCCGAATTAGCGACTTACTGTCGAGTCATGAATCTACAGCTTTTTATATAATATAATATACACGCACATATATATATATATATATAGTGTCAAAATAAGTAAGGAAGAATTACGGTTTAAGGTTATAAATTAAATGTAAATACATTTTAGGACCTGACTCTAAAGTGTAAATAATTTTATGTCAAGAAGTGAGAAAAACATGTAATCTCCTCTTAATGCCGTCACCCACTCCCTCAATTTTTTTCCGCCAAAAACCACATCATTCAACCCCTATTTTATTTTATTACTTCCCTTTCTCCCCCTGCCCTCTTGGCCGCTCCTTTTCTTCCTCATCTCTTCCCCCTCCCTCTTGGCCATTGCCGCAACCGTGCAGTCGATGTCTGCAGTGCGTAAATGGAGAGTTGTGACCACCGTGTTTTGCGCTTTTATCTGCCCTTCTGCCATTGCAAACAACAAGGCGTCTACAAAGAAGACCTAGTCAGTGGCATAGTCGAGGGAGAGTTGCCACTTGCAGAAACCATGCAAGTAAGTACAGAAAACTTAGAGATTTTTTTCACTACAGTAGTGTTTGGTAGGATATAGCTCCCGACCAGATGCAATAAGTATTTTAGTTACTCCCTTGAATGCGTGTGTTGCCTCATATACATGTTGTGTTGCATGATGTGTTGCTTTATATGCATATTGTTGTGATGCAAGTTGCAATGCGTTTTTAGTCATTATAGTCAAATTACGACACATTTTTAGTCAGTTACGCTATATTTGCTATGCGTAATTGTTGCAGTTATGATACCTTTGTTACTAAATTGCAATGACATGATGTGTTGCCTCATATGCATGTCGTTGTGCTGCATGACTATGTGACCATGATTATAGCTAAATAGTGATGAATATAGTACTCGTTATGATGGATCATATATAAGTGTTGATGAATGAAATACTTGTTGAGATGCCTAGTGGATATGCTCGGATGTGTTGTATCTTAATTAGTTGTGATGCAATTTGTATTCAATTGTGATGCATAGTGGATGTATTTGTGATGCCAAATTAGCTAAGTTGTGATATCTCTCAATGTCAAATTTATACACTACACTCAAGTTGGGACATATGTTTAGTCAGTTACGTGACATTTGCGACGTCTAATTGCTGCAATTGTGATACATTTATTGCTAAGTTGGATGCATTTGTGACTTTGTTACAATGTTAATTTGCTTAAATTACGATAGCAGTGTGATGTGTAATAGCTTACGACTGAATTGCAGGCGGAAGAGTCCAAGTCTACTCGTTTACACTGGTCGGTGGTGGCAAATCAAGGGACTAACTTGTGTCCATGCATGTGCCATCATATCTGCCAGATGTGCGTCACCAGCTTATGCATGTTGTGGAGACTTCTAGACAACGTAAAGCTATAGGAATGTATACATTGTTTTCTCAGTTTTGTATTATGACAAGCTAGTTTGAGCTGAGTCACCAGTAAGAGAAGATTTATTTCTTCCACATTTTCTATATGTGTTTTTCTATCAAGTTTTATTATCTGTTTACACCTGTTGAATTCTTGAATTTTTAAAAACTATATCCAGCAGATCGTAACATGATTGCAAAGAACCGCAAACTAAACACAACATTATCACAACCATAAGAGTTCCTATTCTCTGCAACTGCGTTCTGCAACCTAATATGATTCACAAACCATCATAACCTAATGATAACCTCATCTCAACATATATAAGAGCCTCAATCACAATTCAATATGGCACAATTCGTAACTGCCTAACCAAATGATTTCCACAATCCATCATATCTAAATCAAAACCTCAAGTCCCACATACTTATGCCCATACTCGCTATGACGATGGTTGCTTCAGTGGCCTGTACTTCTCCAATTTCTTCACATTTGTAATTTACTTGTCAGAATTATAGCATAACTTTATCAGAAACAAGTCATAACCACATAGTAACCTGTCAAAACAACATATGCAAATATTACCATCTTCAAACAATAATAGTTCCTCGTAAACAAGAGTCTTCTTATACCAAAAACCAAAAAAAATCATGCATACAAACAGATCCGCCTCTAATCCAGTTCTTAGATGTTCACCAACGTCAGTGTACTACAATTTATAAGCTCATAGCATTCATACATTTTCTTCCATTATTTTATGATAAGGAACTTCCAATCTTGTTGCAAAGAAGCTTGACATGCTTATTACATCTTCACTCACATCAGTAACAATGGAGTGATTCGAGAGAAGATACCATTCAAACATTCATCATAATAAGTTTAACCTAAACTCTCCAATCATAATCCCATAGCATCCCCTCCACTAGTTCCACCGTCGCCTTCTCCCTCGGCAACTACCTCCAATGCTGCCTCCAACTCCTTCACCTCCTTCACTTGGGCCTCCTGCAACAAGCACCCACCAAACCTTCAATTCACCAACTTCCCCAAGACCCTCACCACCTCCTCCGTCTTGCCACCCCGCCGACCAATCCTCTTATCATGATTCCAAAGTCTTCCTTCCCAAGCAGGCCAGGGACCACGCCCTATAGGTGGGACATATGGTCGAACACCTTGAGGGCATCTTTAAAATGTAAGGCTTTGCGGTAAGAGGAGGCGAGTAGGCGACCTGTGTGGCAGAGGGTAGTGAGGAGGTTGAAGGAAGGGGCAATGGAGGCCTGGTCGGCAAGGCGATGGATGAGGAGCGGGAAGGGGAGGGACGCGAGTGGGGGGCAGAGGATGAGGGAAGCGACGACGAGGCGGGTGGCATCGTCTAGGTGGCTGGAATCAAGGAGGTGGGGGCGGAGGATGAGGGAAGGGCGTAGTTCCTCGTAAGCAAGAGTCTTCTTTTAGTCCATTTTGGATTTCTAATTTAGACAATAAATGTTGGATGGAGGGAATATTGGAATGACTGTTCAAAAACATGCAACATAACCCATTGGAAGAGGAAGCAACGAGGGGAAAAAGGAGTTTTGAAAAGACGTGCTTGCTTTTAAGTATGGTGTTTGCACGGGCACTTGTACGTTTTCAAATTTCAAGTTCCTACATGGGTATTTTTATCATAAAAAAACCCATCCGCCCCTCACATGAGTCCCTTTTTTATTATAATTTTTACATAGTTTTTTTGTCTCTTTTGAACAACTTTTTTCATCTGGCCTAAACCGGTTAAAAGGGCAATGTGACTTTCTAAATGAAATTGCCTTTGGGGGCACGTGAGGGGATTTCAAACCTTGGTTGATTTGGGGGTCGAGACTATGGAACCTTTGGGGGGGCACGAGTAGGGATTTCTGGGTTGGGGTCTTCCATGGGTATCAACGAAGAAGTAGCTTCCCCGGCCTACTCCCTATGTTTCATATTAATAGCCCTATTGTGTATAAAAAAATAATACTCCCTCCGTTCCAAAATACTGTGTGCATTTGAAAAACATGTCATTTTTATCATACCATGAGCATCACGTGACTTCCTTTGCTATTTCAACGTTCTGCAGTGCCTCCTCCTCTCTGCCTCCATCCATCAGCTCCTTCGCTACCTCGACCACCGCCGCCTGTTCTGCCTTTCCAGCCTCTCCTCCTCTGATGATGACTCGCGCTCCGATTCCAGCCACCTCCCACCCACCCACTCCAACCCTCTGTTCAGCAGCCGGGTCTCGCCGGAGGAGTAGCCACCCAAGACAGTGGTGGACTCGCTCCCGATCTTTACCTTTTCAGTGGTGTTCCCTGGAGGCAGCGGCGAAGCCCAGCATAAGGACTGCGCGGTGTGTCTGGCTCATTTTGAGGTCAACAACGAGCTCCGCTTCCTACCGGCCTTGGCCCACGCCTTCCACGCCGCCTAGCTCTCCACCAACCTCACCTGCCCTCTCTGCCGCTCCTCCATCCACTTCCCCGACGACTCCCTCCCCTCGTCCCGGTCTGCCAGCTTCTGCCTCGAGATCGGCTCTGTCGACCGTCAGCCACCGAATTATTCCCAAACCCACTGAGCCGGCCACCGTAGCAGGATCCCAATGCCGCTTCTACTATGTCGGCTCCTTCATCTACGTGCTCGACGATGAGCCGGAGTGGTGGTGGTACCGCCGTCATTGGCACCGGTGGCTTCGTCAAGGTCACTCAGCCAGCAGAGCACCAAAGAGTCGATCCAAGATGGAGGTTCGGCTACGCCGGTGCCTCCGGGGCTGGAGGTGGCGGAGGCCACCGACAGGAGGGGATGGCTGAAGGAGTACATGGACCGGCTGGCCAAAAAGATAGGTAAGTGTGGAGGCAGGAGGAAGAAGGAAATGGAAAGGGGTGGGAGTTACAGAGAAGAAGAGGGAAAGAGAAGTCACGTGATTAGCCAAAATCTACACAGTATTTTGGAGTAAAATTTTCCAAATGTACACACTATTTTGGAACAGAGGGAGTACTATTTGTCTTTTCAAAATTACTTAAAAGAGTACTGTTGTTCCTCTCGCTTTTTTATCACGACCAACCTCACCTTCTAGTGTTGAGAAAGGAAATGAAACGTGGGGCCCTATAGCATTTCAAGGAGGGGCACCTGAGGTGGCCATGAAAATAAAGCGGGAGTAGAAAGATTTTTAAGCTAGGCCCTGTTTGGTTAGGGCTTTTAGAAGTAGGAAATCAGGATTCTTTAGATGAATCTAAGTTTAAGAAATAAGGTGTTTGGTTGGCAAGAAGCCACTTCATTTGATGAATTTAGGTCATGGTGACAGAAAGTGTAATTTTCACAAAAGGACAAGGACTTTTAATAACAAAAAACAGCATCATGATTGGAAACCGCATTTTTTTTAATAAATAACCCTGTCGTTTTTTTGGAAATTATGGTAAATGCCATCATATGAAGTGAATTCAAATTCATTTGGAAAATCTCATTTTTTAGAGATTTCCCTAGAATCCAACTTCTTTTATGGCAACCAAACGGAGCCTTAATGACATGCATAGATGGCTTTGCCAAAAAGATTGGCTAAACCATTGTCACTTTCAAAATGGTAAACAACATTTTTTTTCCAAATTAATGTTAACCAATATGAAATTCCTTATAAAAAAACTAATGAAATTCTTTAATAATCCCACATCACCTAATTATCAATACTGAAGGATTTACTGATTATTTAAATGACGTTGATTTTGAAAATTTTAGGACCACAATGCCATTCAAATGTGTTCAGGGAGAAAATATGAAATTGAGAATGTATCATCAAATAAATCACATCGTTGAAGAAGGAGGAGTTCGCCACCACATGGGTGAATATCTACATCTAACAAAGACGATGGACATCTAGCAACCATATAATGGGTCGGACTGGCTAAACCGTGGGGTAGCGAACTACTCATCAATCGTTGAATCAGTTTGACAATATTATTAGCTATTTTTAGTAAATAGCTAATTCGATCATTTCCAAAACAAATCCAAGCAATGTGTAATTCATCAAATCAACGAACTAATGTAAAAAAATGTGAAAAAAAAAAGAACTAATGTGAAATTTTTTTCAAAATTTTTAAAAAAGTGACTAGGGTTGCATCTCAGGTCGGGTAGGGTCAGGTTTTGTTATACCGACCTTACCCGAGATAGAACCCGAGAACCCTAAACCCAACCCTATCCGAGATAGGACCCGAGAATTCTAAACCCGACTTTACTCGAGAAAAAACTCGCAATACCTGATAACCCGAGATAGAACCGAGATTTTTATAAAATAATTAATATAATTATAAAAAAATTTAATAAAATAATTTATATAATAATAATAAAAAAATTCTATATATTAAAAATAAGATATTTAATATCTCAGGTATCTCGGTTCTCGGGTATTTTAAAGCCAAATCCAACCTGATCCGAGATAGAATCGGATTTTTAAATCTTGGAACCTACATTACTAGAGATAGGACCTGACCAGGATCAATGCCTTATAGCCGGGTTGGGGTCGGGTTTTTGGTGCCGCCTTAAAAGTGACGTAATATCCGACAAATAAAATCCACGTGGAAGTTGTGAAGCCACGTCAGCCCCTTACCCTCCTCCCACTTTTCCGGCAGCAGTGACTTGTGAGGGACAGATACTCTCCCTGCTCCAAGAGCAAGCTAGCCCATCCATGGCAAAGCTCCTCCTCCTGGCATCTCCTCATCTCACCGCCCGAAACCTCGCCGCATTCCTCTCCAGCTCCTCCTCAGCTCTCCTATCCCTCCGCCGCCGCCCCCCTCCCTCCCCCTTCCGCCACCCCATGCTCCTCCTCCGTGCTCCCCGCTCCCACCCCTTCTGCGCCGGCCGGGACGACCCCACCACCGCGCCGGAGAGGAAGGAAGAGGAGAATTCTTCCATGGACGAGGAGAAGCTGGCCGCCGCCAAGGCGGCTCCGCGGGCGGGCGAGGAGAACGGGAGCCCCACTTCCGCTCCCCTCCGGGAGGGTAAGGAGGAGTACCCCAGCGGGGAGTTCGTATTCGAGGAGTTGAGCGGGTGGAGTGTCTTCGTCGTCAAGCTCCGCATGCTTCTCGCTTTCCCCTGGGAGAGGGTCCGCAAGGGCAGCGTCCTTTCCATGAAGCTCCGCGGCCAGGTGATTGTTGTACTGTCTTCAATTTGATCCAGATATTCTTGCTTGTTAGATCAAATGTACTAAGTTGGGGTCTTGCTGCTCAATATTTGAATGAGTCTGTAGCATGTATAAGTAACAAGCTGAATTATGTTACGGGGAAGGGTTTACATGAGATCGTTCTCGTATAAGGAGCATGAGGCCAATCTTTATAGCCATTGGATTCCGATCGGAGGATGGATATTAAATTAGTGGGTAGGTGATTGTGTCACATCAAAGAGTAGGTGAGATCATTATGAATATTTGTGGCCGTCAGATCAAGATCCAATGGCTACGATTCAAAGTGGCCTCATATAAGCAATATGAGAGCGATCTCATTTAAACTTTTCCCTTATGTTAATACCAATGTTCTGTAGCTGAAATTAGTTCATTTTGGCAAAATGACCAAAATGTTGATACTAATTCCGGATGCAGGGAGTATCCAATAAACCTGTCTGCATTTGAAAATGAGTTAAATTTATTAGACGCTAAGGTCAGTACAAAATAATCATCTTCTGTGTTTTTGGACATGAGGAAGCAAAGTCAGCCATGTAATGATGGACCGTGCTTTCAAATGCATACAGGCCGCATTGGACGGAGGGAGTATGTTAATACCAATCTTCTGTAGATAAAATTAGTTCGTGTTGGAAAATCTACTGTATGTAGAAATCAAGAGGGATTGTACTTTACCCGTTCGTGTTGAATAATAATCAAATAGAACCTGAAATTGCAAATACAAATCCAATTGTCCGAGGCACAGTGATGAACTGCTGACTTTGAAACAGATATTGCCACCCTTTTATGCACGGGTTTTCTTCTGGCAATCGATTCAAAGATACAACGAACCAGAATGACAGGATGTGCACTTCTCCTTGTCAAACTCGAACTCAGAGAATCAGAAAACTATTGCCTTTGGAAGAAGATCACTTTTTGGAAAAGAGAGAAATCCACAAACAGTTGTTCTTGGTTGTTCTCTTGTATATCTCTTTGAGTTTTCCCGTTCATAATATATATGGGAAGACTAAAAGGTTCATTATTTATGGAAAAGACGCAACTTTTTTTTAAAGAAAAAATGGCCAAAAACGCATGAAATCGCGCGTAACCGCTCGTAGCGATCGATCGCTTCCATAGGGATCGATCGCCTCGGGCGCAAAACACTATTTTCGTTTTTTCCAGTAGATACGATCGATCGGTTTCATAGCCGATCGATCGTGGCCGGTCATCTCTCAGTTTTGCGAAAATCACAGTAGATACGATCGATCGTATTTGTATCCGATCGATCGCGCTATCAAACCGATCGATCGGCTCGTAATTTTCACAAAACTAATAGCCGTTTGATCAAAATCAAAGGCTCTAGATGCCACGTGCCTAGTGCCTAGTGCAAAGTGCTAAGTGCGCCTCTAAAGCGCCACAATGCGCCCATGCCACTCACGCGCGTGTGTGTGCACCTTTAGGTGCACCCATGAATGTGTGCACTATCAATTGGGGAGAGTCACCACACCAATAAGATACATAAAGAGAAAGATTCTTTCTTCTTATATACCTTAACACACTCATGTGTGTTTCCTATGTAGGACTAAAAGAAAACCTCATTAAATAGGTTTTCTCTTTCTCTCCAAACTTAGCACATAACTAAACATTAATTCTAATTCAATCAATCTCAAAAATATGGGCTTAAGATGGGCCCACTACCCATACCCAAAACCCAACAGTTCGTCGTAGAAAACCAAATGTTAATACTGATTCCGGATGGAGAGAGTACTTTTTACTTGCCAAGATTGGAATGCAAGTGCCTGCTAGACCGAATTGTTTAAGCTGACTGGTCTATCTGTTTGAGCTTAGGTTTCTCTAATTGTTGCAATTGGGCTGATTCTCTCTAATTGTAGATTAAAGTCTGTTTCTTGCATGCATTTGTTTCTGATTGTTTAGGTTTTGTTTTTCAGATTTTTGAGCAACTGTGGAGCCGTTTTTCTTCAGGGCTGTCTCTACCGCAGATTTGTGAGAATTTTACAAAAGCAGCACACGATCCTCGCGTTGTTGGTATATATCTTCAAATAGAACCTCTCAGCTGTGGGTGGGGAAAAGTTGAAGGGATCCGAAGGCATATACTGGATTTTAAAAAGTCAGGTAAATTGTATGAATGTAGCTTCTTTCTTTTTTTCTGAAAGCATGCGAAAATTTTGACTTCTTCAAGCTACTTTGACAGGGAAGTTCATTGTCGGTTATATGCCTATATGTGGCGAGAAAGAATATTATCTTGGCTGTGCTTGTGGAGAGCTCTATGTCCCTCCCAGCGCTTATGTTGCACTATATGGTTTGACAGTTCAGGCATCGTTTCTAGGGGGTAAGTTAATTAGTGATATTGATCCTTCACTTAAGTACTACTCCCTCCGTCCATCTTAGGTGTCCCATTTGTTTTTTCAAGAATATGTTCATCTTGAAAAACCAAATTGGACACTTAATATGGGTCAGAAGGAGTTATATTTAGTGCATCTCACTTCCTAATCGTCAAAACATTCCTCTTCATGGTAACTCCCCTTAGGACCTATAAGGTCAGTTTAGTCGATTTTGGCGCCTAACAATGGTTTGAGCTGTTCAAAATATAGTATTGAAGCTAGGGACTTTCTATTCGAGTTTCTTTTGCTCTGTATTCTATTTAGAGTTTAGGCTCGCGGACCGTTAAATCCTTTGTTAACACTCTGTGTTCAGGTGTTCTTGAAAAGGTTGGAATTAAACCAGAAATTCAGCGCATTGGTAAATACAAAAGTGCCGGTGATCAACTGTCACGAAAGAGTATTTCAAAGGAAAACTTTGAAATGTTGTCAAGAATACTTGATAATATCTACGGGAATTGGCTGGATGTTATTTCTTCTTCTCAAGGTGATCATTGTTGCTATCCACATTGCAGTTTTTACTGAACCTATAGCAAGATGTCCTGACACGATTTTTTAGTTTGTTGAACCTTCAGTTTTTTATCACTTCGGGGAAGAAAAGAATGGAAACTGAAAACTTCATCAATGAAGGTATTTATAAAGTGGAAAGACTCAAAGAAGAAGGTTATGTAACAGACATTAAATACGATGATGAGGTACATTTTACCCTAAAGCAATTTTCTTAAGCGTGCATTAATTAGCAGAACATAGCGGTGGAAAATTTCTTTGTCTTGATTTTTTTGTATGTTACTGTCAGAATATATAATTTGGACATTTACGTTTTTGTTTTTAATTTTGGTGCCAGATATGTGTGTGTAGTAAATCCAGTATTTGGGAAAGCTTGTAGGAATAAAGGTTTCTACTAGCCTTGTATAATATGTTCTTCTTTTTAGACCAATCTGGCATGTAGCATCTCATGAAAATGCTCACCCGTAGTTCCTTATCAAGCCGTTCTTTCCCTGTTGTAATGTACTTTGCATATTATGAGAAGCCGGATATTAGTGCATGAATTAGCTTCAGGGAAAATTTATTTAATATACATGCTTTGCTGCAGTAGATTCTGCTGCTGTGTCTTTACATCTTATGGTGTTTGAGTTGTTTTTATATTTCATGTGTCCGTGGGGCTATAGTGCATGCTCCAGCCTTGTTAGATAGTCGCTTTTTAATGTATTAAATTTATTATGATTGATCTTCACAATTAATCATATTTGCTTTTTTCATTATGCCAAAGGAACTATGACCTACCATTGTGAATTTTTAATATTTTTTATCTTGGTAGATTATTGAGGGGCTATTGCCCCCTTCTATGTAATTTATATTTTTCTTATTTGAGAGTGTCCTAGTCCTTAGGACCCAATTACAAGTGTAAAGCAATTGGCTTCTTGGAACACTGTATGCAGCGCCAATCCTCTTGGGCACGTAGAAAGCTCCCACCCACCATACACACCAGGTAAATCATGATATAATCCCAGGTGGGTGGCCAAAGGAGCGGGGGTTCGAACTCAGGACCTCAGCTTCAGGATGTGTGCTCTGGCCATCCCACCAACATCTCATTGGTTCTGTAATTTATGTTTTGTTGGCCCATTTTCACCTTAGCATTTCCTACAAATCATCTGTCACCTTCCAGCCTCTTATGTCTTTCACCTTTTATGCGTGTTTGAATTATGTAGGACAAGTGGAATGCTTTCTGACTTATCTTGTGTCACTTCCTTAGTTTATATGGTGTTAAAAACTGATACTTAAGTAGTGTTTCATCTTAGTTTTGCTTGTCTAGATAAAGAGATGAATGAAATGTATATTTATTGAGCTTGCCAACAAATGTCTTTTCTATTCGTGAAATCTATGATAAATGAGCTGCCTAGATCTATCATGTTTGGTGTGGAACTTATTTTCTGTTCTTCATACAAAGCTGAAATATATTTTCTGGAACCAAACTCTGATCTTATGCTACACCATGTAGGTTGTCTCAATGTTGAAAGAGCGACTGGGGCAGAAAGATAAAAATCTTCGTGTGGTGGATTACAGGTAATACACATTAGAGAGAGATAGTTTCGAGGTCGTGTACCTGTTCATGCCTAATTTTATTTCAAATACATTGGTTCGTCGTGTTATTATGTAATCACATTTCCACTTTTGCATCTTTCCTTTTGGATCTCAGAGTAAGGTAATTATTCAACCCACAAGCCTATATTCTCCACAAAGGAAACATCATCTGGACAGTTTAAGGATTTACTTTTTATTCTTCCAATACAGAATTGTAAATACTTCTCGTCCCACATTAAGGGTCCCATTTATTTTTATATATGAAGTAAAACTAGTTCATTTTGAACAACCAAACGAGACTATTAGTGTGGGATGGAGGGAGCATTTGCCAATATTTTAGATTTTATAAATAATTAAGATAAGCAATTCTGCAGGTTTCTTTGAGTATCTAAACAGAAATTATTAAGTTATTGTTTCTCTTAAAATGCAGGAAGCATTCAAGAGTCAGAAAATGGACCCGGATTGACCAGTGGTAAGGATTTGATAGCAATAATTAGAGCCTCTGGAAGCATTAGCCGTGCACGTGGCCCGTTTAGTGTCCCTAGCTCCGGTATTATTGGGGAGCAGTTCATTGAGAAAATTCAAAGCGTACGAGGTATTTGTGTATTTTTGGCATTGCTGACCAATTAATTGGTATTCTTTCCTTAATCATCGACTGAGATACTCCCTGAGTTCTTTCAAAGCATTAGTAGCAGAAACTAAATAGCACTACAAACACAGTTCTGATTGTGCTACCATTTACCATTTCGCAGAGGAATGTAACTGAGAAAAGAGATATAACTATCACTGGCTTTGGAAAGATATACCTGTCAGACTTTTACGTTGTTGAGTTATCTTGCAATCATATATACTGCAAAATGATGAATATTGAGGTTGAGTTACCGTTGTGTTCTTCTAAAAATTGTTTTGGCCGGAGTATAATTGTCCGGTGCATCTCGAGCAGTTGGATTGAAATCAGATGGCTTGCATGTAGCAGGGGGTGGGAAGGTGATTCAAAATCTGCCTGCCCCCTGTACAAAAGCGCTGGCGCATGCAGATGCATGTGTGCGGGCCCAAATGAATGGGACTCTCTGCATAATTATGGGTGATGAAGCAATTTTGTTACCTCAGCTTTCAGTTGTCAATTTTTCCTATGTGTTTCAATGAACAGTCCTTTTTCAGGACCAAAAAAGAATGAAACAAAAAAACAGAGGGCTTTAGCAAGCTGTTTGCATGTCCACTTATTTTCTTTCAAAATGCAAAACCTGATGAAACATGCATGATAAGATGAATCTTATCTCTGTAACAAAAATTTCAAATTTCCAGTTCATTTGCCTCTTTCTTTATTTTCTACACTTTCTTGATTGATGTTCATAACTTGATCTTAATATGTATTTGTATTTATTGTGCAGCTTTTTATTCAGTTTAATTGTAGGTTTTAAAATTTTGGATGTTTTTTTCCCTCTCAGAATCAAACAAATATAAGGCTGTTGTCATAAGAATCGACAGCCCTGGAGGTGATGCGCTTGCTTCTGATCTGTAAGGGCCACTACGTTATAATTACATCTTAAACTACCTTGAATGTATATCATCGTCTCTTCTCCGAAACAAAAGTAAATAAAAAAAGCCTAAAAAGAAATAATTCCCAATTTCAAGTGGATAGAGAAGTAATCTAGATTATTTTTGCACCTGTAATGTAAGGTCAAAAGCAACGATGTACATTTTCAGTTTCAGTTGCATGGCAGTTACGTGGCAGAACCTCTTATCTACTTTAGTCCACTTTGAGTTTTTAGGAATGCAGAGATGATAGGCATTTCTGAACAGATGTTGAATGAATTAGTAGAATAGGTGATTGAGTGTCACTGGTTCACATGATTACATGTGGCTTGTTAGCTATTGAAAAATCGGAAAAGCTTGTTGTGCTAGTATTTCTTTGATTTATGAATATCCTCAAGAATTAGTAGAACAGGTGACTGAGTGTCACTGATTTATATGATTAGTTGTGTCACTGGTTTATATGATTAGCTGTGGCTTGATATTAATTAGAATTGATATATTTTTTGTTTAATCTTCCTTCATGTTTATTTGCCAGGATGTGGCGAGAGATCAGACTTTTGGCTGAATCAAAACCAGTTGTTGCATCAATGAGTGATGTCGCTGCAAGTGGAGGATATTATATGGCTATGGCAGCTGGGGTAATTGTTGCAGAGAATCTCACTTTAACAGGTTCAATAGGAGTCGTCACAGGTAAATGTCGAAACTGGAAACATACTTGTTATCCTCTTCTTACTGAAGAATCATTGAAACATGCTGTATAGTCTATAGACTGGTAATTTCTTTTTCTTCGATATGTAGTATGGTCAATTATCTATTGTTATTTAAAGAGACTTTTGAGAGAAGCAAACATCGATATTGAAAGTAGAACAAAGTCTATGTGCTCAGAATGCCTTTTTAGTCGTCATCATTATACATTCTACACAAGTTATGTGGGGCTGCACATCAAATTTTGCAGTTCATCATCATCATCATCATCATCATCATACGCCTTATCCCAGCTATCTGGGGTCGGCGGCATGGATTATATACCACATTTGACTCTTATCGGAATCAAAATGGTACAAAATCCATACAAAGAAACATAGTGGCAAGTTTTTATGCCGGATGCCCTTCCTGACGCAACCCTCCGAAGAGGGGACAATGATAAGAAGATTCAACATCATCATATTTATCATACTCCTTTCCAAATATGTGGATTGGCTTCATGACATGATGGTTGCATATGAAATATTAATATTAAGTTTTGCAGTTATACTAGAAAATTTGACATAAAAGACTATCCTTTTGGCAACATGCCTTTCCTAATTCTGCCCTCTAATGAGGTGAAATTGTGATGAAGAGTCACCTCATCATCAAATGCCTTGTCTCAGCTTGCGAGGTCTGGCTTCATGCATCAATATGAGTAGTCCAAATTGGCATTAAAATTGATCAGTTCATACTCAGAAGCCTTACACGCACAACATAATTATCTAATACGTATTTGATTCATCTTTTCGTTGTCTTCCCTTTGTCCTGGATATTGACAGGAACGATAGTAATGATAACAATTTATGGCATGTTCACTTTCTTCAATCTATAACTTTGCCTTTAGACTTATAAATCCATGCTCCTTAATATGCTTTCACACTTTCCATAATCAAGCTTCACATTAGGTTTGAGATGGCTTGGCTACACCTAGGAAGCTAGCTCTGGAAACAAATGTTTACTGAAGTACGCCCTATGGAAAACCTTGGAAAACATTTTGGTCTATTTTGAATCACCTGCCTTGCTTTTGTGGGTATCATGCTCCGTGCTTGACTCGCCACGAACACCTATCCTTTAGGTTGTGCTTTTCTCTTTCCTCCTGTTCAAAATAAATAGGATCTCTTGTATGCTTTTTTTTCTTTACCTTTGTGTTGTGTTCCAAGTTGTGTTCCCATCGGAACACAAGGGGTACCAAGCTTCATGCAAGGAAAAAGAAAGACGAAGGAAGAAGGGAAAAGAGATTTCTTATTGCATAACTCCAAAGAAAGAAGAAGACTCCCTTATAAGGGAGGGCGCGGCTCCCTAGGAGGACGTGCCAGCTGACGTGCCCATTGGCTGGCCATTAGCTGGTCCGTTTCACACAAATCCAATTAAGGCCCATATTACAGCCCTGATTTTATTGAATCGTAAAAGAAAAATATTGAAAAATAAGTCTTAATAATGGAAAGTAGTGCAAGTCGGGATAGGCCCTGCTCCTGAGATGGCGTACACAACACTTTGCTTAATAGGTCTGCCATGGCAGCTTGAGAAATATATACAAAGCAGTGCAGGCGTTTTTCTTGATTTCTTGTCTTTTATTGGATTGGTAATTTTGAAATCGTGCATGGAGAATTTTTTTAAATGGCTTTTAGATTGAGAGATTATCTTTTTCAGGAAAGTTTAGTTTACAAAGATTGTATGAGAGAATTGGATTCAACAAGGAGACTATAGCTAGGGGAAGATATGCTGAGCTCCTTGTTGCTGAACAACGCCCTTTGCGGTGAGCCTCAGACACGTCGAGTTTCTGCTACCTTTATTTATATTCGTCGCTTGATGGAAATGAATACTCATGACAGACCAGATGAATCTGAACTTTTTGCCAAGTCTGTACAGAATGCGTACAAAAGCTTTCGAGACAAGGCTGCATTTTCAAGATCCATGACGGTGTGTTCCTCATATGTATGTTGAATTTGGAATGAGCCACCAGCTTGTACTGATGTTTTTGGAATTTTGATAATGGGTGTTTCCAGGTGGAGCAAATGGAGGAGGTTGCTCAAGGAAGAGTGTGGACAGGAAATGATGCAAGTTCTGTAGGTCTAGTTGATGCTGTTGGTGGGATGTCTCGAGCAATTGCCATTGCAAAACAGAAAGCTGAAATACCGCAAGAAAGAAAGGTTGCAAATACTCGTATCATTTTTGATCCATGATCTTTTATTTTTCTTATACAGCCAATCTGGATTTTTAACTCTATTTTTTTGACGTCCAGGTGACATTAGTCGAGATATCAAGACCTTCCCCTACATTGCCTGAGATCATCAGTGGCATTGGGAACTTCGTGTTTGGAGTGAACACAACAATGAAGGAAATCCTGCAAGATCTTACTTTGCATGATGGAGTTCAAGCCAGAATGGATGGTATCTTGTTTGAAAGGCTGGAAGGAGCCGCCTATGGGAATCCCTTCTTGGCATTATTTAAGGACTATTTGAGCTCCTTATAATCTGATCTGTCTGGCGATTTCGCTTGTCACATCCTGGTGGGAACACGGAATTTTGAATTTCCCCTGACAATTACTCTCCTTAAAACAGACCAGAAGCAGAACTGCAGAATACTGAACGAGAAGTCAAGAACTATACATGCCGCTTTTAAGAAAAAGGGATTTTTTTGTTTTTTTTGTCTTACTTTTGATACAGAGTTTATGTATGTTGTATGTATAGAAACAAATAGCAATTCGAACTGGTTCACATGTAAGCTCTGCAGATATAAAGGAACAGATATATGAGTGAAATTGCCATACTTTCATTAACATCATCGGCAGAAGAAATGTCACATATTCACATCTGGAGACAGCTCAATGGTCGGTTGGTACCTCAGAAGCCCCCGAGACAGCTCTGGGCTCCCATAAGAATGTCTTGTACACCTCAATCTTTTGAATTGGCTTCCGTGGTGAAAATATTTCAGCCCCATTTAGCCATTGCCTGCATCTCCTCCGCGAGGTTTGGATCATTGAAGAGGGTCCATTTTCGTTTTTGATTGTTGGAGAGATGCCATAGTTGGTCTGTGCAAAGCATTAGATCAACTGAAGAAAAATCTCACCTTCAGGTTACAAATTAGTGGCATGGAATTAAATTGCTATGATTTAGAGTGACCCAGAGAAGTTGTGATAAAGCTAAAGATAAAATGCAATGCTTCAATCCATCAAGAGATTGGATAAAGAAGCAGATAAGCCAGGAAGAAGAACACGACCCAATTTGGACTGGTCATACAGCAGTTGACAAGTACCTCAGCTTAAGAGACATTCTTGGCGTTGAAGATGAAAGCAGCTGAGCAGAGAATTGAAGCAACAAAGGCAAAAATTCCCAGCCCGATCGTCAGCGAGACTCCGGCAACTACTGTATCCATGAACCACTGCAAGGTGAAACCCAGCATTTCTTACCTGCAATAAAGGATTACAGAAGAAGGAAATTCGTTGAAGTAGCTCAATCGGTCTTTCCTTTTTGATGGGTATCCCACAAATCGGACTGGCTCGGTCTCATTCCTTTCTGATAGTCCACCAACCTCCCCAGGCCCTAGGTTGCCAACTACCAGTGCACACCACAATAAATCAACTTCTCTTTCAGTCTTCAGAGCATCACATCAGACCATGTTCTCCTCACATGGGGTACGGCGATTGTCAATACCTTCTGCCCCATTAGGGGGCGATTTCTCTGCCTACAGCGCTGGGGTAGGCAACCGTCAGATGAATGAGACCCATATAATATAGGACTGCTTGCCTTACAACGTACTAGTGATGCTGGCAAGTTAGCCCTGACTCTTTCCTTTTTCGTTGTTCCTCGGCCCTCTTTTCCATCGAATTTCGTATTGGATATCGGTATCGTATCGGTCGGCTTAAGAGACAAAATATTGAAAATATATCGGAGATATTTGTAAAAAAATATCGGTAGTTAAAAACTAGTTTTTACCATATAATTTCATAATCTAGCTTTTAAAATGAGTTATACTAATTTAGACAAAGCATAGATTTTAAAATATGCATATTAGGATGGGAAACAAGTGGGAAAGTTACTTTTTTCCCCTTTTTTTTAAAAAAAAATATTTTTTTCGATTTTTTTTTTGAAAATATTATTTTATTATAAAACCGATATATCGTCGATATATCGGCGATATTTGAAAAAAATTCAAAAAACGATATTTATCCATCTCGTTTTATCGGGTGGGGCCCGATATCGATATATCGGCGATATATCGCCCATATGGAATTCCATGCTCCTTTCAAATCTTATTCTTGGGCTCCACTTGAGCATAGAACCTATTCGGGATGAAACATGGAAATATTTTAATTTGGTCTAGGACCCACTTTGTGGCACTGTGGGGCATTTTGCAATTTGTTTGTCGCATAATTGGATAGGATTTGGAAGATTTTAGCAAAATTGTGAAAATTTTGATTTTTATGTACGTGAAAACCCACGGCACAAAGCTTACTTTCCCTCCGGAAATCTAAAACAGTTTCCTCTGTTGTTGTGAAAAAAAAAAAAACTTGATCAGCTTTGTGATGACGATCTCCCTAGTTGGAAAAGTTTACCACAAAGCCAGAGGATTTAGGTATTCCAAAGGCGATGACTGCCAATTTCCATTATTGACCTACTTGGTTAACAATCCACCTGCCCCTTCTCAACATGATCGTCTAGATCAAAAGCCGACGGCTCACAATTCCACAATACTAAGGTTGCGTTTGGCAACTCATTCCAGAAGAGCAGATATAAGAATCCTTGGATTTTGCTTTTTTAATTATTGGCATTTGGTTGCACGCGAAGAAGCAAAAGCATTTTGGGACACAAATGACATATCTCAAAGTTGGCAGTAGCATACACGTCAATTTTTACACAATTCCTCCCTTAGAGTGACACCGTGTGACAACAGTAAAAAAGCTACTTTCCCATGTGTATCTCATCCCATGGAGATTCTGGTGAAGTCAGTTTTGTTACTTTGGCGAAAAGCCTGACCTCAACGGAGATCAACTCAACTCTAAACTGTGAATCTACATGACCAAACATACTACTGCATAATCATCCATTTTCCACTAGAAAATACCATGCGGAAAGTTACTTTCCCGCATTGCCAAATGCAACCTAAAACTAAACTCATGGGAACAGAGCATCCATTCCATTACCTTCTCACCATCATGGGGATAATCCTTCAAGACATAAGAAATTAATCAAAACGGGATGAAGATGGTGTGCTTTATCTTTACTTCCTGCCTCCAGAGTCCATTCCCCATTGGACTTTTCACCACCAACTTGCCTTGTGCTGCGTCACATCACGCGGCAAAACGCTCATTTGCACTTGTCGGTGTGCTATACTCCATTAGATAGTGCACCAAAACAAACCCAAACCCACAAAACGGCCCACCCCCATGGCCTCAAGGGGGCTATTTTTGCCTTAGCCTGTTTGGCTCTAGCCTCACAAGAAGCAGCCTCTGCCCGCCCATACGCGCAGGCGATCCGGCGCAAAAAGGAGCCCATCTCGGGGACTCGGCCAAGTAGAGATTCAGTGGAATTTCGTCGAGCAGCTGGCGCCTCGTTGAAGAACTCGGCTCCCACCGGTCGGTTCGATGGGCGGCGCCACTCGCACAGGGCGCAGCTCCGCCCTCCGCGCCTTCTTCTCCTCCTACCGCGTCTTCGTCTCCGCCATGTTCACCCTCCTCTTCCTCGTCACTCTCTCCGTCCTCCTCACCACCAACCCCGCCGCCGTGCAGTACCAAGTAAGCCCCTTTGCGTTTCCCTTCTCCTCCTCTTTGGTGTTTTCCGGCGAAATTTAGCATTTTTTGTTGAATTTGCAGACGCCCGATTCGGGGCCTGTGCGAACCTACGTGAGTCGCACATTCTTGGCTCTGAAATCCGATCCACTGAAGACCCGGGTGGATCTCATTCACAAGCAGGCCACTGACCACATCGCCCTCATCAACGCTTACACCGCCTACGCGCGGAAATTGAAGCTGGATAACTCGAAGCAGCTCAAGACCTTCGAAGATTTAGCGCAGAATTTCTCCGATCTCACCTCGCGGGCACAATACAAGCAGTCCCTCATCGTGACGGACGGCTCCATTGACGAAGAGGTGCTCCGGCAATTCGAGAAGGAGGCCAAGGACCGGATCAAGGTCGCACGGCAGCTGATTGCAGAGACGAAAGAGTCATTCGATAACCAGCTGAAGATCCAAAAGTTGAAAGACACAATCTTTGCCGTCCACGAGCAACTTACAAAAGCTAAGAAGCATGGAGCTGTTTCGAGCTTGATTTCGTCGAAATCGATCCCCAAGAGCCTGCATTGCCTTGGAATGCGACTGGTGGAGGAGCGCGTGGCTCACCCGGAGAAATATGTCGATGATGGAGCTCCTGATGATGCATTTGAAGATCCAGCTCTATACCATTATGTAATTATCTCTGATAACATGATCGCCACATCGGTGGTGGTGAATTCTGCAGCGAAGAATGCAGAGGAGCCATGGAAGCATGTGTTCCACATAGTTACGGATAGAATGATGCTAAATGCAATGCAGGTCTGGTTCAAGATGAGGCCTGCCATAGGTGGCGCGCATGTAGAGCTTAAGGCAGTCGAGGACTTTGGGTGGTTTAATTCGTCCCAGAAGCCTGCATTAAAAGAACTAAGATTTTACTTGCCTAAATTGTTCCCCAAGCTCCGGCAGATTCTGTTTTTGGAAGATGATGTGGTGGTACAGAGAGACTTGACGGGGCTTTGGAGTGTTAATATGGAGGGGAAGGTTAATGGGGCAGTAGAAATTTGCTTTGGTTCGTTTCGCCGATATGGGCAGTACTTGAATTTTTCGAATCCGGTTGTTGCTGAGAGATTTAATCCAAAAACTTGTGCTTGGGCGTTTGGGATGAATATGTTTGATTTGGATACATGGAGGAGGGAGCAATGCACTGAACAGTACAATGACTGGCAGGCCCTGGTAAAGCTTTCTCTCTGGTTCTATTCTGTATTTTGTTATTGTTGGCCTATGATGATATGCTGCTGTTGGGAAAGAAAAGTTTTATTATGTTTCTATATCCTGGTCGATATTAGCTTGAAAATTGCACATTACTCAGTATTCTTATTAGCTTAGGATCTTTGTATGTGGGAAATAATTTACAGCTTACTGCTGAAATGTATATTCTCTAATGGCTTACTTTTTCATTGAATATCATTCACATTTCACCACGGTTCTGTTTAGCTAGAGGATTGGAGGATATATGGAATGGCCCATACATTTTCATATAAATTCTGAGACATCTTGTTTTATATCCTTCTTATTTTCGTGATAATCCTTAAATATCCTCTTTAGTTGAAGACATTACTGAAGGATACGCAAACTTTTCCTCACCATCCTGTATTTATGTTGGCCAAATTAATTCATTTACTAATCAATATCCTTACTGAAATAATGCTGTTAAAGTGAAGAACTGTTATGCTCTTAACATGATTTTTGCTGAATCATTCGATTTTAAGCATCTTTTGTGACTTCCCTATAATGTTATGGCCTAAAAGCCTGGTGAATTGTTAACATAAAATATTGAAAGAAAACACATCTATACTTTCAAACAGTGGAGGTTGGAGAAACATTGGAGGTCTTATAATGTTAAATGCATTTGTTTTAGGGTATCAGTTGGTAATCTGCAAGTTTTTTAGCCCTATATTATGAATCTTACTGGAAAATGTTAACAGTACTTGATACAATCCAAGCTTCGTTCTTGATGCTGTAATTAGATCAACTTAGATATTTTCGAAAAATTCTCAGATGTTATTTCGTTGAAATATGTCAGATATACAATAGCTCTAAATTTCCCTTCTGTTCTGGCAATGCTTTGGACTTTGTCGTTTCAAATTGGATGTTTACAGAAAAGGAGGGAAATTATGCCTGGTTGTCCTGTCAATGGCACACTTATGTAAACAACAAAACACTTTCTTCTTGAGTCTTTGAAAAGAGTTTGTGCGGTTGCATCTTTCGATATTCTCAATATTGGTAGTTGTGAATGCACTACATCATAAGTGGAATAGCATGTCTTTATATGTTGTCTGCTATGGTTCTTTATTTTGCTTATTATATCAATTCTTTCAATCCACTTTGATCAAATCTAAAGACTCATTCTCTTGTGGTTTTCTTGATGTAGAATGTGAATGGGACACTTTGGAACTCTGGGATCCTTCCACCTGGCTTAGCTACATTTTATGCAATGACTAAGCCTTTGGATAAATCGTGGCATGTGCTTGGCCTCGGCTATAATCCTAGCATAAGCATGGACGACATTAACAATGCAGCTGTAATACATTTCGGTGGCAACATGAAGCCATGGCTTGACATTGCAATGAATCAATACAAGCAGCTGTGGACCAAGTATGTAGACAATGAAATGGAATTTGTTCAGATGTGCAATTTTGGGCTCTAGAGGTAAATATTTCCACCCTAGAGAGGTAGGCTGGAAGATGTTGAGACTCACCTGTAACTTCATTCAATATATGCCAGTGGATTAGTTTTCTTAGGCATCCTGGTTCCCCACTTTTTGTTAGTGTTATTTGATTCAAATATAGAAATGTGTAAACATTCTACTGAATCATTTTTTAGATAAATCACCCGTGAGTCACAAGATTCATTAATGAATGGAGTTACACATCAAAGTTATTAAAGTTGGACCAAGGTCATGATCTAGAATTAATTCTTCTGCTGTTCATTTTATGCATTGATCTGCAACTGGGCATTGTCGAACACACATTAATGAAATGTAGAAGGGCTCATATTTTTCACAACTTGCAAGTTTTGGCATTTCTATTTCATTGATACTTTTCTTATGTAGATAAATAAGTAATAATTTGCTATATCTTTTACTGAGTAACGTGATATAAAAGGTGATGCTAATTTGCCATTATATTTCTCATCAGTTCTGTTCTATTTATAGAAAATGTCTGACGCTAAAACATACTGTTCTCTGTCCCTCAGCATATATGCTCACCCAGGATAGATATAATCTTGAAATAGGGAAAACATGGTTCAAGGAAATACAGTCTTTCTTTTTACTTTTTCGTGAATAAGCTTTCTTGTTAAAATATCAGTTCAATGGAAATTGCATCTGAGAATTGATCGCATGATAAAACTGATCAGATGGATAACTCCGGAGTTAATTTGTTCTTATTATAGTTGTGGCGTATTTGTTGACAATATCTTGTTGATAATGATTTTGACAATAGCGATATGAATAGAACAACCAAGAATGATTAGTTGAGCATGCGCACATGTCTTGGTACCATATCATTTGACCCTAATTGAAGATGTGTTATGGATACTATAATAGGGCAACACAATCTAGAGGAATCTCAGGTTAAAATTACAATTATTATAAACACAATGGAAAGGGTTAATGAAAGTTGTACATTGATAAATTAACTATGCCATGACAAAGTGCAAAGCTTTGGCTAGCTTCATGCAGGACTACCTTGCGATGAGCTTTACATATATGGTTTTACTCTTTGAAGACTGATCATAAATACTACCAAACCTAGCTAAAGCAAATTGAATACATCTTCGTTCAACGATGTAACTATGAAGTACTCTAAATAGCACAATGGTCTTTCATCAGTCAAAAATGCCCTCTGCAACCAACAGTGCTACTACTTTCTTGTGGGCATGTTGTATGAGATGAATGCCATCCCAATTGATATGTGAAGACAGATCTTTGCAAACTGAAGTTGAAGA
Organism: Houttuynia cordata; assembly: GCA_039654745.1. Taxonomy (NCBI): domain Eukaryota; kingdom Viridiplantae; phylum Streptophyta; class Magnoliopsida; order Piperales; family Saururaceae; genus Houttuynia; species Houttuynia cordata. The sequence continues at coordinate 20,254,013 of CM077502.1, forward strand.
GTCGTGCATTTTGACCCGATTGAAATTGTATTTCCCGCTCTCCACAACAAGCTGTTAAAGCATTTTCAGATCCTGGCGCACGAAAACAGATAATATAAGCTTTTGAAAAAAATTCACACTAGTAGTAGAGAGTTAGAAATTAACCAGAGCTGTACTTGGGAACTTGCCTGCAATATCAACCAGCTTCAAGACAACATTATAGTGGTCAGCATATTTAATGTCCACATCTGGAAATTCTGCTCTAAGAGGCTTTAAGTCTTTCTGAAGGTTTATGTTATGAAGCTCGGCAAAAGCGTTATAATTTGCTAAGCAATTTCTTGCATCGTAAGCCGAAGGATCAGTCGTCTGAAACTGAGGTAGCTAGGGGAATGGAGAGACGCGAGTTGGAAAAGTTGCCATAGCAGGTTGCACTTCCTTCCACTTCCACCTGCTACTGGGTTATCAGCAAGCGGGAAATCTCTTGGTTGGCTAGGGGCTTGGCTGCTACTGCTAAGAGTTTTTGAACGTTGGATATGATATGGGATTCTAGATAAGGAGTGGGTACAAGTATCCTACTACTTGTGTCCTAATACAGTCACACATGCTCCTTGCCTCATTGTATGAATATGATTTCAATTACATCCTCTGAATTTCAGAAATGATGAGCAATTCGCCACCCCCATTTAACCAGCCCACCCCCTTAACATAGACCGTCAATACCGCATATTTTGAGGCGCGAATATACAACCGTCCGTGTATACTGGAGTGAACTGGCTAAACTACTTATCCTTTGAGAAACAACATTCCAATGAGGAGTTTACCACCCCACAGTTTAGCCTCCAATATTCTCCTTTTTACATAGACGGTGAATATTCAATCGTCTGAAAATACACGGATGGTGGACTTTCCTGGAAGTGGCAAAAAGTTAGTGGGCATGTTGGTTCAGCCTTCAGAACTGTCATAGTTCTCTAGCATTCTCTGTCCCGAAGTTAGGAATTGAGTTGCCAGACAAAAAAATTTCTTCTCCTAAGAAAGTGGAAATCCTGATATATCTGTGAATTGTTCAATCTCAGTAAGAATCATTTGTAGTGTATGCAACTCTCCTCGAGGCTCAAGCAGTCTCCAGCCTGTGGAAGAGCACAAAGGAATTCTAGAATTTTTGTCAAAGCACCATAAGAAAGTGTGTATAAAAGAAAAAAACACCTTCAGAGGTGAGGTAAGTCAATACGATGAAAGAGTGTACTTTTCTTAATTACTAGATGCAAATTTTAAAGTAGTGGGTATCAGGGAGATTTACACTGATCAAATGTGCACTCAGGCCTGAGTATTTGCTCTAAGTACATATTCAGTGTTTGGATGCAAAGTTATGGAAGAAAAAAGGTGCGGCTGAGACATTACTGTCATTTAACTTGCGCCTCTAATATTTTCCCTTTCCCTCAAGTTCATCATATTCTCCACCACAGTAAATCCCACTTCAGAAGATTGTTCTTCCGTATTCACATCCAAGAGTGCTAAAAAAAGTCAGAACTTTGGCAGTTTGTACTCCTACTAAAAGATTTTCCACTTGTTTCACTAATAAATTGTGTTTTTTTGGCAACAATTCACTAATACATTAATTTGTAGTAGTACTAGTAAGAATGCACGTGCTACTGAACTTTTAAAATACATTTATTTTTTTTTGAAACAAGTGAAGTCTTATAATATTGATGTATACAAGTCTAAAAGAACAGAGCTGTATATTTGGACCCCAATAATCTCCTTTGTCCCCCAGGTCAAAAACCAAGAATTTCATCCCTCCCACAGTTTTTGAAATAAAAGTCTCAATATTTTTCTCTTTCCACACCCCGCATATTTTTCTCAACTTCAATCATGGGACCATTACATTACTATCTTGTCAAGTGCAGAACATAGAAACAAGTGTGTGAATAACATAACATGTATTTGTATAAAAAAACACAGAACATGTGTAAAATTGCAACAAGGATAAATAATAATATTTGACCTTCATCTTTGGAGGGGAAAGTAACATATATATGACCATCATGAAGTATCTCTTCATGGCAAGTAAGTCAAGCAACTACAACTAAAATGATATACAATCCCAAAATGATCTAATCAAGTGATGTAAGAAATGATCAAAATAAGAATGCAAGTCCAAAGCTAGCAAACCCAATACAGAGAAGTAACGTCCACCAAGATGCACTTGCTTCTACGCCATCATCTTTCTCCCCCTCTACCTGCTTCCTTGTCTTCTGTGAACAAAATTCAATCTGTGATTTCAGATGCAAAATCTCCATCTCAAGCAACCTGACCCATTGCCGGTGAGCAAACAGTAGAGATGACTCCTTCAAGAACAAGGATGTGAGACCATCTTTCTCCGCAGACAAAAGAGAGTTCTTCTTCTCTGCCTCCCTTGCCCGAGTCTGTGACAGACGCAAAGCTTTCAAAAGTTCCATCTTTTTGCCATCCACTTCACCTTGCCTTCCTTCTTCTTCTTCACTGTTGCTACATATTCACAAACAACATATACTATTACTTCTAAAACAAGACACAGATGACTTTGATGTTTAAGAAGAAAGGACTTACATGGGCTCTTTCTCTCCGGTGAAGATCTTCGCCGGAAGAGGAAGATCACAGTTCCGAAGGAGTTCAAAGGAAGGACGTTCAGAAAGGGTGAAACCCATCATTCTCATCTCTTTTCCTTGAGCAATAAGGCAGCTACAACCACCTCCATGATCAAACAGGCAGCCTGCTGGTGCTGGGCACCATTTATCCCTGAGTCCCCCAGGCATCTCCTCTGATAAAGAATGAGTCATGTAAAGCCATGGTTCCCCATATGTGGGGGTGACCAGGAATGGGTCTTGGGACCCTTCAAGGACATTAAAAAACTCGGATTTCTCTGAGGTTTCAATGATATAACAATGTGGGTCAATCAAGAGTGGAGGAGGAGATGGAGATAGAGATAGAGATAGAGATAGAGATGTGGGTTGTTGGTGGAGGTTGAAGGGGAAGGAAGTTTAGTAGTGCAAGAAACAGGGGATTAGTGGGTGGTTGCCGCCGTTTCAAAGCCTGCAGTTTTATAAGGGAACAAGAGTCTCCTTCGCGTGCATTGCACTCAAGGAAGCACGGATAAAGATACATGATTTACGAGTAAGATACGATAGATACGATATGGTTGCGATATAATTTAAAAAAATTAAAATATGATACAGGTGACAATTGTATCAGAATATAAAGTTTTATATATATTTAGATATATTTTAAGTTAGTTTTTATATTAAAAACTTAATTACCTTAAATATTGTATTTATTTAAAATTTATATTAGTTAATACTTTATTTGATAATTTTTTATTGAGACCGTTATATAATTGGTCAAATGAGACGTGAAGTCTATAGTATAAGCCTATCTTTTCTAGCAAGCGAGTCACCTTTCATTCCGGAGGCCTCACGGCCTTCACCTAAGGTAATAATTGTTGGGCGATCGAAAATGCGGGGATAATTAGGAATTTTGACATGCATATTTTTATAAATTATCTATATTAAAAATGTTTAAAGAGGGTATAAGGATTTAATAAAATAATTTATAATTTATGTCTGATATAAAGGTATGACACGCTTGTAGCCATATATAATATATGAGATGAGTTTACATGAGATCGTTCTCATATAAGGAGCATGAGGCCAATCTTTATTGCTGTTAGATTCTGATCGGAGGGTGTATATCAAATTAGCGGGTAGGTGAGTGTGTCACATCAAAGAGTGGGTGAGATCATTATGGATATTTATAGCCGTCAGATCAAGATCCAACGGCTACGATTCAAAGTGGCCTCATATAAGCAATATGAGAGCGATCTCATTTAAACTTTTTCCATAATATATAAGGATATGAGTATGATTTGGATACGATACGATCCCGTCATGGAGTATCCGTACTTCCCAGTGGCACTCCATTCCATTCCTTGGGCCTGGCACATGAGCCCGCTTGTTGTTCACGAAGCCCACCCCGGCAAGACTGGCGGGAGCCCATGAGCTGCTGTGCTCCCGCCAGGCAAACGTGTCGAAACTCGAAAGGCGCGGGAGTGGGGAGACTCGTGAGACCCTTCTGGACATGGCGTCTCCCTTCTTCCTTCTGCGGTCGGCATCTCCTGCTTTCCTTGTTCTCCCCCCCCATAAAGAAATTGGAGTCTTAGATTGTCCAGAACTTGCCGTTCCAGTGATTCTAGTTTTATAGTTTAGTCGGTCTCTTCTTCTTTGGAGCACCTCTGTTAGTTATTTCTCTGCATTTTTGCATCTGTTCTTCCTGTTTCTGCAATGTTTGTGTGTTTTGGTAGGTGGGTTTTATGTGGTTGTAATTGAGTAGGCATTAGAATTGGTGAATGGTGATGAATGACGATTTGGGTTGCATGTGTTTATCTTATTGTTTCAAAGAAGCTCGTTCGTTACTTAGAGTGACAGTATTATTTTTCGGTTGTTGTGTATATTTCGATATGCCATTAGAAATTAAAATACGTGATTATAATTCTTGTTGCTGGACGTCAGTGATGTAATGTTATGCATAGCTGAGTGTAGGAGCGTAATTACTAGATGAAAAAATTATACATTTGAATCTCTGACATGAAGAGAGACTAGTATGTGTGTAACATGTTCCATGACAATTTGGTTTAAGAACTTGCTAACAGAGGAATGTAAATTGTGAACCAGATACTAGGAGGAAGCGTAGCAGTCTTTTGGTGTGTTGCAAAGGGAAACTGTGGAGTACTTAACTGATAGGAATGGCTACTATATACACGAAGGCCCTTCTCTTACTTCCATATGAGGCTGAATATGTGGTCATTCAAGGACCTCAGATAGAGCCTCATATCAAAATGCGGCTGCAGTAATATGATAAATAGTTGGTCACATATCATAACCCAAAAAGGTCTATTCTAAGTACCTTGGATTTTGCTCTTCATGCAAGTAACTTGGGGATACCATCATGTGATATTAGTAGGGCCAATTGTTAAATAGCGCAAAGTAGATTTCATGGGTTTGGTCTTGCTGCAACACGGGCAACACTAAGCTTGGCCATTGGTTGCTTTGTGAGCTTCTTCTTCTGCTGTAATGACGTGTCAAATATAGGAGGTTGTGTCAATTTTTTTGTTCGTCTCTCACAAAGATTTTGTATCTTACTTTATAATGTCAAAATGTAGGAGGTTTTGTCAATTTTTTTGTTCGTCTCTCTCTGACAAAGATTTTATATCTTACTTTAAAATTTCAAAATGTGTAAAATGGCTGAAACTCCATACACTGTGGCATCCGACAGCTAGGAAACTGGTGGAGACAAACAGATTCCTTCCTTTGCTGAACCAGCTCTGGGTATCGATTTTGGGACTTACCAATGTAGTATAGCTATATGGAATGGTTCACTTGTTGAAATCCTCAGGAACACTCATAATCAGAAACTATTGCATTTTGATGTCTTATTCAATAATGACATCCCCTCTGGGGGAGTGAAAGAATTGGGACATAATGAGAACGAAATATTTTCTGGATGAGCTGTGTTTAATATGAAACGCCTGGTTGGACAACTGGATACAGATCCAGTGGTGCAATCTAGCAAGCGTCTTCCATTCCTAGTGCAAACTTTGGGTATTGGGGTTCGGCCATTTATTGCAGCTTTAGTGAACAATGTCTGGAGATCCACAATGGCAGAGGAAGTCCTGGCAGTCTTTTTGGTTGAACTCCAGACGATGGCAGAGGTTTGTTTGAAGCGTCCTGTGTGCAGTGTTGTTCTCACTATCCCTGTGTCATTTATCCAATTTCAGCAAAGCCGAATTGAACGAGCATGTGCCATGACTGGTCTACATGTTCTAAAGCTTATGCCAGAGCCACAGCTGTGGCCCTTTTGTATGCTCACAGCAGCAACAGCCTCTACATGAAAACATGTGTAGTTGTCCTGAGAAAGTGGCCGTGAGCTTCAAGATGATTGCAGGCTATTGCATATTGCTATGACAGCTACTGCAGGAGGTGTTTCACAATTTAAACCACTGTCGGGAGCTGCAATTGGAGGAGAAGATATACTCCAAAATGTGATGCCTTATCTTATGCCTAGTCCAAGTCGATGTTGACTTGATGAATGAATCCAAGATATGCAGAGCTCTCACTCGTAAGGAATTTGAGGAGGTTAATGGCAAGGTGTTTGAGAAATGTGAGAATCTTCTAATGCAGTGTTTACTTGATGCCAAGGTGGTGGTGGCGGTTATAGTTGATGTCATTCTTGTTGGTGAGTGTTCAAACATCCCGAGCATCCAAAGGCTTGTGTTAAGATTCTGCAAGAAGGTAAATCCTTACGGTGGTACGAGACCATTGGAATCTGCTGTATACGTTGCAGCATTGGAAGGGGCTGTGGCATCGGGTGTTTCCGATCCTTAAGGGGTTCTGGACCTTCTTACTCTGTAATATTCTCTCATGATCTACAGGGATTCACCCCGGATTTGTCTCCATGGGTCTTCCCTATAAATACTGTACACAACACAGGTCTTTATATCATTGAAAATTCTTCTTCTTCTCATGGTATCAGGAGCCAGACCAGGCTAACGCCTAACACAACGTGCGCCATTCGTTTTTTTCCCGTTTCTCACCCACTCTCTGTCCCATCACCCTCGAGCCTCGAGCCCATCACCTTCCTCGAGACCACCCTTCCCTTCCCATTCCTCTCCCTCATCTCCCTCACTCCTGTGTTTTCACTATTCCTCACCGCCGGCTACTCTCCTCCGGCCATTGCTAACCCCGTCGCCGGCTACTTCCCCAGCCCGCTCGCCGTCGCCCACAGCCCCTTCTCCCCTCGTCCTGCTCCGTGTCTTCCTCCCCAGTCCACTTCCTCCGGCCACATCCACACACAAAAAAAAAAAAAACCTACCTTTCTTCCTACAGTCGCCTCGCCGGCTCGTCCTCCTCCTTCCCATGGATCACCCTCCCACCGCGGCCGATTTCCTCCAATCAGTTCCCACCTCGATAAAATTCATCGTCTCCAACCTGTCCAGCCTGATCACCGTCCGCCTCGACGACTCCAACTTCCTGGTCTGGCGCACGACCACCGCCTCCGTCTTGGCCGCCTACCATCTCCTCCCCTATGTCGACGGCTCTCTGCCATGCCCCTCGTCGGCCGACTCATCTGCTCGCCCCTCTTACTCAGAATGGCTCGCCACCGATCATCACCTTCTGGTCTTTCTCCGTGCCACCATCGAGCCGCAGCTCGTTCGTCACTTCCTCACTCACAAAACTGCCGCTGCACTGTGGAACGCCGTCGCTACTCGGTACCTGTCAGCTTCTCCGGCAGCGGTCATCTGTCTCATGGGTGAGCTCCGCCAGTGTCGCTTTGACTCCACCGGGATGGCGGCCTATCTTGACCAGCTCCGGCAGCTGGTTGACCAACTGGCTGCCGTTGGAGTTCTGATCAACGATGCTGACTTGCTCCACCAGACGCTCGCCGGCCTTCCTCCAGACTACGCAGCCTTCGCCGCCGGAATTCGTGCCCGTGGCGCCCTCGTCCCCGTTGCTGAACTGTGGAACCTCCTCCTCGCCGAGGAAGCCGCTCTCAAACTCCAACAAACTGCCCCCGCCGGACCGCCGCTCGCACATCCTACGGCACTTCACGTCGCCACTGTCAACTCCACTTCCGTCCCCAGCCCACATGCCCTCCTGGGTCCTCTCACAACGGCCCTAAGTCAACTCCTCCTCGGCCCTCACTCGGGTGCCCCTCCGGCCACCACGGCCCCCTCACCAGCTACTGCCTATGCAGCTCAGGGACTCCTCCCCACTCCCCCTGTAACACCCTCTCGCCCTCCCCGCCCCAATCTTCGCCGCGGGGGTGGGGGTTACCCACGACACGGCCGTGGACGTGGTGGATTCCGTTCCCCTCGCCACTCCTGCCAAATATGTGGGTCATTTGACCATAGTGCCCCAAAATGTGGTGCCCGCTACAACGCTTCCTACATAGGTCCAAACGGGAACCGTGCCGTTGCCATGACCGCGCAAGCAAATGGTGGGGCTCAATGCCCCTCAAACTGGCTACTCGATTCCGGTGCAAGCGAACACATTACTCCGGATGCGACCCAACTCACTTCCCCCTCTCCCTACCCTGGCCCTCCTTATGTCAACATAGGTAACGGTAAATCCCTCCCCGTCTCCTCTACCGGAAGCTCCTCCCTAACTCTCCCCCACTCTAAACTCCACCTTTCTACCGTCCTCCATACTCCCTCCATTGCTCACAACCTTCTCTCTGTCCACAAACTTGCACGTGACAATGATTGCTCTCTAACCTTCTCTGCCTCTGATGTGTCTATCCAGGATAACAAGACTGGTCACCTCCTCTATCGCGGTCCAAGTCAGAATGGCGTCTATCCCCTCTCTATTACAATCCCAAGTGCCTTCACTGCTACTACCTCCTCCTCCACCATCTGGCATCAACGACTCGGACACCCAGCCTCCACCACTTTTCAGACCATTGTTTCCTCATTTCCTTTCCATGTTTCCAAAATAAAACACTTAGAGTGTAATAGTTGTCATGTTAGCAAATCACATAAATTGCCCTTTTCAAAGTCTCATCGCTCCACCACTCGTCCTCTCCAACTCATCCACTCCGATCTCTGGGGACCATCTCCTGTCACCTCTTTTCTTGGCTATCGATACTACATCATCTTTATAGACGACTTCACACGCTATACTTGGCTTTACCCCCTCAAACTCAAGTCTGATGCCTTTGCCACCTTCCTTAACTTCCAATCCATGGCTGAAAATGCTTTCCCCCATCGTATCACCACCTTTCGTTCTGACAACGGCCGTGAATTTGTCAATTCCCATTTCACCTCTCACTTCCACACCCACGGGATCACTCATCAATTCTCTTGCCCTCATACACCTGAACAAAATGGGGTCGCTGAACGCAAACATCGCCACATTATTGAAACCACCCTTACCCTACTCACTTCCGCCCACTTGCCTCCCACCTATTGGGTCGACGCCGTCTGTACCGCCACCTACCTCATTAATATGCTTCCCTCCCCCATCCTCCATCATGCCTCCCCCTACCAACTACTTCATAATACCCCACCCGACTACTCTCACCTCCGCGTCTTTGGTTGTCGATGCTACCCATGGACTCGCCCCTACTCCCAACACAAATTAGAAGTCCGGTCCGTCCCTTGTGTCTTCATCGGCTACTGTCCCACTACCAAAGGCTATAGGTGCCTCGACCCTTCTACTCACCGCGTTTACATCTCTCGTCATGTCCGCTTCATTGAACATGACTTCCCCTTCCGCTCTCACTCCCCACTACCACCACCCCCCTCCTCCCCCCTTCTTTCCCCCCATCCTCTACCACCGGTACCTCCCTCTCACCCCTCATCATCTTCCTCATCCTCCCATCACATCCCATACCCTCCCCCTCACCCTCCCCTTGACTCCTCACCTCTACCCCCTGTCTCCCCTACCCCCATCAATCCTTTCCCCTGTCCCTACTCACCACATGATTACTCGCAGCAAAGCCGGCATCGTCTGTCCTCGCATCCCTCTTTCTCTCACCACCCAAACCCCCCCTGAAACAGAACCTACCTCCTACCGCCTTGCTGCTCAGTTCCCAGAATGGTGTGTTGCCATGCGCTCTGAGTATAATGCCCTCATCAACCAAGGCACCTGGAGCCTCGTCCCACCACCACCCAACTCCAACATCATTGGATGTCGATGGACCTATAAGATCAAGCGTGGCCCTGATGGTACCATTTCCAGATACAAGGCTCGCCTGGTTGCCAAAGGCTTTACTCAGGAAGAAGGCCATGACTATCATGAGACTTTTAGCCCAGTGGTCAAACCTTATACCATCCGCATTGTCCTCAGCCTTGCTCTTTCCCATGCTTGGGCCATCAAACAACTTGATGTCTCTAATGCTTTTCTTCATGGCACCATTTCTGAGGAACTCTACATGGCCCAACCCCCCGGCTTCATTGACCCCTCCCACCCTCACCACGTCTGTCACCTTCACAAAGCCCTCTATGGTCTCAAACAAGCCCCTAGCCAATGGTATGCCAAACTTTCCTCCTACTTAACCCATCTTGGCTTTCGGTCATGCCACGCCGACACATCCCTCTTCCTTCACCAACAAGGCTCCCAAGTCACTATCCTTGTCGTTTATGTCGATGATATTCTAATAACTGGCTCTCATGCTCCCTTCCTGGACCACATTATCTCTCTTCTTGGTCGTGCCTTTGCTGTCAAAGACCTGGGTCCCCTTCACCACTTTCTCGGTATTGAATTCACCACCACCCCAAATGGCCTCTTCCTCTCTCAAGCACACTATGCTCGCGACATTCTCCATCGTGCCCAAATGGATCACTGCAAACCAACACCCACCCCTACCGGCCACAAACGACCCCCCACCTCCCCCACCGACCCCCTATTTCCTGACCCATCCCACTACAAAAGCATTGTCGGTGCCCTCCAATACCTTACAAACACCCGCCCCGACATTGCCTATGCCGTGAACTATGTCTGCCAACATATGCATAACCCCACCATTACACACTACATGGCTGTTAAGCGGATCCTCAGGTATCTTCAAGGCACTCTGTCCCGTGGTCTTCTCTTCCAACCCGGAGCCTCTACTCTTACTGCCTACTCCGACTCTGACTGGGCCGGCGACCCCCTTGATCGAAGGTCCGTCACCGGATACTGCGTCTTCATGGGCCCCAACTTTATCATTTGGAAATCTAAAAAGCAAGCCACAGTTTCCCGCTCCTCTACTGAAGCAGAGTATCGTGCGCTCTCCTCCACAGCCACCGAAATTGTCTGGGCCTCTATGGTTCTCAACTTTCTCGGTATCTCGCCTCCTCGCACGCCAACACTATTGTGTGACAATCAGTCCGCCATTGCCCTCACCGCCAACCCAGTCTTCCACGCTCGCACCAAACACATTGAGATTGATCATCACTATATTCGGGAACAAGTTCTCGCTGGCCACATGGAGGTTCGCCATGTCTCATCTAAAGATCAACTTGCAGACATACTTACCAAGCCGCTGCCCATCGCTCAATTTCAGTCTCTCACTACCAAACTCACGGCTACTCACCTGCCCTGAGTTTGCAGGGGTGTATTAAGGGAACTAAATCCCAATCTGAGATTCTCTGTAATATTCTCTCATGATCTACTCCCAATCTGGGATCCTAAATCCCAATCTGAGATTCTCTGTAATATTCTCTCATGATCTACTCCCAATCTGGGATCCTCTGTAATATTCTCTCATGATCTACTCCCAATCTGGGATCCTCTGTAATATTCTCTCATGATCTACAGGGATTCACCCCGGATTTGTCTCCATGGGTCTTCCCTATAAATACTGTACACAACACAGGTCTTTATATCATTGAAAATTCTTCTTCTTCTCACTTACAATTCACGCAACCCCATTGAGTATACGGGAGGACGGTGATGCATTTGTGCCAATTATACAAAGGAATAGTGCGGTACCTGCAAGGAAGGATTTGTTCTTTACAACTGCGCAGGATAATCAAACTGAAGCTCTGATCATGGTATACGAAGAAGGGACAAACGTGGTGGACAACCATCTATTGGGCGGCTTTAAGGTTAGTGGGATTCCTTCGGGGCCAAAAGGGTCATCAGAGATCAATGCTTGTATGGATATAGATGCCTCAAATGTTCTCAGGGTGGTGGTTGGAGTGGTTAATCGAGGAACACAAATTCCCGTGACCCCATTCATCGAAGTAAGGATACCTACTCTGGATGATGGACATGGATGGTGCTCAGAAGCTCTGCTTAAGATGTACGGAACAAATTTGGACTTGGTGAGTGTACACACGAAGTTAAAACAGTGAAAACTTGAAGGTATTGCATAAGTGTTTTCGGTTCTTGCTGCAGGAAAGATGCTTGTGTCTTTAAGTTACAATGCTTGCAAGTGCATTAGTAATAAGTACTACAACTTTGACGAGGATGTTGTTTAATCTCATTTTGCATCAATTGCCTTGGCTGTGTAGATAACGATCCTGCATGAGATCAACTAGTAAGAGTGCATGAAACAATGCATTCTGACGCTATTTTACTTTTTTATGAAACAAATATTTACAAGTGTGTGTGTGGGTGCCTCATAACATTTCTTATTACTCCAACTTAAAGAACAAATATTTTCGTGTTACTTATCTACTCAATTTTTCCCTCAAAGAATTAGTTCACTTTGGTTTATAATCCAGACAGCTAATATGGGACAGAGGGAGTATATGGATTTTGCAGTGTAATTTAATTTCTTGGCAAAGAAATATGTATTGGTTTTTCCGATGACTACATCTTGATCAGTGGCCAAGGAATGTGCTCAGATGACTACATCTTGATCAGTGGCCAAGGAATGTGCTCAAGTTCTTATTGCCATTGATTACTATTGCGAGAAGTAATCTCTTTCGATGAATTACATAAAAGTAAGTACAAATTTGAATACACGAGTCAATCATGGAGATATAATGAGCTTGAATACGTAGAACTGTCTAATACAGTGTTGGCATATCTATCAAGTGAACTATCTTTTTAAAGAAGCACTTTGGCCATGGCGGCAGGGTCTATGATCGATTGAAGTCAATTTGTTATGCTCAGAACCAGTGGATCTAGCCCTATCTAACCAGAACTAATTCGAGTTCCTTAATTTGGTTGAAATTGGATGTGACCTGTCTTTCGTTGACTAATTCTCACTCCCTTCCCATCAAGTGTCCAAGCACCTAACTATAGAGTTAACAATGGTTTATTAGAACTTACTCACAAAACCTTGTCATGCAGCAAACATGATTATGGAGACGTAACAAATTTTGTGATTGCTTTTGACAGTTCGCATTCAATATACAAAGAATACGAACTATGAAAGAATTCAACTGAATAAGATTAAACTTAAGATCATACTGAGACTAAATCAAATATCTACCACTCAGATTGCAAGCACGGCGGCCCTCACGCCTGCCAGCGAAGATAGGATAGTCCCACGTCTCTAAGAACCACATCCCACCTCTCGTTTATATAGTTACAACATACGAACATCTCCCTAACTTAGGTTGACGGTGGCTAAGAATGTACCAAGAAAACAGTTCAAACACTTTCTGAAAGTAGATTGACAGCTAAAGCAGCTACAGTCCACCCCTGAATTTTCATGTAATGTAAAAATCTGTGTTTCCTATACATTACATGAAAATTGAGCAGACTAGAGGTAAGGGCAAGGAAGGTGTAGCCGCCTTTCTCATAGAATTGAGCAGAGTAGGTATGGGTGTCACCGGTCTTCTCAAGGGGTGGTTCTAGTTCTTTAATGTCACAACGACTAGGTCGGATGTGAGAAATTCTTTTGTTCAATGCAACTGCTTTTAGTACATACAGTTTCTGGATTCATACGACCATGTAGCAGTTTATTTAATTCTTGCTTTTTAATGTCCGTGGGCGTACTTGGTTCATCGATTGGTGGAACAGTTTTCGCATCTCCAGGTCTCTTCGGGCCATGGGGCATCATAAATAACACTATTGGAACATCTTAATTACCTGGGGGGGCTAGTCATGGTGGATTTTATTCCACACGTTAAGTGTGCAAAATTCCCATTATGAAGCCTGGAGATGAAACCTGGAGATGTTTTAGTGAGGATTTGATCTGGTTACTCGTGTAAAACAAGGTTGTCAAACTAGAAAGTGACAAACCACTTACGCGTAATTATTTGTTTCAAATTTAAAACCCAATATTTTTTGAAATTGTGGAAAAGTAATCCATTGTGATGAGAAGAAGATTGTCTTCTCATCTAAAAAGGGGCCAAAACATTGAATTAAATGCGTATTATGGCGAGGAAAGGGAAATAGGTATGGGGCAATGCAAGGACCCCTATGTTCCCCACACTGATAGTTATGGGCGAAAGAGTGCAATATACTCCAGCTCCAGTGGAGGTTTGCACATCGAAAGGGAAGGAAATGGTGTAGCTCATGCATTGGCTAGATGTGCGCGCAACTCTTCTGATATGGAAGAGTCGGAGGGTGAGCCGCCGGGCTAGTTCAATCCAGCGCTGAAATTTGATTGATCTGCTCTTTATTTTGTCTTGGCCTCTTATAAAAATGGAGTTTTGCACTAATTAACGTTTCCTTGCACTTGGCCTTGTTGGTAGTTTGGTCTTGTTTTTGAAGGTAGGCAACCCAAAAATGTAGATGAAAAACTTAATACGCAGAAAGGAGAGTAATTAAGACATTAAAGTTATTAAACTATTTCATTGCAATTGATATTAGTTTTAAGGCAACCATGAATTAACAGTCTGCGCAAGATCCAACAATTGCGAAAAATCTGAATAAATGGCTTTTCATGTCTCTCGACTCAGATGGGATGTTGCTTATAAATATTAGGGCAAATTATGCTCCTAATCAAAAGCATAAATGCCTCTCTGCAGTAGCATTTGTCTACATTGATGATGTCTGTGTGGAGAAATTTTTCCATGTATTTTTTATCCGTGTTTTTTTCCATTCACCAACTAATCCGTTAGTCACTAAGGGCTGCATGTGGGCCCTGATACAAGCCGTAACAGCCCGTGGCGACTAACGTGTAAGTTGGTGAATGGGGAAATACACAGACAACATGGTGTACGAAAAACACTAAAAAATTTTCCTGGAGTGTGTGCGTGAGAGAGAGAGGCTGCATTATGGACTTGTGGTTCTCTGATTGAAATGTGAAAAAGAAAGAGAGTGATTAGGAAGCAAATCCGCAATAAAAATAATCATCTTTGTTGGCCACAATGGCACTAGAGTAGGATCTGCAAAATAAGCATGATGTGATGTGATCATTGGTGGGAGTCATCTATAATCTGTGTCCCAAAAAGGAGGTACCAAGAAGGCCCTTGTGAACAAGATTTTCCAATTAACTAAGCATGTGTATCTTAGTGTGACAGCATCTTTATCACCCTCTCGCATGCACTTTTGACATAGTAAATGACTTTTGATCACCAAATTAAACTACTCCCTCAGTAAGCGGAATAGCTCTTAATCACTTAGCGTTTATCTTTGAATGTAGATTAGTCAAACTTAGAGTTCTTAATTAAATTTTTTTGTAAAAGTGTTCTTAATTCATTAAGCAAAGCTTCCGATTGGAAAAGACAAACGAAGGTATAAGATATATGCAGCAGAGAAGACCATAAATATTTGCTGTAAGTTTCATATAAGCAAGAAATCATTTATCTACGGAAGGAAAGACCTTTCAACGCTTAAGGTTATGAACATCCACAAATGTTAGTTGTATCTAGCTAGGCTATATATTATAAACTGCGCCTGCGGTCTTAGCTTACGTTTTGTTACAGTTATCTGAAGATATTCTCATGTTATGCTTACCAATAAGAACCTGACCTGGATGCCATAGAGAGGAAAAATATGAAAAATGCATAAAAGACCAAGGCACCATTCCTTCTTAGGGCAACCCTTCAGGCTCATCATTTGGTCGAAACAAGGTCACATTTACTGTTTCAAGATTGCCCAAGAAGCCGGCCACGGCATGCATCTAGCCTGAGGTGCTCACTTGAGGCACCTTCCGCCTAGGGGGAAATCATTGTCATTATCATCATCTATGCCTTGTTTTAGCTGTCTGACACGAAAATTTAATCCTCCATCCCATATTAATAGTCTAATTTGATTTACTTCATTGTGCACAACTAAATCTGGCTATTAAAGTGGATATGGAGGGAGTAAGGTGTGTCATTAGCAAAAGGGGAAATGATTAAATGTTTTCATATATATCATGTGTATCAACTGTGGACCATAATTGAAGAAACGATAAGTAGGGGTGTAAACAGATGTGTAATATGGGTGAACATTTTGGAAACCTTCTGGCCATATAAGCAGATGTGTAATATGCAAACAAATACAAAATGAACATTATTGATGTACAATATGAGCTATACTATGTGATTGTGAACATGGCTTAGCAGACGGCTGAATTTTTTTGTCTAAATCCATTGGCGAGGCACGGCTGACGAAGATCGTGTTTGTTTTGCATCAGATAAACCCGGACATAGATAGATACCGGATGAACATTATCTGTTATAGACCTATGATCATAAGTCGTCCAAAGGGGCGAAGAAGCAAAGCAAAGAGTGCCCATAAAAGCAAAGAAGGTTGTCATAACTTGCTTAGCATCTTTGTGCCTCTAGGACCACTAGCTTGTTTACTTGCCCATATTATCATGTATCAGGCACATGGTTTGAATTGTTTGGAAGCTTTGAACATGGGAATATATGGACGGAGAGACACAAATATGAAAACGACCATACAGAATATGACACCTAAGGTGGAGATATGCCTTGCTGATCAGGTCTTCCGATCAGAGCCTCATAAGGGCCCTATCATCTACAATTTGAAGTTTGATGCCTGATTCCCTTGAGCTAGGCCTACAAGAACAAGAAGAGGTAAAAGATAAAAAAATTATAAAAACTAAAAATTGAATACATTACATCCACATATGGCTTAAGCTTAACATTTCATTATTCCAAGAGGCAATGAAAACATATACTAGTCAATTCTACATAATAACAGAACAAATTAGACAAAACAAATAATCGTTTTCAAACATTTTCTCCTCAATGTCATAAAGGGTTTCCAACTATCCACCAACCTAAAGATGTTTTAAATAAACAGTTAATAGGAGGCATGAAATATAATGCGCTGTAGAGCATCTATGCTG
Organism: Houttuynia cordata; assembly: GCA_039654745.1. Lineage (NCBI taxonomy): Eukaryota > Viridiplantae > Streptophyta > Magnoliopsida > Piperales > Saururaceae > Houttuynia > Houttuynia cordata. Next base: position 20,270,708 of record CM077502.1, read on the forward strand.
TTGGATCAACATCTAAAGACAATTAAGATTTAAGGAAGCCGGCACGTTATAACAAACCATCTGCCCCTTGTATAATGAGAATCGCACTCTAATGATCGTGCGGCTCATCACACAAGTGTGTACCCTTTAATACGAGCGCCAAGCGCATATGAACGTGTCTTACAAAAAAATGTTTTAATCTAACCACAAGACCAACCATCCTTACTCTCTCAAGACTCCATCTACCCACAAAACCAACCATCCTTACATAATCACCAACCCAAATCTACTCCATACTCATTGTCCCAGGATTTGGGATATACTATCCATATAGGCAGATGCATAATTGCTTAAACATGGAGAAAAATTCACATAAGCATTTTTTTCCAGTGATTTCCTCCATTCTATATTGTATTTCCCAAAAACATTCCAATCCACCAATCCTAGTATTTTGATGGAAGGCAAGTGTACTGTGGCAGAGTTCAAGTGGACAATATTGGCATTTTCAAAGTACAACTCAAGCTCAGTTTAATGCCTGTCTGAGACTGCCTGCATGAAAACAGTAGCATCATTGATTCATCCCAGACGCCCAAAACCGTTCTCCCTTAATTACAAGCTATAATGGCCTTCTCACTCTTTTGTTATGACTCCCCCAAAACTCTGTCAAAACCCACAAGAATCTGTTAGGCATTAGGTGCTAGTTGGCAGTTTGCTCTTGATTTTTTTCAGCCGTAATGCATGTGGTAATGTCAGGTAACTAAAAAGGCCTTGTTTTCATGACTCATGAGTGCGTGTGTGAGAGAGAGAGAGACAAGTAATAATAGATGCGCCTCTCGTTTCTCTTGTGCTGTACTGCGGTGAAAGACCCCGTTTATTTGATCTTGGAGCAGGTACCCATCTTTGCATTCTGCTAATGTTGCTATCTGTTCTTCCTCCAATCCTCTTCTGGCTAGATTTGATTCTGCAGGTGTCTTTGTCTCCATGTTTTTCTATTTATGGATTCTTATTTCTTTTTGGTCATGGCTGGAGCAGGAAAACTGTTGTTCAAAGTTGAAAAGATTGGCTCTTTGTCTCCTTCCAACTTTCATCTTTACTACCCACGTTCACCAGAATTCTCATTGATTTAAGAATCCTTGTCCTTGAAGTATCTGATTCTTTTGGTTTTTAAAGCAAGGCCCAGATCATTTCAGATGCTTCCAAGGATATTGCTGCAGCACAACATTGATGGTTTGACTGAATGAGGTATTCTTCTCCGACTCTGTTGTTGTCTTTGCCATAGATATTGGGATTTCACCAAAAGATAAGTGTTTCAGGAGATAATAGTGGATATTTTTCAAAGATTGGATTTTTTTGTGCTAGTGGGAGGTGAAGTGAGTGATTGGACTTATTTTAGCTCGCGATGAAGGATTTTCCTTCCTGTTTTGGTGAGAATGGAGTTCAGATTGCAGATTCTTCATCTGGAGCCAACAGGGCTGGTCAGAATTCTGTGACCTGTGTGTATAAGAGTCGATTGAGGGGTGGGTCATTCTTAATTACCATCATTTGGAGCAAAAATCTCATGGGTCAGGGGCTCAGTGTTAGTATAGACGATTCTGCCAAACATCCTATATGTAAAGTGGATATAAAACCATCTATCTTCTCTAAGAAAAAAGGGTCCAAGAGTCTTGATGTGGATACCAGCAGAGTTGACATCTATTGGGACCTTTCCTCTGCAAAATTTGGATCTGGGCCTGAGCCTGTGGAAGGGTTCTATCTGGAAGTGCTGTTTGATCATGAAATGGCTCTTCTTTTGGGTGATTTGAAGAAAGAGGCTTATAGGAAAACTAATGCCAAGCTGTGTTCCTATGATGTTTCCTTTGTATCCAAACGAGAAAATCTGTTTGGCAAGAGGGTTTTCTGCACTAAGTCTCAGTTTTATGACCATGGGAAGGTTCATGACATTGTAATAGAATGTGAAACTTCGGTGCCCAAGGATCCATGTCTGTCCATCCGGATTGATAAGAAGATGGTTATGCAGGTGAAGCGACTCACTTGGAAATTCCGTGGGAATCAGACCGTTGTGGTTGATGGTGTCCCTGTGGAAGTCTCTTGGGACGTCCACAATTGGCTGTTCAGCACCAATGTTGGGAGTGCAGTGTTCATGTTCCAGACATGCCTCACAGTGGAGAAAATGTGGTTGAGTAATGTGGACGACCCATCTGTATATCCCTGGTCTTGCGGTCAAATTTTCAGAGAACCTCACTCGCAAGCTCGAGGGTTCTCTCTGATTTTGCATGCTTGGAAGAGTGAGTAGGACAATTAGTAGAGTTCTGCTGTTGTGTGATAACAAATATGTTTCGTGAGTGATTTTCTCTTTAAGGTTGATAAATTACATTTACGTCAGAGTTTTCTGATCCAGCCAAGTATCTTGTCAGAATGAAACAAGAAATGAATTGATTGCTCAAGTATTAATCTATTACATGTCTTATATTCTTCTGAACCTATAATGGAAACTTTCTATGATTTGTAAAGTTTCACCTTGTGAACCCAATTGAGGAAGTAATTGCAAACTGGTTCTTGGCTTAAGCCCCTTATTACTTGGCGGCAATTCACGTAGATATCTGCTATTAAGTTGAAGTTGGAGAACAGTTCAGTGTTGGATACACATCGTGGGAGCGAAGTACTTGTGTTTATTCGCCTCTGTATTTTCAGGTATGGTATGATCCCTCCAGAAAGGATGTAATATGCATAAATAACAAAATATTTTCAAGTTATCGAAATCGTTTGTGTCACCAAAATGGTTCAAATTGGTAGCTTTTTATAGCAATGTGATTGGATTTATTATTTGTCACTGCCAATAGAGTATTCTCTCTCTCTCACACACACACACACAAACACACACCAGTTGATAGCATTTGTCCTCTATCACAACTAAATATTTGCAACAGAGTGAAGTCATTTTCTCATGCACCAGTATAATATTTGTAGCTTGACTGCTGGCAACATTTATCACTTCTTTTTCGCTGAAGTTATTTTTACCTGTCCATTATCTGTTCTACAACCTTAGTATCTTTCTTAACTGGCATCTTCTCTGATTGTCTTCCTTCTCTCTACCATGTTGAGTTATATGAAATTAAATCCTGCATTTAGACATATATAAACAGTATTTGTAACTAGATAAAAATGTTAAAACTCAATCTGTACTATCTATTATAACTTGGTAATGTGGCTTTGTAAGTGAAGGCAGGAAAGAAAAGAAATATTGATGATTTTGCAAGCATTTTAAGTTAAAAGATTCGAACATTGGTTCTCAATTGTTGAATTCATATTGTGCAAATGGTTATTATAGATTAGATTCAAAGGTGTGAAGGATGATGGTGCTTAATTGCTATCACAACACGTATTTCTACTACTTACTAGCCACCATCTGTAATTCTAGAAAAAAGATTTTTAATTTGAGTAGCAGCAGTCTGGTGTCCACCTTTGTGGAATGGCAAGCAGTTATTTCTTTTTGTCTTGGAGCCCCTGATAATTTGTGTTGCAGCAAATTTTCGTTGTTAATACTCTCACATTCACTGAATTCACATATAGCTAGCTAAGCTTGAATCGTAATTTGCAGCTCCTTTTTTTTCTTTCAAAAAGAGGTCCAGGCTTCTTGAACAATTTTGCAGGGACTTCTAGCACAGTGAAAGAGAAGACAAATATTTTAATTTCATCGCAGATAGTCGATAAGTATACTGTATACAGGGTGCTCATTTGGGTAATCACTGCAGCTTTAATTTTATGCCCATAAAAAATTGGGCGCCATGCTGTTATTTCAATAGTATTCAGGTCTCACAAGGGAATTCTTTTAGATGGAATACTCTTAGGCGGCAATGAAAAGTCTGGAATGAGTGTCTTTTTTCAGTTTTTTTACTAATTGCTTTACTTGTTCTGTTGTGAAGTTTCTTATTTTTGACAGATAATTGCTCTGAAAAGCGACCATGTATATGCTGAATGCATTTTCTGTTTATTATTTTCGTGTAATGGAGTTGGAAACCCCCTTATTATGTTGAATCCAGTCATGTCCACTCTTCCTTTTTTTTTATATATGTAATATAATAGGTTCATTCTTCATGTATATGTTCTTTTTGCTAAAACACTCCGTGTATATGATATCAGATTCTGTACGTTCTAATGTGTGTTGTTTTGGTATTGTGTAACTTGTGTTGCGTGTGTGGAGAGTTATGCAATTACTAGTTGCTTAACTAATCCGTTGGCATTTCTAAAAAGAACAAAAAAAGATGAGTCTGTTGGCTGCTTTGCCCTGAGCTGATTGATAGCATGTGAATGGCCCAACTTGGTAATTCCATCTTGCAGGAATAGGCAAGGAGGTGACAGCTAATGGAAAGGGATTGGCCAGGGAGGAAATTGTCATTGTAGCAGTCACTCTAAAACGCCTTTCCGCTGCTGCACTGGGCACTTTATCAAGCTGGGCAGATAAATCAGTTATGTTCATGCCAAACACCAGCAAGGCAGTCATCCCACTGTCTTTTGGTTGACAGACTAGGACCGACCAAGCATACCCTAATGCCCAATATGTCTCTTTTGTAGAGCCATTGAGTGGGAACAAATCAGATTCCAGTCTCACTCGTTTGTAGGGTACTTTTTGACAAGAGGAATATATAACCTCTAAAGTGCCACAGGCCCAACTCGAACATGGGATCTCAACCCCTAACCAAGAGAGGCCAACCACCACGCCATTGGGTGATTGGCTTGTAGGGGCAATTATCATCCAGGGCATTAATACAGGTTTATCACTCTGTGACCAGAAACACGTTTTAAACGGGTTTAAAATGCGTTTTACGCGTTTTGGATAGGCAGCCGTAAAAAACTGCGTTCAAAACGCGTCTTTATGAAAAAACGCGTTTTTTTTAAAAAGCGTGTTTAAACGCGTTTTACACGTCTATACGCGTAAAACGCGTTTCATTCTTCTGCACTCCAATGATCATGCATTCGACAGCCTCTGCTCCTCAATGGCCCCACACCTGCATCTGGATCCTCCTCAACTCGGCCACCACCTCCCTCCCGTCGGGCCGGTCGTCTTTATCTCTGGCCATGCACTGAAACGCCAGCTCCGCCACCGCGTGCACCGTACCCATCACACTCCCGCCATTCTCCGCCTTCAAAGCTGAGTCCACCACCTCCTCCAGCGCCCAGTTTTGGGTCCTGCTCACCACCAGGTCGGTCAGTGCTACCTCCCGCTTGTCCCTGCTCAAGTCCATGGCCTTCATCCCTGTGATGAGCTCCAGCAGCACCACTCCGAAGCTGTACACGTCGCTATTCTCCGTCAGTTGGTAGGACCGATGGTAGTCCGGGTCCAGGTACCCCGGCGTGCCTGCGGCCCAGTCCAGACGCAGGTGGGGGACGACTTCGTGAAGACGAGCAGCTGCGAGGAGGCAGAGGTGGGCGTCTGTAGTCTCTTCATGGGGGGAGGCAGGAGGGTGCTGGGGGTGCATCTGGTGTAGATCCTGGTGATAATTGGGTGGGTGAGCTTGCTGATGGGGACGCTGTTTATGGCGTTGAAGAAGCTGGGACTGCTGAGGATATCAGCGGAGGACGAGATGGCAGGGATGGACCTGACCAGGTACAGTGGGTTCGCGTACGTTTACCATGAGGAGGACTCGCCGCTGCACCACCACAAAGGGGAGGCGTTCATGCTCAAGACCGTGCCGGTGGCCAACTCCAACCAATCCCCCAACAATCAGGTGCAAGGGGTGCTACCCTGTCTCTTCCTGACCTGGCAATCGGTCTTATTAAAAACCACGAGCTGTAAAATGTGGGGTCTTTATTGTAGAAATGAAATGGTACTTAGCAAAAATATATGTAGCATGTTATTGGGAGAAGTGGGGATTAGGTTGTGTTTGGAGGGACAATATGAGAGGGGGAGACTGGAGTCCGGAAGGAACTTGGGCTTTTTTGTTTCTGTTTGTTTTGAGACATATGAGGTGATTCATTTCTTGTAATGTTCCTGTGACTGTGATCGGGAAGAAAATGAAACGTAATGGGCGTGAGTTACAAATGGAAATTTTCTGAAACTGAGCATTGCCCAATTCATAATGCCACTGAAAAGAGAAGCAGAATTGTATCAAAAGGAGAAAAGAGAAGCCCAAATTTTTGAAATGTGGAGCTCAGATCTTGACTTTATGGCCCCTTGTGGTTACTACCTGCAATCATCTTCACAATGTTGTTCGCAAAAGAAGACACTAATGAAGAAGATAATTTATTTTGAATTAAAGATATACTTTGTTATGTTAGATTTTTAATTTTATTACTTTCCCGTACTTTTGGCATATTTTTCCCGTATATTCCGTTTTCTGCCGTATATTACCGTACGCTAACCTGAGCCGTATAATTGCCGTACCCGTACTTGGTCACTTAGGTTTATCATAATCAAGTTGCACCTTACCCCCAACACATTAATACTGTTTAAATTATACTCCCTGTTTTAATAGTTCCATCGGAAAAAAAGATACTCCCATATTAGATGCTCTATGTGGTCAATTTAAGTGAATGTTGAGCTTCTTCTACCCACCATTTAATAACATCAACACTTTTTCCAATGGATCTATTAAAACAGGACGGAGGGAGTTCAAAACATACAGGCTATGTTTCATTATCCAAAAAGGACAATCAATTTTAAATCAAAATTTCAAAACCACCTACCCTTCAGTTGGAAACCCTAAATTCCGACCTCCAAATCTGTTAGTCGTGGCTAGATCTGGCGGCTTGGGTGGCAACCCGTCAGGTTTCAATGTTTCTTTTTAGCAATTATTTTTACCAAAAAACTTGCAGGTGCTTTTCCTTAAGTTTCAATCAAGGGAGATTTTGAAATTTGAGGCCAACAAGAAGATGGCAATTATACCTTTTTGCCTCTATTTATATTGATGCAAAAGATAGGATGTGCATAACCTATTTTTCTACTTTCTACGAGTGTTTTTAGGTAAGTATTACTTCCTACATGTTAAAGATAGAAACCAAATAAATTCGTTAAACAAATGTGTAAAATCTTCCTTAATGTCAGATAAAGAATCAAATATCCCAAGTAGCCGCCGTGCTTATGCTAAATCAGGTCCTAAGTACTCGAACACCCCTCGTTGAAAAGGAATAAAGATTTAAATATCTACGTGCGTACTGTATACTCCCGCAGTCAGATTAAAAATATCCATTTGTATTTTTATTATTCTATACATAAACAATCGGTCTTCTTTGGTGGTACGAAGGTTGCATGTTATTCTAGACAAAGCATACAATTATATACATCACATTTGGAAAAGAAAGCAGATGAACATGCTTGTGAATAACATAAATGGCCGATCAGATTTCATATTTTTTAGGGTAAAGAATCTAAGGCTGGCTTCTTAGTACAATTCAAGAGAAATCACCCTTTACTAATTTAAAGAGGAACTTTATTAAAAGTTGTAGCAAATCTTCAAAGCAGCAATAACGCAACAGCTGACTGGACTGCATAGAGGTTCCACATTCGGAATGCGAATCACCTCCCCTCAAAAAAATTGAATTGAAAAGAATCACCTAAGGACATTTGGTTAGACAAGGCTTCTGTCCCAAATTAACAATGAAATTGACTAGTTAATCGCCATTCATAAAGAAACTGCAACACAAGTTTGTGAAAAAATCTTAATGGTTTTGTAGTGTTAAATGTTAATAACAACCTGTGAAAAAAATATTAATAATGTAAATTGACTCGTCGCAAATATTGCATATTATTTGCAACAGAGTATTTCCTCGCAAATAGATTAGAAGAGGAAGTCGGCCATGGATGAGGGGAAGTCACCACCTGCGCCGAAGAAGGACAATGGGAAAAAGGTGACGCTGTCGGGGCTGCTCAACTTCATCGACGGCCTCTGGCCGTCGTGCGGTAAGGAGAGGCTCATCGTCTTCACCACCAACCACATTGAGAAGCTGGGCCCGGCGCTCATTAGAAGGGGGGAGGATGGACGTGCACATAGAGTTGTCTTATTGTTGTTTTGAGGCCTTCAAGATGCTTGCCAAGAACTACTTGCTGTTGGAGGATCACCCTCTGTTTGAGAAGGTGAATGAACTGATAGAGGTGGAAGGTGTAAAAATAATGCCGGCGGACGTGGCGGAGAATCTGATGCCTAACAAGCCCTCCCTGATAGATGAAGAGAATGCCAGGTTGTGCCTGGAGAGACTGATCGAGGCGCTGTACAAGTGCAAGGACAAGGGACAGAAGGAGAACAAGATGTGAGCAAGCAGGAGAGACAAACATCAGCCAAGGAGGAGGAGATTAGGCACCAACCATCTGATTATCTGCCTAATGTATTACCGATTGTTTTTTTTGGATGATTATATGAATTACCGATTGTTTATAATCATGTTATCATCTGACGATCTTTTTTTTTTGCTGGTATTTGTCGTGATTTAGCTAGGTGGAAATAGTTATGGGTAGTAACAGACAGATGCAATATGATGTACTCTTGTCCTATAGATATTCATTTACAGTTACATAGACGGCAGTGGTCCATGTCAAGGTTTTACCTTGTTACTGGCCAATGAGCCCGGATTGCTATATTACCTGAATTTTTTGGCTCATGCCATATAACCTGATTTGGGGACCTAATCTTCCCATTTTTCCCTCTTAAACCCTAACTCTAAATCTCAAACTGATTTCTCCGTGGTTTCAGGTAGTTGCTGTTAATAAATTTTTAATCACTGCTACTGTCTTAAGGATGATATCTATGTACCTTTGCAAAGATGATAATAAAACAGTCAGAAGAAGTTGATGATCGAATCAAGCGAAACACTTTGTCCTTAAGACAGAATGCGCCCTCCCTATGGTGCTTAGGACTCGTGGGCGTCTGCCTCCCAGGATAAGACGGTCAACCACGTACAGTAGGAGCACTCCAAACAGTACGCGCAGCGAACCACAAATGTGTAATGCTTTCACAGAAGAGAGGAGGAAGGAAGAAGATGAAGTACTGGAAAAATCCGTACAGAAAAACCCATTTTGACAAGCTTTATAGAAATCCCGTTAAATCCCGTTGAAAACACACCGTTTCCCATTAAAGCCCGTTGAAACCCTTTCCCGTTAAACGGACGCGTCCGTCCGTTAACGGTCATAATAAAACGAACCCGTTTGGTTGAACCAAAATAAATTAGAAAACCAAACCATTGAATTTGTCCCAAAATAATATTTTCTTGTTGACCCAACCCGACCCGACCTGACCCGACCCGGCCGGCCGGCGCGTGCGAACTGAACCGAACCGAACTGAGCCGAGCCGGTCGGCCAGACGAACAGTGGCGGCGGCGGCGCGCGCGCGTGTGGGTTAGCCCACCTAGTGCATGGGTCCAACATCTCTCTCTCCCACAAAAGTGGGGTGGCCCTTGGGCCTAACTTCTAAGGCCAACCTTGGACCTTATATACCGTCCACAACTCCTCTTTGGTGTGGATGTGGGACTATTCATCCTTCACCCAATTCACTCATTCACATCAATATAAGTGGGTTTTAACATGGGTTAGTATACCCACTTCTAACAATCCCTCATATGAATGAGAATTGGCTGGATAACATATGCAAAAACTATGCAAAAAACTTGTGAAAGCAAATATTGAGAAGATCATGCATGGGGGAGAGGTAGCTTTCGGCTTTGAACCTTCCCTTGTGAAGACTATCGGGTTTTACTGGCTTATCAGTGAATGTGATGTCTTGAACTGTTCAGCCGTTTGTGTAAACCAAGACAATAGAAGTCACACAATCACTTCTCAGACACATTGTGGTTCTCATGACTTTGTTCATTTTGGCCCTGAACAAAACCTGGTTTTCATGAGTGCTCTAGAAGATTTAGCCTTAAAATCCTCATAGAAGTGGCCCCTTCACACTCATATAGGTGATTCTCATTAGGAGCATCCTGCAACACCCCACTCGAATGTTGTGACGTCAGGCCAGGCCCATGCAACCCACGTCACTGGCCCATCACGATAGCCATTAGGATATTTGATTGAACCGTATCTTATTATAATCCGACCCGTTTAGGCTAATTGTTAGGTAACGGGCTGAATGGGAATAATTAGTGCCAATTAGTGGCCCATCAGATTGGCCAGATGGCCCTGGCGCCATCTGCTCTCTTTAAATAGGAGGTCGTCCTCCTCATTTGAGTTATGCAATCAAACAAGTTCTAGTGATCTTCTTTATTCTTCCTTCTTCTTTGCTGATTTGGTACCTTGTGATCCTTACAAGAAGGATCACTAGAATACTTTGTTTGATAGCATAACTCAAATGAGGAGGACGACCTCCTATTTAAAGAGAGCAGATGGCGCCAGGGCCATCTGGCCAATCTGATGGGCTACTAATTGGCACTAATTATTCCCATTCAGCCTGTTACCTAACAATTAGCCTAAACGGGTCTGATTACAATAAGATACGGTTCAATCAAATATCCTAATGGCTATCGTGATGGGCCAGTGACGTGGGTTGCATGGGCCTGGCCTGACGTTACAACAATCCACCACGCTCCGCTGGTCGCCTTGTCCTCAAGGCGACAGTTCCGGAAAACGAGCCACAATATCGTCTTCCAACTCCCATGTAGCATCCTCCAACGGTTTACCCCGCCAGGCGATCAAAATCTCTGTAGTAATACGCCCAGCCCTTCGTACCCGGCGTTTGTCCATAACTGACGCCGGAACCGGTGCATCGAGTCGGCCCGAGGCTGAAGCAGAAGAGGTCCACCAATAGTCCACGGTAGACGGGTCACCAACAAACCGACGGAGGCGGGAAACGTGGAAGACAGGATGAACCAGCGATTCCGGAGGTAAGCCAGACGTTAAGCCACGACGCCAACACGCTCCACCACTGCATAGGGACCATGGTAACGGGGCACCAGCTTGGCCTGGTCCGTCCGAAACAAGGACGTCTGGCGCTGAGGAAGGACGGACACATAGACCAGATCACCCTCCTGAAACTCCCTGTCCGTGCGCTTTTTATCATATATCTGCTTCATGCGATTCTGCGCTGATGCCAAGTTAGCCTTTAACTGTCGGAGTACCTCATCTCGCGACTGAAGCATATAATCTACTTCCGCAACGGAAGAACGCTGTGGAACGTATGAGAGAACCAATGGTGGGGGTCGGCCATATACCACTTCAAAAGGGGAAAAACCCGTCCGAGTATGATAGGCCGTATTATACGACCATTCGTCCCAAGGGAGTAGCTGTAACCATTTACGAGGCTGAGTCCCCACAAAACACCGTAGATACTGCTCCAAACATCTGTTGACCACCTCAGTTTGGCCATCGGTCTGGGGATGATAGGCCGTGCTCATGTGAAGTGTTGTTCCCTGAAGAGCAAAAAACTCACGCCAGAAGTTAGATAGGAATACCTTATCGCGATCGGACACAATAGTTCGAGGCATCCCATGTAACTTAGCGATATGGCTGACGTAAACTTCCGCCACCGTCCTGGCAGTGAAAGGGTGGCTCAGGGGCAGAAGTGGGCATACTTGGACAGCCGGTCCACAACCACTAGAATGACCGATTTTCCTTGCACCACTGGCAACGCTTCAATAAAATTCATCGAAATATCCTCCCAAAACCCGATCTGGAATCGGAAGGGGCTGAAGCAATCCTGCGGGGAAGTGGTTGCCGCCTTGGCGCGCTGACAAATGTCATAAGCGGCCACATAGTTCTGGATGGCGCGTCGGATACCAGGCCATAGGAAACTTTGACTCACCCTCTTGTATGTCCGGAACACACCTTCATGACCCGCCATCACTGTATCATGGAAATGAGAAACGATTCGCTGGCGCAAATCTCCCGCATCTGGGACCCATAATCTGCCTCGCCATAATAAAATGCCATCATGCCATGCGTAGGACGGCTCATCCGTGGGCTGCTCCTGAAGGCGTGTGATGAGGCGCTGAGTGAAAGGGTCGTCCTTATACGCCTGACAGAGATCGGGCAGGAACGGACAACTCGGAACGGAGAGTGCCAGACATGTGCCCATGCTGTCCCGGCGCGACAAGGCGTCCGCCACAGTGTTCTCCGACCCCTTCTTGTAGATAATTTCATAATCATACCCCAATAATTTGCTCACCCAGCGTTGCTGTGCTGGTGTCGATACCCGCTGTTCAAGGAAATACTTAAGAGGCTGATGATCAGTGCGGAAGGTGAACCGACGCCCCAGTAAATATGGTCGCCATTTGGTCACTGCATGAACGATGGCCATCATTTCTTTCTCATACGCGGATAGCTGCAATGATCGACCAGAGAGTGATTTTCTAAAGAAGGCCACAGGTCAGTCTTGTTGCAATAGGACCGCCCCCAGGCCCGTGTCTGATGCATCCGTCTCCACCACAAACGGAAGAGTGAAATCCGGCAATAGAAGAACAGGCGCTGTGACCATGGCCTGCTTCAGGCGATCAAATGCATCTTGGGCTCCGTCTGTCCAGGTGAATGCTCCCTTTTTGAGTAGGGCGGTAAGTGGGCTGGCTAGGACACCATATTGTCTAATGAACCGGCGGTAGTAGCCTGTTAAGCCCAGAAATCCGCGGAGGCCTTTAACACATGTGGGCGCAGGCCACGAGGTCATAGCGGATAACTTGGTTGGGTCGGTGGCCACTCCCGTATGAGTAATAATATGGCCCAAATACTCCACTTGCTTACTTCCAAAAGAGCATTTAGAGCGTTTAAGAAATAATGAATTCACTCTTAAAGTAGAGAAAACCAACCTCAAATGCTCTAGGTGTGACGTCCAAGACTTGCTGTAGATGAGAATGTCATCGAAAAATACCAGAACAAACTGTCTGAGGAAGGGACGGAAGAGATCATTCATCAGGCTTTGGAATGTTGCCGGTGCATTGGTCAGGCCAAAAGGCATGACCAAAAACTCGAAGTGACCGTCGTGTGTGCGGAATGCCGTCTTGTGTATATCGGACGGTTGCATTCGAATCTGATGGTAGCCGGAGCGCAAGTCGAGTTTGCTAAAGAACATAGCACCAGCCAACTCGTCCAATAACTCCTCTATGACTGGGATAGGATATTTGTCTTTCACCGTAATCGCATTCAAGGCGCGATAGTCCACACAGAACCTCCACGTCCCGTACTTTTTGCGCACCAACAACACATGTGAAGAGAAAGAACTAGTACTAGGTTGGATGATTCCGGATGTGAGCATGTCCCGTACCAGGCGTTCAATCTCCGTCTTCTGCACGTGTGGATAACGGAGGCCGTACATTAGCTGGCACTGCACCAGGAATAATGGGGATAGCATGGTCATGGCCCCTGACCGGCGGTAGTCCAGTGGGCTCCGAGAAGAGATCCTGGTGGTCATCCAACATGAGGCGCATGTCTTCCGGAATTTCGGCCTGTGCCACATCCACACTTGCTCTCTGCTGCAACATCAGTCCCTGGGCGGCAAATCGGAAGAAGGATCCCACAGCCTAGGCTGTGTGTAATGCCCCAGGCTGGGCTCCCTGCAGGCGCACCCGTTGCCCATTGACTTCGAAATTCATAACCAAAGCCTTGAAGTTCCAGACTACATCGCCTAAGTCCTGGAGCCATTGGACCCCTAAGACGATGTCGGCTCCCTTGGTCGGTAGTAGAAAAAGATCAGTAATGAAGGTGTGCCCCTGGATAGTAAGGGTGGCCTGGGCACATACCCCCGAGCTCCTGAGATGTTTACCGTCCCCAATGAGAACGTCAAAGGGCTTGGCATCCGTCACATAGCAGCCCAACCGCTGTGCCACCTTGTCGTTAATGAAGTTGTGGGTAGATCCGCTGTCAATCAACACTGCTACGTCTTGGCGTTTGAGCAGCCCTTGGACTCGCATAGTGCGTGGGGTGAAAGTACCCGCATATGCGTGCACCGAGATCTCCGGTTGCATGTCAGCATAATCATGGGCCATCTCCTCAATAGGGTCGGTCATGTCATCGTCACCCTCCACAATCAATAAGCTTCCTGGAACTGAACAACGATGACCCTTGACATACTTATCGTCACAGTTGAAACACAACCCCTTGGCTCTGCGTTCTTCCATCTGGGCCTGGGTTAGACGACGGACAGGGGTAGCCAGCGCCCCTGCAGCAATGGGCCGGCCGGTAGAAGGACCAAGCGCTGGTGTTGAACCCTGCGCTGAGTTGATAGGGACCCTTTGTACTATTCCCCCACGTCCACCTCGTCGCTGTCGGCCCAGTTTTTCCTCTTCGATGCGAGCATGACGTACCACATCCCTCATCGTGTGGCAAGGGTAGTGTCTCATCTCGTCTGATATCTCCTGCTTCAATCCCCTCTTGAATGTTCCCACAAGAGCAGCGACTGGCCAATCAGGCAAGCGATTGGCAATCTTCATGAACTCGGCATAATATGCTCGTACTGTTGTGGTCTGGCGCAAGCTGGATAACATCTCGTTAAAGTCCTGGAATTCATTGGGGCCAAACTGCACGCAGAGTTCATCGGCAAAGGATGCCCATGTCGGATATCTGACCTCCTTTTCGTAATAGCGGAACCACACCGAGGCATCACCATCCAGGTGGAACGCTGCTATGCACAACCGTTCAGTCTCCGAATAGGTCCCCTGATAGTCGAAGAATTTCTCCGCCTTATAGATCCACTCCGTGGGATCTTCTTCTCCACTGTATCGGGGAAATTGAAGACGAGCCAGTCGGGGCTCTGCCCCTCCACGCAGGCCCCCTTGATGACCCAGCGGCTCCTCATAATCCCCCTCGAACTCCTGTTGGATATTCCGGAGAGGTGTGGTCATAGAGGCATTTTGTCGAACACCTGGAATGCCTCGTACTCCTCCTCCCCAACGGCCGCCATCTCCTGTCTGGTGAAGGGATCCAAATCGAACCCCTTTCATGGTGTTGTTAGGCGGAGGGATCCCTATTCCTGATCCACCATAACCCCTCGATCCACCCGCCTGAGACGTCTCTCCATTAGGTGCCGAAAACACTGGCGGAGGAGTCAGCGCCCCTCCTGTTTGGTTGGCCGTGGTTTGTGCCTGCGAGGTCTGCAACTGCAGCAGTTTCGCAAGCATGGACCTGATCTCGGCCATGTCGTTCTCGCTAGTCGCCTTCGGGCTAGTGGCCTCGTTGGTCACGCCTTGATCTGGCTGTGCCTCACTGGCCGTCGCTGGCTGCTTACGAGGCGGCATCTCTGTCACGGATCGGGACCGCTCAATGAATTGCTCACTTGTGGTTGGGTTGCCATTATGGTGATTCTTAATGTATAGGCTTCAAGCCCATTCCCCTCAATGAATTGCTCACTTGTTCTTTGGTCAAACCCTTTGTAAGCGGATCCGCAATATTTTCTTTTGACCGAACATACTCAATGGAAATTATTCCACTAGAGAGCAATTATTTTATGGTATTATGCCTCCAACGTATATGTCGAGACTTACCACTATACAAGTTACTTTGTGCTCTTCCTATAGCAGATTGACTATCACAATAGATATATATAGGTGGCACAAGTTTCCCCCACATTGGAATATCTTCTAAAAAATGACAAAGCCACTCAGCCTCTTCGCCTGCTTTATCAAGTGCAATGAATTCTGATTCCATTGTGGATCTTGCAATGCACGTTTGCTTAGAAGATTTCCAAGACACTGCTGCACCTCCAATAGTAAAGACATATCCACTTGTGGATTTTGAGTCTCTTGTATCAGATATCCAATTTGCATCACTGTACCCCTCTAGTACTACTGGATACCTTGTATAGTGCAGTCCATAGTCCAAGGTATATCTTAGATATCTAAGAACCCTGACTAGAGCCTTCCAGTGGTCTTCCCCTGGATTGCTATTATATCTACTCAGTTTACTTACTGAGTATGCTATGTCCGGTCTCATACAATTCATGAGGTACATGAGACTTCCAATAACTTGAGAATATTGGAGTTGTGATATGCTCTCACTCGTGTTTTTGCTTAAATGCAATGTCACATCCACAGGTGTTCTCGCTGGACGATTATCATTCTCATTAAATTTGTCTAGGATTTTTGTAATGTAATAAGATTGAGATAATACATATCCATCAGATGTTCTAGTGATTTTCATCCCTAATATAACATCTGCAACACCCATATCCTTCATGTCAAACTGTTTGTTTAACATCCTCTTAGTAGCTTTAATGATATTATCATTACTACCAATAATGAGCATATCATCCACATAGAGGCATACAATAACATAGCCTTCAGGTCTAGCTTTGACATAAACACATTTGTCACATTCATTAATTTTGAATCCATTTGACATCATCATTTTGTCAAATTTTTCATGCCATTGCTTAGGTGCTTGTTTAAGCCCATAGAGAGACTTAACAAGTTTGCACACTTTGTTTTCTTGACCCGATACAATAAACCCTTCAGGTTGTTGCATATATATTTCCTCATTCAAGTCACCATTCAAGAATGCTGTTTTTACATCCATTTGATGTATTTCAAGATTATACAAAGCAGCTATAGCAATTAACATCCTAATGGAAGTTATTCTTGTGACTGGTGAGTATGTATCAAAATAATCTTGACCTTCCTTTTGCTTGTATCCTTTGATAATAAGTCTTGCTTTATATTTGTCAATTGATCCATCAGCCTTCATCTTCCTCTTGAAGATCCACTTGTATCCGAGAGGTTTACTCCCTGGAGGTAGATCTACGAACTCCCAAGAAATCGATGTATACTGCTATTATTGGCATAACCAATGAATATTACTGACATTTATATCAGGAATATCCGATTTATGAACAAGAAATCGATATGCACTGCTATTATTGGCATAACCAATGAATATGCAATCAATGGTCTTTGGTCCAATTTTAATCCTCTTGGGATTAGGGACCGCCACTTTTGCTAGACACCCCCATACTTTTAAGAAGTTGTAGGAAGGCTTTTGACCTTTCCATAACTCATATAGTGTCTGCAAGGTTTTCTTATGAAGTATTTTGTTGAGAATATAATTGGATGAAAGCAAAGCTTCCCCCCACATGTTCTGAGGTAACCCAGAACTGATTAACATGGCATTCATCATTTCTTTTAAAGTTCTATTTTTCCATTCAGCAACTCCATTTTACTGTGGTGAATAAGGTGTCGTGGTTTGGTGTATAATACCATGTTGTGAACAGAATTCACCAAAAGGTGATTCATATTCCCCACCTCTATCACTTCTTAGAACTTTTATTTTATTGCCAAGTTGATTCTCAACCTCTGTTTTATATAATATAAACATGTTAATAGCCTCATCTTTACTTCTCAGCAAGTACACATAACAATAACGAGTGCAATCATCAATAAATGTAATAAAGCACTTTTTACCTCCTCTTGTTTGAACAAGTTTTAAATCACATACATCGCTGTGAATTAACTCAAGAGGTTCAGTACATCTCTCAATACTTTGGAATGATTTCCTTGTTAATTTAGATTTCACACAAGTTGCACACTTATGATTAAAGTCAATATTAAATTTAGGCAGATATTCCATATTAATCAATCTTCGTAAAGCATCATAATTAACATGTCCTAATCTACCATGCCACACATCACATGACTTAATCATATAAGAGGAAGAAGCATTCTCATTCATAACATTAGCAACAGATACAATAGATAAAACATTGAGCTTAAAAAGCCCTTCATTCAGGTACCCTTTTCCCACGTACATCCCACCCTTGGTCAAAACAAATTTATTTGACTCAAACACCAACTTGAAGCCATTCTTGCTCAGCAATGATCCAGGCACTAAATTCTTTCGAATTTCTGGCACATGCATCACATTGTTGAGCGTGAGTTCCTTGCCCGAAGTCATCTTGAGCACCCCCTTTCCAATTCCTTCAACCTTGGCAGTAGAAGAGTTGCCCATAAACAGTTGTTCACCATTTTCCACAGAGTGATAAGTGGAGAACATTCTCCTGTTTGAGCACACATGACGGGTAGTCCCAGTATCCACCCACCATTCTCTATCGTTAGTGACCATATTCACTTCCGAAATCACAGCAGAAAGGTTGATGTCATGCACATTGGTGGAGAGATTCTCCACTTCGGTCATGTGGGCTTGTGCCTTCTTCTTCTTGAAACCATCTTGTTTCTTCCGTTTGTAACAATCCTTAGCCTCATGGCCCATCTTGTCACACACATAGCACTTGCCCTTGAACTTATTGTTGTTGGAGTCATTGTTTGACTGACTCCCAGGATGCTTCCTCTTTTTGTTGGTGAAGCCATTGCTTTTATGCCCTTGTTCCATAACATTGACTTTGGTCTCCATGCCATGACCCCCGGTTTTCTTTTCAGAAGAACAGTTGTCCTCTTCAATCCTTAACCTCACAATTAGATCTTTCAAGTTCATCTCCTTTCGCTTATGCTTTAAGTAGTTCTTGAAATCCTTCCAGGAAGGTGGTAGTTTCTCAATTATTGCTGCCACCTGGAAAGACTCACTTAAAGTTATGTCTTTTGCATGTATTTCATGAAGGATAACTTGTAGATCTTGAACTTGATTGATCACAGTCTTAGAGTCCACCATTTTGAAGTCTAAAAATTTGCCGACCACGAATTTCTTCGTTCCAGCATCTTCTGTTTTGTACTTCTTGTCTAAAGACTCCCACAGTGCCTTAGCACTTGTCATCGAACTGTACACATTATATAATGTGTTGTCCAATCCGTTAAGGATATAATTTCGGCATAAAAAATCTGCATGTTTCCATGCATCTACTGCCGCAACAGCCGTTTTGTCTTCCCGTTTCTCCTCAGTGAGAACGGGTACTTCCTCTTTAAGGAATCGGGCCAAATTCAGCGTGGTAAGATAGAACAACATTTTCTGTTGCCATCTTTTGAAATCCACACCACTGAATTTTTCTGGTTTCTCCCCTTTAACTTGAACAGGAGCATTCACCGGAGTGGGAATCAGTACCGGAGTGAAGTTCTCAGTAGCCATTTCTGTAACTTTGCAAATCACAGAAGATTATCTCAGTAAAATACAGTAAATTTTTTCAGTACAGTACAGTAATTAAAATTAACAGCAGTAACATTCTGTCTTAAGATTGTTAATAAATTTTTAATCACTGCTACTGTCGTAAGGATGATATCTATGTACCTTTGCAAAGATGATAATAAAACAGTCAGAAGAAGTTGATGATCGAATCAAGCGAAACATTTTGTCCTTAAGATAGAATGCGCCCTCCCTATGGTGCTTAGGACTCGTGGGCGTCTGCCTCCCAGGATAAGACGATCAACCACGTACTGTAGGAGCACTCCAAATAGTACACGCAGCGAACCACAAATGTGTAATGCTTTCACAAAAGAAAGGAGCAAGGAAGAAGATGAAGTACTGGAAAAATCCGTACAGAAAAACCCATTTTTACAAGCTTTATAGAAATCTCGTTAAAGCCCGTTGAAAACACACCGTTTCCCGTTAAAGCCCGTTGAAACCCTTTCCTGTTAAACAGACGCGTCCGTCCGTTAACGGTCATAATAAAACGGACCCGTTTTGGTTGAACCAAAATAAATTAGAAAACCAAACCATTGAATTTGTCCCAAAATAATATTTTCTTGTTGACCCAACCCAACCCAACCAGACCCGACCCGACCCGGACGGCCGCGCGTGCGAACCGAACCGAGCCGAGCCGAGCCGGCCGGCCGGATGGATGGTGGCGGCGGCGCGCGCGCGTGTGGGTTAGCCCACCTAGGTGCATGGGTCCAACATCTCTCTCCCCCACAAAAGTGGGGTGGCCCTTGGGCCTAACTTCTAAGGCCAACCTTGGACCTTATATACCATCCACAACTCCTCTTTGGTGTGGATGTGGGACTATTCATCCTTCAGCCAATTCACTCATTCACATCAATATAAGTGGGTTTTAACATAACCCACTTCTAACAGTTGCATGCATACCACACTTCAACGAATTATATCTCCTTCATTTCTGATCTTTTTTTATTTTTTTTATTTTTCTTTATTTTTACTATTTTTTCTTCTAATGATGATATCTTAAAAATTTTGAGATAATATTTAATAAAATATAAAAAATTCATGATAAATGACATGTGGTGTCTCAACATAGTTCTGCTATCATCATGAGAAAAAAAGGAGAAAAAATAAAGAAGAACCAAAAATGGGTGAAAAAGGATAAGAAATGGGAGAGATATTAATCCTTTAAGTATGTCCTAAAAAATATGCGAAAATTGATTAAAAATAAAGGAGATATGATTGGTTGAAGTGTAGTATGCATGCAAGTGACTTGAAACTAGTTAATGTGGAAAAATCAGCTTGGGGTTTAGGGTTAGGGTTCAGGAGGGCAAAATGGGAAGATCAAGTCCCCAAACTAAGTTATATGGCATGAGCCCTGAAAAATATAGTAATATGGCTATCCGGGCTGATTGGCTAGGTAATATAGAAAAACATCTCCATGTCCGAATGGAATCAAATTCTTATTTGAATGTTAATCCCATTTGCATACTTGATCTGTTATTAGCCTCAAGTTTGCCCCAAGTTCGCTAACAAATTTGGCTTTATCCTATCCAAATTTGAGAAAGCTGAACTAATGGTATGGCAAGTAACTAATACCTTTACCCTAAAGAAGTAAACTAACACCAAAAAACTCCTGCATCTGATGCAAATTTAGCAATTGTTTCCCTATCATCTGTAATGACAAAAGAAAGGAATGAAAGATTAAACATGTCATAGATTTACGATTATTGCAAGGCAAAGTAGCCAGACATTGCTTGTGCTGTCGATTGGGTGTGAATAGAGATTACACATTACTCTATCCAAGAGCTCCAATGATCATCCTTTTATCAAGTTTAACTGCAAATGAAGGTAATTTTATCTTTCTTTCCTTTTTGCTATATCGAATAGTAAGCACTTATGAAAGGATCACCACATTAGAGGGGAGATTGAGGTTGGGGGGATTTCATTGTTACCAGTCCCCCTAACCCACAAATATTAAAAAAATTAAAATTTGCTGCTTGTCAACCTATGTATTTCCCCATCCTGTAGCTCCCCATTTTTTTACTGAGAAAGCTGTTGACCTGATCAGTTTGATCATTCAATTCTTTCTTCCCCTCTTTCTGACTTTGTTATTTTTGGGTTTTCAGGCAGTTATTCTTTCTGAAAATTCTCTGTAGCCTTTGTTCTCTTCATCATAATCAATTACTCAAAAAAACCTCTTGACCTCTATGTTTCTCTGCTAAACCATATGATCTTATAGAATCATGAATAAAAGTATCTATAATCTTTCTAAGATACCCATGAAGGATTATTGGCCAACCACTCTTTCCTATGTAAAAATTTGGCCAACACATGCAATCATTTCTTTATCTTGCACTATACCACAGCGTGATGGGTTTAAACATAACGTAACTACGAAATAACCTATCTCAATGTCTAGTTTAAATCCTTAAAATAATTTCACCGAAAAGAAAAAAAAAGAAAGAAAACCTTGCACTATTAGAAATAACCGTTTCTTTGGTTTGATCACTGCAAGCTACTTTCCCGCATAGGTATTCTACTTTGAGCATATACTTGGAGTTGGATGATCTTTCTTTGTTGTTTTTAATCGCAATTGCTTCGTGTTTCATTTTTCTATTCCTATATAACTGTTCATCAACTAGTTAGTATTAAGATCCAATGAAAAAGGAAAACAAAAATGCTCCTTATTTTCCATTTTATATGAACATGGGGAGTGTTGCATGCAGTCCATTGCCCAAGACCCTCCGTGTCCAAACATAAACAAAGCCCTTAGTCAACCAGCTCAAAACCCTAACTTTTGCTCTAACTCGGGCTTCTCCCCCCTAAAGCCTCACCACGATAACTGTAACCAAAGAAGGAGTGCAGCCAACGAGCAAGGTCAACTCTCAAACCAGCCTCTGCATGAAAATTTCCAAGGCAGGAGTCGTCGTGACGACCACGCTCTCGACCATCCATGTTCCAAAACACCAAGGCAAGACCACAAGACCCTCATGCATGATTCCATGCAAACACAGGCCGAAACCCAATGCCAGACCCAGCTGCACATCATCTCACACCCCGCCTAGCACGTCGTCTCCCTACCAATCATAAACAAACAAATACATACACAGATACGCTCCTCATCTTCATATTCATCTCATCATCCAATCTATGTAAAAAATATATGTTCGTCTTCTTAGTCATCCATCTACATTGCTATCACTGTTGCTACTAGCTAGCCTACTACTGTTAGCATTAACAACATCGTCAGATGTGATTATTACACCGATTAATTGGCATAATTAAGACTTGAAACTTTAAAATTTGTTATGGTTATTAGCTTCTAGAGAACCTCTGGGATTGTGAGAAGTTACTGGTGCAAATGCCTTCTCCTTGCACTCGTCGCTTGATCAGGTGGGGGGAGACGATGGACACGAGACCGCCCAGCGGCGGCCGCATCATCGCACGGTAGCTCGATTCCTCATACGGCCTGCGGTGGAATCTTACATAATGATGGAACGTGTCGCGGCTGCCAAGCCGCTCGCCGTCCTTGCGGAAGAAGGCTGCGGGGGACTGCAGGAAGGAGGGCCTCGGCGTGCGGGGAGCGGGCTGGAATCTACGGGCGGCCGGGGAGGCGAAGGAGTAGGAGCGGGCATTGAGTGGGGAGAGCACGGCGGGGGAGGCGGTGGTGGGGGACTTGTCGGGGAATGGGCCAACCTCTGCGGGAGAGGGGTCCACCCGGGAGAGTGTCCACGGCTTGAGGGAGTCGAGGTGGGAGACGGTGAAGGAGAAGCGGGAGGAGGATGACGGCCCGACCTTGTTCGGGGCCGCTGCGGCGGGGGTGAAGCGGAGGGAGCAAGCGCGAGGATTGGACGAGAAGGCGGGGGAGGCGGTGCAGAAGGTGAAGTCCGGCGACGGGTCGTCGTAGTCCGACGAGGTCACCAGCGTGGTGGCCCTCCACTGGTCCACAAATGGCCGGGCCCCCTAACACCACCATTAATCAAAGAAACAATCATATACTTAATTGATAAACCAGATTAATCAAATTGAAATAAGATCAAACAAACAATCTTAGTTAAGTAAATGATTGATTATTTAATCTGAATACCTTCCAGATGAAGGAGAAATGGGAGGGAGGATCAATGACGAAGGCGCGGTGGAGACGACCTGGGTAGAATTCCGATAAGACCTTGAGGGTGGCCATGAATAAAGTGATGAAAGCCGAGGCCGACCTGAAAAAGCCTGCATTGTTCCATTCCATTTGCATTGGAAAAACCAATCAATTTCACCATTACTTAAATAAACTACCAATTAATTGCATCTCCATGAACTTGTCTGACTATTACTAGTAGTTTAGTGCTAGACCATGACCACCATTTCATAAATGAATTAATGAGTTCCTAGTTTTTGTTTCCTTGTTCATCCTTGTGAGGGAACAACGGCCTGCAGGAGCTGCCGGTGGCAATCATTTTGGAATGCAACGAAAACATCCTCTGAGTGTGACAGTCACCAGAAGGGACAGTCCTGGGCCACTGGCTAAAGGCTAAGCATGACGCTAATCTGCATTAATGGAGGGTGGTTGGTTGGAAATGAAGATGATCAGAAATGAGCGTGATTTCATTGGAGTTACGATGAGCAGTGAGGGATTTGAGGCAACCCAGTTGGTGAAGCGTGATATGAGAGAGAGAGAGAGAGAGAGAGAGAATGGCAATGATACTTACTGGCATCGAAGAGGATGACGAACTGGTCGACGCCTATGGACATGGAGGCGATGGCCACTTCCAGCGTGAAGACCAGCAAACGAATGTACCTGCAGAAGAGTTCAATTTTAGTAGGATTTAGAATATAGAATGAGCTTTCTAGAACTGAAAGTTGTTTAATGGATGGACATTTTCTGCGAGTGGAGCTTCTGGTAGTCTTGTTTTATACGAAAGACCTGAAAAACAGAGGAACACAGAGAGAGGAGAGTGAGAATCTTCTTATTTTCTGGTTCATGGATGAAGTTGCAGGAAGAAGTCGAAATGGAAGAAGAGAGAAAAAGACAATCATTTACCAAAACTGGTCTTGCTTCTTGATCATGGCCAGCAACGTAGGCAGCTCCTTCTGCGAGCTCTGCGGAGAACTCGTCTGCTATCAAGTAATCTGTTTCAAAACAAGAACAAAAAGCAGAGTGAATAAGAACAAAAAGAAACAAAGTGGTACAAGTTCTGTAGAGATCTGAAATCTCATCCTTTTGAAAACTTTAACTGCCTATTCAGCGTTAGACAAGAAACAGAGGCGACCCAGAAAAGAACAAGATTCCATGAGGCAAAAGAGGAGCAGATGGAAAGAATAGAAGAAGAGACGGCATGTGTCTTACTGGGTTTAAAACACAAAGAAAAGAAAAGAAACAAAAGGAAAAGTAGGCAACCGAGTGAAAGTGGGCTGGTACCAGTGCCAATGCTTTCTCTCCAAGAGAGGCATGCCCTTAGCTGCCTAGCTGCCTTCTTCACGTTCTCCCCTCTGGCCCTCAGAAACCTCTCTATGCAGGCATTGTTGCAGAACTTCTCCTGTACACCCACAGAACATCAGAACCGTTTCAACAAAAAATAAGATCCTGAGACTCAAACTATCACTAAATACAGAGAATATAGTAGTATACAACAAGCTCTCAAGTCTCAGCTAGTGCAAATTGAGCAAACCTGTTTCACAGAGAGGGGAGCTTGTTTCTTGAGGATCTGAAAAACAGCCTCTATCCTCTGCTTGTCTCTCTGCACCTTCTCACCCATCCCAGACCAGAATCAAACTGGACAAACTCAGAGAAACCCCCTCGTGTTTCCTCAAGCGACCTCACCCAGCCATGGTCAGAGAAAAGTAAACAAGACAAATAGCTCACAGGTCAATGAAAGCATCCATACAGCTGTCTTTGAGGACAAGAACCAAAGAGAGAAATGAGCAATGGTGATTGGTGAGAGGGGAATGAGCTGACAGAGAATGGAGTCAAAGGAGAAGGCTAGAGGGAAGGGGAGATCGGGCTATTTAAATGGAAAAGTCGGCAGAGACAGGGCAGCTGACGTCGTTAAAGGGTTTACAAATAACGGCTGGGGGTGGATGTGTGAAAGGGGGGGTCTTAACGGAAACCGTTTCATTAGTGTGAAATGAAGCATAGCTTAATTGATTG
This sequence comes from Houttuynia cordata, assembly GCA_039654745.1. Classification (NCBI taxonomy): domain Eukaryota; kingdom Viridiplantae; phylum Streptophyta; class Magnoliopsida; order Piperales; family Saururaceae; genus Houttuynia; species Houttuynia cordata. The sequence continues at coordinate 20,295,772 of CM077502.1, forward strand.
TAAACTATGATCAACAAAAGGAAGTTAAATAGGAAAATAATTGTAGAATATGATGTGGCTCCATTATAGCTGGTCATTTTCTGCTTTAATGAGCTTATAAATTGTTCCCAACAGAAACGCTGCAAGTTGCCAGCTTTGCTTGTTTTCATTTTGGACATTTTATCAAATGGGATGGGAGTTGGGACCCCTATGCTTGTTACAAATGGTACTCCCTCCATCCAATATTACCTGTCTGCATTAGAAAACTAAAATGAACTAGTTTTCTAACGCAGGCAGGTAATTTTGATCGGAGCGTGTATTATATGTTCCATATGTCCTATTTTAGAGGCTCTATATCAAAAAGAGGACAGTTCTCTGTATGGTCAATTTAATTAGATTTTGAACCTCTTCCTCCCCTATTAGTTGGGGTTTCTACCAAATTAAATTTTTTTTTTCTGATGGAGCATCGAAAACAGGTTTTTTTACCAATCGGGGTAAGTGACCAATTTGTGGGGCGTGAATCTTAACTTAAAAACTGGTACACTCTAATTTTTAATTGAAAATAAAAGTCAGAAGATGGTTTGAAATTAAAAGAGCAAAAGAAATATCATATAAAAGGACCTGGAGATGATGTTGCATTTTTTATGAACTATGGGCATGAAAAAGTGGGGGGTCGTCTGTAATACAGTTTGCCATCTTTCCCGAAGCCATATAAGCTAGATGTATTGGTAAGTGAGTACTTAACCCTAAGTGATCATCTTCCTTCTCTTTGTCTTGATTCATAAAGTTTAGAGATTCTATTCTCTTCCTCTTCCATCGTCAGCTTCCCTACTCTGAATCACCATCCTTCCACTTTTTTACATGTTTTAGACACTTGGATTCAAGATGTTCTTTCCTCCCCACACAAGTTTCTTCCTCGTTTTTTGCCCTTTCTCCACTTTCCACTTCATCACTTATTCAAATTTCGAAACAAAAGCTGTAAATATAATCACAAGGAGATCAGCACCTTCATCTCACTAACTTCATTAAAATTTAAATACCTCACATACATTTTTTGGTGTCCAAGTCCTTAGAACCGGACTAAAAAGGGTCGGCAACTGGCCTCTTAGAGCAGCGTATCTAATTATTGTCTGAGGTACGTACAAGGCTCACCCACGTGCGGATAATCCCGCGTAAGTGGCCAATAAAGTGGTGTTTTGAACTTTGGAGCTCCCCCTTCGCGAGGCCTGTCGTGTCCATCACACCAACGCCCTGTTGGTAGTATTATCTCGATTAATCACTCACCTTTGTTCTATCTCTCTTTCTCTCTTTAATGTTGGGCAGTAGTAAATTGTGTGACATGATGAGACAAGTGGACAATATGGCCCCCATCCAAACATGGTGCAACTTTGATTGAAATAATCTTAGTTCATCCCCCTGTGGTTGTTATCCGAATGTTTGTCATCTACACTAAACGTACAAACAAATAACTGGAAGATGAAGACCGTTCACCAGCTTAAATGCTTTCATTTTCTAAATTTGAAGGTAAGACATAAGCATTGTTGCCCTGATGGAAAAAGGGAAACAAAAGGAAAAGTAATAAAGCAACTGCAAGCAAAGGCCTACTAAAAATAAGAAATTATATTCCACAATAGGAGGCACGCAATCAAATTGCCCTATAAAAGCCTATAAACAACGGATCATCAAGTAGATTCCTAAAATTAAAACAGGTTGGCGGCCATTATGGTAAGATTTGAAGTGGGCATCAGTAAATAGTGGGGCCTTTTGTAGCTTGTGGGTCGCCCAAGAATTGGCCTATATTTGCTGTATTCAGTGGATTGAAGTATGTGTTGAGCTTGGGGCCTTCATCACATGACGCCCACATCAAATGATTTAAGCAAGTGGCCTGTACATACCCCTATTTCAGGGGGTCTATGATTGGATGGAGGAAAAAGTTAGAATTTGGGAAGCTCCATGTGTTTTTGTAAGCGTTCATGTGTATTTGATACAAGAATCCAAATCCTTCTACAAGGGGACTCGTGAATCTGTGATCGGCTAGGACATGCTCTGCGTGTCATCTATTGCCCCGAATCAAATATATGTCCTACAATATGTCCACTTTTGTCGAATTGCGGCCACAAAAGCCAGAAGATTACAAAGTTTTCATCTTACTAGTTACAAAGTGAGCTGCCTAGGCCTAGCTTTTCTTGGGCTACATTACTATTTGTTATTCATCGGATTTAGAAAGGGAGCTGATAACTGTACACCAGGTTAGACATCCACAGGTGATGTGGTGACTGGAGTGGTGACTAACTTGATACCCATAAGCCCAGTACATTTCAAGCCCAACTCTATTGTCTTTTATTAATTCATATTGCTGGTTAAGCTGTTTACCACGAGCCCATTTACATCAGAACCTTATTACCTAATCCTCAGAAAAATTTTCGATTATTATGAGCCTTTCCTACTAGTACCATAAATTGTTCGGTACTACTACTAGTTTAGCAGTTTTTGGTATCAGTTAATTTGATTTATTTGGTACAACAGTTTTTCGTTATTGGTTTAACAATATCAGTTAATTTGAAATGCTATGATTTTTATTTCCTTACTTGCTTAAGTTAGTCTGGAGTTTGAATTTGCTTCACTCTACACGTCTACAATTGTCCTGCATCACAATTCACCAGTGGAGCCAGGTTTAAATTCCGGGCCTGAAGTATTCGTTGAGAACCTTAAAAAGGACTTTATCTGTTAGCCATGATCAGACAAACCACTATGTAATATCTCAAGCAATGTGCATCCATAGGCACGAGCCCATGGGCCATGGCCGATGCTTAATTTTGGATCATTAACGTCCAGAGTACCGTTTTAGTCTGTCTCATACAAACTTTTAACTATTTGGTCATTTTCTGCCTGGCCACCTCCAGTGTTGCAGCTACATATCTCCACTTAATTAGTTTGAAATCAGCTTCCTCTGCCCAATCATTATGCTAAAAGTTAGAAACTATTTATTGTCTAAACCTCTACCAATAATTACTAACATCCCCGTCTTCATTATTTATAAGCTTGAAAGGTGATCATGATATTATCTGAGCATCTACTTCTTATATTTTTTTGAAGAGCTGATATTACTTGATAAACATCAATGACAATGCTCACCGAACCACCCTGGTATTGTCAGTATAGTGAGTAGGCATTATCACGTCTTTGTTGTGAAATCAGTGACATATCTCCATTTTCTGCCAAGAGGAGAGCTCATACTGGAAGGCCAAGTAACCTCTATACCAGTATGTGTGGCAATTGGTCCATTCATCTGGGGTCCCTTCTGCTCAAACTTGCCTTTCCCAGTCCAAAATTGTATTGACTCTCTAGAACACACAAGCCTAAATTCAGCCAGTTATGGAACCAACTTAACTAGTGAAGCCATTATTAGCAATGTTCATCTTATCCAAACAGAATATACCCAAATGCAGACACACGAAATCCAGTCACAAACATGCATTACTTGTACCACCATTTCGTGAAAAAAAGAATAGCTTGTGAAGGACTCCTTGACTTCTTCCCTCAGCTGAACAAGAGGTGGCCTATGAAGACTAGAAGAAGAAGTGGGGAAGGGAAATTAGAGCAATGTGGCTTGAGTTAGAAGGAATGCGGAGGAGGGAGGAGAGGTAATAGGCTTGAGAGAGTGAAATGACTAAGTTAAGAGGTGGCTTCTTGTCCTACAAGGGAAAAAGGTGGAAAAGGACTTGGCACCAAGAGAATATGTTATGCATGATTGATCTGCAAGGGAATGAAAAATTGCGGTAGGAACAGTGATCTAGACTTCACCCTTCTCCAAGCAAATTGATTGTTTCACTCCTCCACCTCCCACCTCCCTCCTCCCTCTCCACATCTCTTCACCTTTCTCCCCCTTATTTCCTCGCTCTTCACCTATCATGAAAACACACACCCACTTCTCCCAATGGGGTGGCTCCAGTCCCTACTCTCCCCACTGAAGAAGCTCTGGGTTCGCCTGCATTCAGCCCATAGAAAGAGTACATTTTTCCTCAGTCCTCATTCACAACTTAAGCATTTATCTTTTTTTATCTTATGTCTCTTCTTCTCCTTCTCCTCTTCAAGGTATCTTACCATGATCTTCAACTTCTGCCATATTCTCTATTTTTCTTCTTTGCTTCCTTGGTATTCAAATTACCACATCCATAGAACCATTATCATCATATCTCATGCGACCTTTCTTTTAATGCATATTCATGCAACATGACTTCCATTCTATTGCCTTCTGTGCCATTCTTCACACATTCTTTTGTCATTTTTGTATTTATTACAGTCCCATAGCCAGTTTGAATAACCCGCCCACCGCATCTATTCATGCGTGCCTTTGTGTCTTTATACGACGATTTGCAGCACTCGGCACATGCCAATGCGCTTGAGCCGGGGCAGATAGAGATATTTTTTTCATAACAGCGTTTATGTAATGATAATGTCTTTTATGGGTTTGTTTTCAACAGGTAGAGGAATATACATTCTGTATGAAGACGTGAAGTCATGCCAATATGAAGATGTGCATGTGTTGTGGTCGATCCTAGTGGAGTCACACGCACCCACCATGCCCTCTAGACACCCAGCTCTGCTTGGAGCCCCCTAGCTATTGAGACAATGCGGATCACAACGAGTGGGAGCTTTCTTGTACATATATTAGTATCAATCTTGCATAAAACACACAGGCTTCTTCTCAAATATCCTTCTCTGTAGCAAGGATACTATATATAGCAGAAGTCTTAGACACGTACAGGATATCATGGAGGGTGATATACAAACTAATGTCTCACACCTTTCTTTACTTTATGAAGAAGAGATATATATTGGCAGTGGTTTCTCTAGTTGTGGTTTCTTTGTCTATTGAGTGTTGGGAAGATGTCGACGTTTCAAGTTAGTATTAGGAGTGCCTTCCTTTCTCCTGATTAAGCATGTCTGCATTTTGTTATGCATTGAGTAGCCATACATACACCTTGCTAGAGCAATTGTTTTCACAATGAGCTCAAGTTAATTTGTGTTTTAAAGAGTGTCTTCCAATGGTGAGAAGCAACAAGAAGGGCAGACATGTGCCAACATAAGCTGGAAGAAGGAAATCATGAGTTGTTTTTTAGTCATGAATCAATTCCTTTCTTTTTCAAATATGGGACTGCACCCACCTAAGAGTACATCAAACTTCAACTTGGTAGACCACAACTGATAAACTCAATAGTTGCTAAGGTGGCTTAAAAAAATAGTAGTAATACATATTTCTACTACTTCCAATCTGAAACCTACCAGGTTTGACTAGTTATTATATGAGAGATTTGCATTATCTTTGCCTCTAATATTGATAATAAAATATTAACCCAATTTAGGGGGCTGTTTGGGAGGCCATTTCATGACTATAGGAAAGGTAAAAATTTTCACTTTCCTTTCCCCAAATGAAATAAAAATAGTAGTTTGTTTGGGAGGCCCTTTTTTTAATGTTCCTTCAGATCATTTAAGATATAAAGGGTTGTCTAGAAAATTCATTTAAAAACCCATTTAAAGTTATTTATAGTCTATTTTTACCATTATCATTTAACATTTAAATGTTCCCATGAGGACATTCACATCGTAAATGAAAAATAGCCTGTAAATGGCCTTAAATGATACTTTGGCATTTGAATGTAATTCAATGAATGTGCCTCCCAAATATGTTTTAATAGGAAATGGTCTTAAATGATGTGGGAAATAGCCCCTAGGTGGACTTTATGTTCATACGTCGTCCTTTTTAGCACTTCGATGCTATTAAATTATTAGAACTTAATAACTCTTTATTAAACTAGATAAAGAGCAACATGCCTTTAGCCCTTGAAGAACATAGTCATAACTTTAATCACATTCTATATATCATGTTGTTAATCAGACTGATCTTATTGTTTGGCCTCATGCTGAAGTTAACTCACTTGATATGCTTATAGGGTGGTAACAACGCATATAATAGGCAAGTCAGGGACACCCTAAATAAGCCACAAGATCTAGACTATCAATTCGATAAGTCCATATCAACGACTAGGAATTATCCCCAACCACAAATCTTAATAAGTATTGAATATAAAGTTCATTCCCCTTTATGAAGCCCAAAACTAGAGTGACCAATTGAGAATCGGGTCCCACAATATTTTCAAAGAAAACAAAACCCAACATGAATATCAAATGCTCCTTTTAAAAAAATAGAATAAAAAATTATTAAAGTAAATAGCTAGTGAAAAATGCTAACCTTAGGGGACGATGAATACTTGAACGAGCTGCACTCGTGACATGTGCCATGGTCGATAGGCTTAGCATGATGGTCGTAACTGTGATGAGGGTGAATGGCTTTTCATTAGGCAATATGTTAAGCTCATGTGCAAGTTAACTTCAATTTAGCATTTTTCACAGCTATATGTAAATAGCTGATTAAAGACGTTAAGAAATATTGTCTTGCATAGGCATTAGGAAAATCATATTCTTGATAAATTTTGACTTATTTGCTTTTCCTATCCCAAAATCCAACCGATTAGTGTTTGACTAAGCAGACTCCGCCCAAGATAGCCTGTCCCCACAATTCTGTATTTGCTCATCTTGATTAGAAACTAAAGTCATATTTGACCCCTTTTTTTTAAGGAGGAAGTTGTATTTTACCTAAGTCTATAGGACCCTTTAGAACCTGTTAGAGCACCGTATCCCAACATTTGTACCCAAAGTATATGCAAGTTTCAATAACGCCCATACTGGGAGGCTACTCATACGCTCGTCATAGAAGTGGATGTGCTTACAGCCTTTCACATGACTTTCAAATGCCATTGCTAGCCCATTAAGAACCAGATCAACGGCCCATTTGAAAATTTTGAAATGGGCATGTCTTCGGCTCTTGGAATGTCCATTTAGCATTTTGACACCTAATTAATAGCTCATGCAAGCTATGTGACCGGAAACGAGTTTTAAACGGGTTTAAAATGCGCAAAACGCGTTTTGGGTAGGCAGTCGTTGAAAACGGCATTGAAAACGCTTAATTTATGAAAAAAATGCGTTTTTGTGCAAAAAAAACGTGTTTTAAACACGCAAAACCTGTATAAATGCATAAAACGTGTTTCATGGTTAAATCCTTCATTTTCACTGTTCCTCCCGCTGTCGGCCCGTCCTCACTTCCCTCCGCTGCGCCACCCTGGTCCCTTCTCTCTGTCTCTATCATGCTTTCTTCTTCTAAGGTTTCTCTTTTCTGTTTGAGCATAAATTTGTTGTCCTGTTTTCATATAATTGTCTGTCCAAATTGCTACTTTATTTGGCATCAGTTCTCTTCGAAAGATGATGCCTATCTTTCTCTTTTTTGTGACAAGTTATGAGCTGGATCGGTCTTTGCATACATGTAATTGGTTACCCCATAAAAGATATATGAATATTTTTCTGTGCTTCAATAATTACCTTGTTCAACAATTTTTTGTTTAATTTTCAATTTTTGAACTGAGTGCCATTGAATTGAACATCCGAGCAGATGGGGCTTTCTCGATGGTTAATGTCATCTACATCTACTTACAAATGCTCTGTCATGTCTTTTTGAATTGCCTCATTATTTTTCTGCATTTGCATTTGCCTCTTCTCATATGCTTTTTGACAGAAAACATTTTTGTGCAGTGCGAGCTGTTGTTTTTAGATTTTATAAACAAGTTTTCTCTTTAAAGCCAAAGGTAAGTGTCATTATCATTTTTTCACGTTCTTCTGTAATTAGCTCAAACCACAAAGAGAAATACTAGAGATTAGTAGTTCATCGATTTGGCTACATCACAAGGAACAACAAGTTTTCACTATGAAGTCTTCAAAGCACTTACAAGAGTTTGACACTCAAACCTCTTCAATCTTATCGTATCGTATTTTATCGTATACTAACCTGAGTCGTATAATTGTCGTACCCGTACTTGATCATTTAGCATGCAAGGTAGAAATTATTAGTTGGGCTGTAGCCCACGGAAACGTAGTGCCGAACACCAATGATTAAGCAAGACATTCCATAAACATGAATTCGTAATTCGCACAAGCCCATATCACGCACCATATTTCCATGGTCATTTTCGATTCAATGAGCTGAAGGCCCAACCAGCCAGTTATAAAACAGAAAGCAAGGGGTCTTTTTAAAACAGAAAGCGAGTCCTGGCCCTCCTGGGACAGTTAGGACCTTTATTTATGTAGAGTTCATGAGTTCCAAACTCTCAATTTGTTGGCCACCAACATGGCCATAGGGTATTATAAAAAAAAACATGGCCTTCAGGGGCCAAGTTTTCGGGGCTGCATTGTTATGGGGTGGGCGTATCCATAAGGGATGGAGATGGTTGCTGCTTTGGCTTGCTTATGCTCTCGGGAACTTTGGGCTGACGCAAGGAATGCCGTCGCGCCGATATATCACCAATATATTGGTATCATGCCCCACCCGATACAACGAGACCCAACAGTCTCGGTTCGGTCATTTTTTACAAATTTTGCCGATATATTAATTTTTAACAATATATTGGCGATACACTAAAAAAATAAATAGTTATGTTGTTGATTGTTAAGGATTTGATGGACAAATGATTATGTTGTAATGTTTATAATGTCTTTTTTTATTAAATAGTGCATAAATTTGTATTTTGATGATCAAATTTTTATGTTGTAAATTGTGTCATTACTTTGTGGAACTTAGATATCTTGTAAACATGCATTGTATTTACTTATTGATTGTCCCATTGTTGACTATTACAAGTGATTAAACTTTTACAAGTTATGCACTTTGTACGTATGATTAAAAATACAAGAGAGAATGTCGAAACTTTTATAGAAATATATTCATATAATAATGCTTTGCTTGTATAGTATTAATGTCACTCTTTTAAATAGTCATATTGTGAATATATATGGTAAAAACTTATTTTAAATCACCCATATTTTTTTATATAATATCTCCGATATTTTGTTTCTCTCACCAATCGATATTTTACCGATATCCGATACAGCATTCCTTAGCCTAATGACATTGGTATCATTGAAGAGATGGCTACCTGCATGCAATTGCCTTTGCCTTCAAGTTGGGATTCAGGCAAGTGGAAATTGAGGGGGGACAAGTTTTTGAATCCGGAAGAAGCTCTGTTCCCTCATAGCTTCTTTGTGAAGGAGGGATTAGAGCTGTCAAAAGAATTTGGTTTGTGTTCTTTCAACCCTGTTTATCTGTTTGGGAATAAGGTCGCTCATGAGTCGATGAAGTGGGATGGGGAGATCCCTGACTTATGTATTCCTCTGTTGTATGTTTGTCCGGATGTGGTTGCCTCTTTTTAGTGAGGTCGACGCTCAATATAAAAAAAATACATGGCCATAGGGTATAGTATCGCGACTTACCTTTTGTGTATGTGTGTTTTGTACATACGCAAAGTACACAAGGGGATTGATTGGCAGTGGGTCATGCCGCCATAGTATCCCAAATACAATGGGCCGGTTGCCGTGCCCTTCTTTCTCCTCGTTCAGTCCTACCTCCCAAGGGCTCAAACACCCTTGTTCACCAAAAAAAATCATTATCTTACTAAATCGGCCTCGGTAGCCATGACAATGTGTGGGTCCACCTAATTCCCTAGTAGCCGTTGATTTGCAGGATTAACGGCGCAGAGGCTACGAAGGTGCACTCTTGGTGCCAAACATCTCTAGCGCACCTTAACAGTGTGTATCATTGATCTTGGAGATCGATGGCTCCTGTAAAAGTGGGTAAAAATGATGTGGTTTGGGCCTTTTCACCCAATAATTTCTCCCAGAGATAACAAGATGGTTGACCCAATCCCCTCACATCTCAGTCTCACCACACATTATTACTCATCCTAGCATGAGTAGACCTTCGTGACACAAGCCATCCATCTCGTAGATAGACGACTATGTAACTTGGCGTAAATCCCAGATGGGCAGGGCAAGTGCAGTAAATAATTGATCCGGTCCAACAAAGTATCCTCCGTGGAATATCGCCGATATATCGGATGTTTCACCGACATTTCAAATTGTTCTGCATTTTTTTGTATTTCTCATTTGCTCAGGTGCCGTGATTTAACCTTTTCAAAGCCCAACTTTTGATTATCTTCCTATTTTCTCAATAAAAAAAGCAAGAGACAAATGGGATATGATGTGACTTGACATGCTTCTTTGTTTTTTACTTGATTCCTTATTAGTTGGATTAGAAAAAAAATAATATTAAGGGAAAATTATATAATAAATCATTAAAAAAAATTCTAAAATAAAGCATTGTAGCAAACATTTTCCGAATAGGTACTCTGACAAGCCAAGCAGGCGCCTGCGTGGTGCATGTGCTTGTGTGGCTTTTTTTTTAAAACTAACCCGAAAATCGACACCTCTCGAATTAAAGGAGAAATGCCTCTCATAAGTGAACCGACGCCTTTCAATGCCTTATATATTTTTGTCCCATTTTAAACGGGTCGTCACTTCAACGATACATATCTCTCTCATTTATAATATGTTTTTGCCTATTTTTTATTTTTCCTTATTTTTAATATTTTTTTTAGTCATCATGATATCACAAAGATGTTGAGCCATCATATACTATTTATCGCAATTTTGTGGTATTTTTTTTTATAAATAGCATGCGATGGATCAACATCTTTGTGATATCATGATCACCAGAAAAAATACTAAAAATAAAGAAGAATGAAAAAATGGGCAAAAATGGATTAGAAATGAGAGAGATATGCATTGTTGAAATTTGTACCGCTAAAATAGCTATAAATAAATTTGTCCCATTTTAAAGGGGCGATAACTTCAACTATGCATATCTCTCTCATTTCTAATCCGTTTTTGCCCATTTTTTTCATTCTTCCTTATTTTTAGTGCTCATTCTAGTCATCATAATATTACAAAGATGTTGATCAATCGCATGCTATTTATCAAAATATTTGCTAGAGTGCACCTATTCGGGAAATATTTGCTACAGTGCTTCATTTTGAAATTTTTTTTGATGATTTATTATATAATTTCCCCCTTGTATTAAATCAAACAAATAAAATGTGAAAAAGTAAGTAAAACTTTAAGTGTCTACCATTATTTCCCAGGTGGGATATGCGATATATGAAAAATAGAAATAAATAAATTATTTCACAACATACTCATGCTATTAACTAGATTTCATCAATTGATATATGCACTCAATTGTTAAACTTATTACATTATTGTCAAATAAAAATTTAATTAGTACAATGATTCCAAATAAAAGTTAGCTAATGGGCAAGTAATATACCTTTAACTTGTTATAAAGATATCTATAAAATAGAGTTTTTACTATATGTCAAAAAATTCAATTAAGAAAGTCAATCTTAAGCCAAACATTCGTAATATCTAATAATATTATTTGTAAGTTACTGATACGATTTTACAAGATTTTATATTTTTAGATGGCCAATATATCTACGATATCCCGATACAACATTTCTTGCTCCAAATTGCCCATTGCCTATGAATAGGGGTGCAACTTTTGCGGGCCGGCCCGCAAGCCCGACCCGACCCGGCCCGGCCCGTAAAACTGCGGGTATGGGCCGGGATTTTAAGGTACAGGGTCGGGTCGGGCCGCAAAATTTTAAGCCCCCAAATTTCGGGCCGGGCTTGGGCCCAAATTAAAAAACCGGGCTAAGCCCGTAGCCCATTATGCCCATGTACCATTACCATTACCATTTACCATTTACTATTTACCAAAATCAAAAAAACCTACCCACTTACCAGTCGCCCCTCGTCGGCGGCGGCCGCCGTTGCGCCCCTCCCCTTCTCGCCTCTTCGCGGCTCTGCCTTGAGACCCCCTCGCCCGTCGGCCGCCTCTTCGCGGCTCTGCCTTGCGGCCCCCTCGCCGCAGTCGCGCCCCTCGCCTTCTCGCCTCTTCGCCCGGCCACCTTCGAGCCTGTCGGCCGCCTTCTCGCCTCTTCGCGGCTCTGCCTTGCGAATTGCAGCCGCCTTCGCGGCTCTGCCTTGTGAGTTGCAGCTATCTTTGCGGCTCTGCCTTGCGGCCCCCTCGCCCGTCAGCCGCCTTCTCGCCTCTTCGTGGCTTAAAGATCTGGACTTTACCACCTCCAGGTTCCATTATCGCCCTGCCACTGCCAGTAGAGATGTTCTGATTTTCTGTTTTATCTTTTGCAGGGTCTCTAGCAGAAGCGAATCACTTCATCGGCATTCGTCAGAAAGGGGTATTTGTTTCATACTCCTTATAATTTATTTGTTGGTTACCTGTTCATCTAATTTAGTTAGTAAAAATGTCTAATTTTGAGCCTTCTGACCACTGTGAATTTTTTACCAACAGACACCGAGCATCGACCACACAGGCCAGTTCTTCCACACCTGCTAGTTCTTCCACACATGTCAGTTCGATTCCCACCACCCCACCTGTTATTTCCCCTAGTGTTACACCTCCTCCTCTCCCAACCCTTCCAAATTCAGGAGAATTTAGATCCAAAGGTAGGAAGAAACGGGCTAGAGGTGAATCACATGTTTGGACCCATTTCAAGAAAGTTTTTGATCAAAATGGAAAAAGATGTGCAGCCATATATAATTATTGCAAAGAACAGTTGGTTGCAAAGGGAGATGATGGCACATCTCATCTTTCTAGGCACCTTGTGAATAATACTTGTAAGAAAGCACCTAATGTAGATCCTAAACAACCACTACTAACAACTGCTTTTGGTAATGTCTCTACTTTTAAATTTGATCAACAAGTTTCTAGGGAAGCGCTCGCTAGAGCAATAATTGTGCATGAGTACCCATTTAATATTGTCTCTCACCCAAGATTTATTCATTTTCGTCGAACTATGCAGCCTCTTTTCAAAATGGTTTCAAGGACCACAATTAGGAAGGATATTTTTAGTATTTACACAAAAGAGAAGGCTGCATTGACGGATGTTTTTCAAAAGCTTTCCTCTAGAGTTAGTATTACTTCTGATTTATGGACTTCAAATCAAGATTTGTAATACATTTGTATGACTACCCATTTTATTGATTCTAATTGGCATTTACAAAAAAAGATTATATGTTTTAATCGAATATTATCACCTCATACTGGAGTGGCAATATATAATGCTGTTAAAGGTACATTAGTGAAGTGGAAAATTGATTCAAAAGTATGTAGCATTACTTTAGACAATGCATCAACTAATGATGTTGCTCAAAGAAATCTTGTTAAGGACCTTAGGGATAAGGGATCTGTTTTATTGTTAGAAGTGGGTGTTAGTCATAACCCATAATTGGGTATTAATGAGAGAGAACTAACCCATGTTTAAAACCCACTTACTATGAGATGAATGAGTGAATTGGGTGAAGGATGAATAGTCCCACATCCACACCAAAGATGGGTTGTGGATGGTATATAAGGTCCAAGGTTGGCCTTATAAGTTAGGCCCAAGGGCCACCCCACTTTTGTGGGGGAGAGAGATGTTGGACCCATGCACCTAGGTGGGCTAACCCACACGCGCGCCGCCGCCGTCCATCCGGCCGGCCGGCTCGGCTCGGTTCGGTTCGCACGCGCGGCCGGCCGGGCCGGGTCGGGTCGGGTCGGGTTGGGTTGGGTTGGGTCAACAAGAAAATATTATTTTGGGACAAATTTAATGGTTTGGTTTTCTAATTTATTTTGGTTCAACCAAAACGGGTCCGTTTTATTATGACCGTTAACGGACGGACGCGTCCGTTTAACGGGAAAGGGTTTCAACGGGCTTTAACGGGAAACGGTATGTTTTCAACGGGCTTTAACGGGATTTCTATAAAGTCATGAAAAACGGGTTTTTCTGTACGGAATTTTTCCTGCATCTTCTTCTTCCTCCTCTTCTCATTCTGTGAAAGCATTGCATACTTGTGGTTCGCTGCGCGTATTGTTTGGAGTGCTCCTACAATACGTGGTTGATCGTCTTATCCTGGGAGGCAGACGCCCAAGAGTCCTAAGCACCGTAGGGCGGGCGAATTCTGTCTTAAGGACAAAGTGTTTCGCTTGATTCGATCATAAACTCTTCTACAGTTTTATCATCTTTGCAAAGGTACACAGATATCTTCCTTAATACAGTAGCAGTAAAGTAATTTTAATAACAATTACATGGTACTCTTGTACATGTACGTTGTGCTGCCCATGTTTTAAATCTTTTTGTTCAGGTAGGACTAAAAGCTATTTCAGATATTATTCATCATGTTCGTGAGTCTGTGAAATATGTGACAGCTTCTCCTTCCCGGAAACAAAAGTTTGATGAGTTAACAGCTGAATTGGGAATTAATGTGGGGAAGGGTGTGATTTTAGATGTTACCACCCGTTGGAATTCTACTTATGCAATGTTAGATTCAGTTTTGCCATATCGTGATGTTTTAAAAAGATTGGGGGAAGAAGATCCAAACTATAAGCATAACCCTGTAGATGAGGAATGGGAGAATGCTAAAACAATATGTAGTTTTTTTAAGCGTTTCTATGATGCAACAATATTATTTTGTGGAAGTGGTTATCCTACAACACATTTGTTTGTCAAGGAAATATCTGCAATTAAAAAGCAGCTACTTGGAGGTGTAGAGTCTACTGATTACTTTCTCAGTTCAATGTCACACAAAATGCTACTCAAATATGAAGAGTATTGGAGTAATCTACCTGCCACATATGACATAGCTTTGGTTTTGGATCCTAGATACAAAAGAAAGTTATTGAGATTTTATTTGATCCAACTACATGGGAAAGAGATGGGGATCATTCGTAGTGACAGGAGTTTGGCTTTGATGCAAGTGTTATTTGATCAATACAAAAGTGAAATGTGCCCAGCTGTGAAGAGGGCATCGAGTGACTTAGCAAAACCTTCAAATGAGGAAGAAGAAATTCAGAACTGGTTGGCAGAACAAGGATGTGATGAAAACAATGATGGTGGAAAATCTGAGTTGGATTTATACTTTGAGGAGAAGTTAGAAAGTAGGGATGTTGATCTAGATATTCTTTGTTGGTGGAAGGAGAACTCAGCCAAGTTCCCAATATTGGCATCAATGGCTCGTGATATATTTGCTATTCCGGTTACAACAATTGCTTCAGAGTCGGCTTTTAGCACTGGTGGACGTGTTCTTAATCAGTACAGGAGTTCTCTTTTACCTGAAAAAGTTGAATGCTTAATTTGCATGCAGGATTGGCTGTGTGGTAACACACTATGTGGGACTATTGCTGATTTGGATGATGAGCTCAACAACAATGCATGAGGTATGTTCTGAAAATGAGGTATGTTCTGAAAATGATTCCTCAAATTCTTTCTCTTAAAGATTTTTGTTTTTTGAATATTTTTATTGTTTTCAAAAGTAAATATTCCATTGTTTGCAAATTGTTTATGTAAAAGACTTTTGTTTTCCAAATTTTTGTATTGTTGTCAACAGTAAATGATTGTCCAAATTCATTTTGTAGAAAATTTTTGTTTTCCAAATAATTTTATTGTTTTCAAAAGTAAATGTTTAACTGTTTTAAAAAAAGTTTTAACTCCGCCATGGCCGGTCCCAAGCTCGGATGAGAAAGGAGGAGGGAAAACTTATGGAGATTCTCCCAAGGTACTTTCTGATTTTTTGCATGCAGTTATTTCTTTTTGTTTTTTAATTCACTTTGGTTACTTGAGGCTTGTGGGATTTCTTATGGTCTTTTGATGCATACAGGAGTCACGAGCTAGAACCTTATCACAGTTCACAAGAACATTTTCCCAGAGACAACTGGTTTCCAAGCACAATACAAGCACCAGGTCAATCCTTACTCTCAACTGGTTTAACTATTTTTTGTGTTACTTATGGCATGAACTGAGACACATATAGTTTATGTCACACTGTGTCAACAACTACCCTTAGTTGTCAACAGTAATGGTGCTTTGAAATTTATGAAGGCAATTGGTGCATGAGGACTTAAGGGTGGATTGAAAGGCCCGAAAGCCCGCAGCCCGACCCTAAGCCCGCTTAGGGATAGGGCCGGGCCGGATTTTTGGAATTGCCTTAGGGCTCGGGCCGAGGTTCTAGTTGTTAGGGCTCGGGCCGGGCCAACCTCCGGCCCGTAATAGCCCGACCCGGTTGCACCCCTACCTATGAGGGATGAGAAATTAACGGGTACAATCGGTAGCCCACGTCACCTTGTATGCCACTTTCACAAGAGCAGTTGCTTTTCAAGATCGACGGCACACACGTTATGTATGTGCTCTAGCTGTTTAACATCAATTTACTAAAATACACGTTTATTGCATGTGCACCGACGATCTTTTAGATCAATGGCTTCCTAATACCATGGAGTTTTGTGCCGGTTGTACCATTAATTTTTGTGGCCGAGGGACGGCCCACACTTACGCTAGTGCCAGTTAGTGCCTTTTTACCCGCCCCACTGAGATAACAGTGGTCGTTAGTGTTGCCCAATTCAATTCGGTCGTATGATAACGTTAAAGAAATGACTTACTCCATTTAAAAGGTCTGGGAGGGCCGGA
This sequence comes from Houttuynia cordata, assembly GCA_039654745.1. Classification (NCBI taxonomy): domain Eukaryota; kingdom Viridiplantae; phylum Streptophyta; class Magnoliopsida; order Piperales; family Saururaceae; genus Houttuynia; species Houttuynia cordata. The sequence continues at coordinate 20,312,217 of CM077502.1, forward strand.
CAAAAGCAGCAATGGCAGAATCTCCTTCACACAAGATGCCACCTCTCTTTTGATGAGCACTTCCTTGAGGCAGCTGAGTCTAGGAGGCATTTCATCATCAGCTGCTCGCCAGCTCAAGGGTGGGACAGGCCTCCGTCTATCTTGTCGATGGCTTCCTCGTCTTCTGCTGCTTTCCTTCAGAGAGGCAGCTGCTCAAGTAGCAGAATTTTTGGATGGCCCCTCCTGAGCCGCCCGGTGGTTACTTCCAGTGGGAAGGTTCAGCTTCGGTTCCCGAAGGCGGGAGTTCGGTCGTCCCTTGATGATAAGGTGTCTGATATGAGCTCAAATGGTGAGTCGGCGTTGCTACTTGATGCTGTTTTTTTTTTTCGTTCACGAGCTTTCATGGGATGGATAATCTGGAAATGGAACTGGGTTCGCTTAATTGTTTCCTAACACTTTAGCTTCTCAGTTTAGAGTCTATTCTTTTTTAGCAAAACTTATGAGTTTTGTTTGAAATGTATATACGTTATCCTTATTGCTTTCGTGGAAATTGTACCTTCTTGATTGATAGCTGATTCAATTACATGTCAATTTCAATTCTCAAGTAAGAGTTTGTTGGATGACTGAACTGAACAGCAAACTGTATGATGTTGGTGAACATGGAGGTGGTTTGCCCACTGCCCATTGCCCATATTCATCGTTCAGTGGTAGTTGTGTATAGGAATATAATAAATTTATGATACATCTTGGGGAATTCACTTTGCGAATTATGTTTATGAAGCATTTTGAGGGTTATGGTTTCTTATGTGATATCAGTATTATTAGGACAAAGATAGTTTTTGATGTTTTTAGACTCATGACTTACCTGGCAGCTCCAAAAGGCTTGTTTCCGCCAGAACCTGAGCGCTACAAGGGACCTAAACTGAAAGTTGCAATTATTGGAGCTGGGCTTGCTGGGATGTCAACTGCTGTGGAGCTTTTGGATCAAGGCCATGAGGTTCGAAATTGATGTCATTTATTTTGGCATCAAACAAGATGAGGAATCCCATTAAACATGCTTCATGTTGACTATACAGGTTGATATATATGAATCAAGACAATTTATTGGCGGCAAGGTAGGATCATTTGTTGACAAGAATGGAAACCACATTGAAATGGGCCTTCATGTTTTCTTTGGTTGCTATAGCAACCTCTTTCGCTTGATGAAGAAGGTAATATCCTTCACAGAATGCAATTATCATCTGAAACTTTATAATATCCCCCCTCTCCAATGAAGCTCATTTACAGTGCAAAATGAGTGAATTGTATTAGACTCAAGGGCGCGTGCAAAACACAGAGCTTTTTTGTTCCTCTTTCGTATTTTTTGGTTCCTCTTGTGTGTTTTTTGCATTGAGGGAGCAAACACAGCTTCATTGGAGAGAGGGGGGTATGTTTTTACTTGCTGATTTTTGTACTTCTGTGAATTTAATGCCAGAGCTGAACTGTTGTGCTTAGTGTAAACCTTTTGTACGGTTTTATAAGAAAGGTTGTGGTGGAGGTTGTGGCGGGTAAGAAAATCATTATGCTGTCTTTCTAAATGTTTACTTTTTCTGATCTAATAACTAATCCAGGTTGGGGCAGATGAAAATTTACTTGTGAAGGATCACACTCACACTTTCGTTAATGAAGGTGGCCAAGTTGGAGGTGTGTCTTCATGCATCTATTATTTTGGAGAAGCATTTTGTTAGATAACCTGTCTGTCTATATCTGTCTGTTTGGCCCGTCTGTTCTTGATATACATTGTTGGGAGATTCCTTCACAGCTCGAGCTTTTGAGGCAACTTATAAATCCCACTATTGATCTCCGCCCCTGCATATTCTGTGTGCAAGCACCTTCATATGTTAAATCGTGCTTGCCTGTTCAGGGGTGTTGGATGTCTGTTTGCATCTATCTGTTGGGCTGGTCTAGGCTTGCCATACATCGTTAACTCGTTCCTTAACAACTCATGCTTTTGAGGCAACTTGGTTTCTACCACGTATCGGCCTTGTATTCTGTTACAATTTCTTTCATATGTTCTTTAGTTTTAACTGTAAGGATGCTACTGCAGAACTTGATTTTCGATTTCCAATTGGAGCACCACTCCACGGGATCAATGCATTTCTGTCTACCAACCAGCTTAAGGTGAACTTACCTTCCTGCTGGTTTACATGAATATTATTATGAGAATGTGAACTGACAAGAAACTTCTTAGGCCCCTTATTTTTTCATATAAGATTCACCAAGCATTTTATTTTTATGTTTTCTTACAGTAGTGAAATTTTATTTTATGTGCTGTGATTTCATAGACTTATGATAAAGCACGGAATGCTGTAGCTCTTGCTTTAAGTCCAGTTGTAAAGGCCCTTATTGATCCAGACGGTGCATTGAGCGATATCCGGAATTTGGATAGTGTAAGTTGTTTTCACCTTCCATTAGCAGTTTGAGATATATCTTTTCCTATGTATATGAATGCAGAACTAAGCTGCAGTTTCTTCTTCTTTACTTCATATAAACTTACTTTTCTTTTTCTGGCAATACTGAAGTTTGAAATGATTTAGCATAAAGTTTTCATTTTTGATAGTGCTGATCTTGTATTTTATACGTTCATTTATAACCTCTGCAGGTTAGCTTCTCTGATTGGTTCATGTCCAAGGGTGGGACACGTGCAAGCATTCAGAGAATGTGGGATCCTGTTGCCTATGCCCTTGGGTTTATTGACTGTGACAACATAAGTGCCCGCTGTATGCTCACCATATTTGCTTTATTTGCCACTAAAACGGAGGCTTCCCTTTTGCGGATGCTTAAGGGTTCTCCTGATGTCTATTTGAGTGGACCTATTAGAAAGTATATCACTGATAGAGGGGGCAGGTAAAAACACAAAAATATACATACATATACCATCATACTTGTGCAACACAGATTTCTTTCATTCCTTCTTTTTCCTAACCTAATATTGTCAGTTAATTTCTCTGATAACTGTATACTATGATAGGTTTCACTTAAGGTGGGGCTGCAGGGAAATACTTTATGACCAATACGCAAATGGAGATACATATGTTACAGGCATTGCCATGTCCAAGGTTGACCAATGATCCTTCTCTCAGAAGTTTATCTTTTAAGTTTTAATCTTCATCATCTTAACTAATAGATGACTCTCTAATCAATGGTCAGAAGTTATTTGGAATCTGGATATAGTGAATGCCTTCTTCTCAATAATTGTAGACATTGTTCATTCAGAAAACCTTGCTTAACGACTCAATCTTAATGTTTAATGGTTTTATTGTTTTCTAAGTTCCATTTTGCACCGGTCAATATTTTACAGGCAACATCCAAGAAGATCGTGAAAGCTGATGCATATGTTGCAGGTCCGTTACCCTTTTTAAGATCCTTTCCACTTTCAATCATCTATGTTTTTAATTTGGACATGATCATAACTTTCTTTTTGCAGCATGCGATGTCCCTGGAATTAAAAGGTTACTTCCCAAAGACTGGAGGAATTGGGAATTTTTTGAGAATATTTATAGACTTGTTGGGGTTCCAGTTGCCACTGTTCAACTTAGGTACAATGGTTGGGTGACCGAGCTACAAGATCTGGAAAGATCAAGGTGATTTCCTAGTTGTATGTATGGAGTAAGATATATGAATGAAAGAACTTGTATCGTACAAATAAGACGTAAGAAAACCAAGGAAGTTGTCACAAAGAACCTTGTGTAATGGTAATGGTACTTAAGAAATAAGAATGGACTGCTTTTATTCCCTTTCAAACAGATAATTATCAGGTTCTGTTTTTTTGTCTGTCTCTGCTAATTTTTAAATTAAATCTTTCTTTTACATTTGATTGTTAGGCAGTTGAGGAGGGCAGTAGGATTGGATAATCTACTCTACACCCCAGATGCAGATTTTTCTTGCTTTGCTGACCTTGCACTTGCTTCTCCCGAAGATTATTATATCGAGGGGCAAGGGTCTTTAATCCAGTGAGTAAAACATTTGCCTTGTCATGTTACATAATTTCATTGCTTCTAGTGCTTGTTCCTGTTGATCTGCAGCTGCCTCAAAGGGATACTTCTCATTGTATTAGGTACCTGAAAGAGGCATTGATGATGATTGTGATGATAGTGATAATGTTAAGGAGCAAAAATGAAATGCTGATATAGAATTTTTTTTGCCAGCCCTGATAGCTAAGCTAGGATAATAAGGTGCAGATTTTTTATGAACTGTTCTTCCTGCTTTCCAGGTTCCCATAGGGAGAATCAGTTACTGTATTATAATTAGGTTGAAAAATGGCATTGAGCATTTGTGTGTATCTTCTTTGTTGTCTATGCATTCAACTGGTATTTGTTCTGTACACTGGACTTGGTCATCCTGTTGTTACTGGCCATTATTAGAATCCCAAAACATTGATGAATTTGGTTCTAATTAGGTCCCAAAGATCCTCAGAACTCATCGGCAGATTCATTGGCATGTCTCTATGTATCCATATTATAATTTTGAAAATCCAATTTAAATTGTGAGATTGGTGTAGGATAACCAAGTTTGCCAAAAGCTCGAGCTATTAGGAAACAGAAATCTTTATTATATATTTTATATTCTAACATCCCCCCTCATGTGCAAGCATCCACCAAGCGTGGCATGTGGAACATAATTGGGGTATAAATGCCTCCAGCGAGACTAGAACCCAGGACCTCCAATAACCTGGAGCTTTGGTACCATGTCGGACAACCAAGTCGAGCTATTATGAAACGTAAATCTTTATTATATATTTTATATTCTAACAATTGGAAGAAGTAAAGAATGGAAGTGCAGAGAAATATTGCTGCAGGAAAATTTATGCCTTGAGTTTGACTAAGTACAAAAATTTGAACTGGAAATGTATCACTTTCATAGAAAAAAAAGACAGGAATTAAGTCTAAAAATTAGTCCTTGGAAGAAATGACCAGTACAAAGAAATAAACATTAGTCAAGTCTATGACTCAATAGGAGAACGGTAATATGTGATCGCTATTCTCTTAACAAGTATTCACTGGTAATATAATTCTATTACAATTTGAAACTCATTATTGACTTAAAAATTTGATGCAAAATACTTAGTCACATGATGGAATATTCTATACCTGTAAACTAAGCTCTGCAGGCACTGAAACACTAGTTGACCACAAATCTTTACTTGTGTCAATACATTGAATAAGTTTTCATTGCAATGATGAAATTAATGATTTTTGCTCCATTTACATCTGCATTGATGCATAATTATTTTTTTTGGGCACCAAAGAGGAGTCATATAGATAAGTTGAATGTAGCCGAAATGAGAATGTTGAGGTGGATGAGTGGGATAACTAGGAGAGATAGGATTAGAAATGAATATATTCGTGAGAGCCTAGGAGTAGCGCCTTTAGGGGAGAAGCTGAGGGAATGTAGGTTGCGGTGGTATGGGCATATGCAAAGAAGACCTTTAGATGCCCCTGTGAGAAGATTAGAAGGGATACAGGTAAACGATGCTAAAAGAGGGAGAGGGAGACCTAAGAGAACTTGGATGGAGTTAATAAGAAAGGATTTGACTTTATATTCTCTTACAAAAGAGGTAGCCCAAAACAGGTTGGAATGGAGGAGTAGGATCCGTGTCGCCGACCCCAAATAGTTGGGAAAAGGCGCTAATTGATTATGATATGAGTCTTGCAGATCCATAATTACAGTACTATGCGTTTTTATTGATTTACTTAAAGTTTTTCAACAAGGATATGATAAAACATGGCACTAGTTAACTTCATCTTTTCTGTTTTCTGCAGAGCTGTCCTTACGCCAGGTGATCCTTACATGCCACTTCCAAATGACGAAATCATAAGTAGAGTTAAGAAGCAGGTTAGTAATAAATTTGAATCCACTTTACTAGCTATTGCGATGCTTGGTAGCTACTTAAGCATGTCATCACGTGTGAACTATGAAACCTGTGTCACTATCTGTATGCTTTTTGTTTTTTCCCGAAATCGACTGAGAACCATATACCACAAAAAAATAATGGTTAGGTGATCGCTGAGCAGTTTGAGTTCTACCTTTTCCTAAGCTTACCCAATTATCATTGTGTTTTAGGCTTTTCTACAGCAGCAAGAAATGTGTCTATGCTTCCTGATTTGTTTTCTTTTATTAGTCCATCTCGAGTTCATACTCTGTCACTTAAACAAATATGCTCAGTAGTAACGTTCTCTCTACTTGATTATGATTATGATAATATCTTCTTTCTTTTACAGGTTTTGGCATTGTTCCCATCTTCTCAAGGTCTTGAAGTTCTATGGTCTTCTGTGGTCAAAATTGGGCAATCTTTATATCGTGAAGCTCCAGGGATTGACCCTTTCAGACCTGATCAGAAGACACCCATAAAGAATTTCTTCCTTGCTGGTTCCTATACAAAGCAGGTAATGCTAGCTTTTTTGTATCTCTTATGATGCTCACAAAAAATTGTCAAGCAGAACTAAAATATACGGTTTGCTGACAGGACTACATCGACAGTATGGAAGGAGCAACTCTATCAGGTAGGCAAGCAGCGGCATATGTTTGTAATGCTGGTGATGAATTGGCAGCGCTGCAAAAAATTTTAACCACAAATGACAGAAAAGAAATTGAGGAAGCTGTTACTAAAGCAGACGAGTTGACTTTTGTATGACTGTTGAAACTCTGGAGCTTATTGACTAAGATCCATCTATCTTCTATACACACCCCATAAGTGCCAATGGACCTACAAAGGTCTGCAAGTATGAAAAATTTTCTATCAGTACAGAGTTGAGTTACTTGTATATGTCGAGCTATTATGATTCTTTCTAATGTAAGCTGGTAAGTCCACGTTCTAGTCACTTAATTTGCTAAAATGTTATAGCACTTAACAGCTGCATATTGTAATCCAGAATTATGCCAATGAGATGGATGCCGAAACTCCCAATGTCTCATTATTTGGTTTGTATATATCTGCTCAAATGTCAGACCTGTTATCTGTTTGAAGTTTACTGCATTGACATACTCCAATAATGAATATACAGTTTATTTGAATAAACTCCCTGAACTCGATTAGGTTGTGCTGCTCTTTTTTAGTGAAGGAAAAAAAAAAACGCTTCTAATTCAAGGAAGATGCTTTGAAAATTACCTCTTTAAAAAGCTACTTAATATGCCTTCCATTATTAGTAATCCAGGTTGAATCTCTAAATACTCTGAATAAAGTGCAAGTTAAATTTACAGTCCCGTGATCTCATCGTGATCGTCGGCAATGCTAATCCAGCTCCTTCATTCGGCTACGTTGCAAATGAGTTCAAAAATATACAACTGGCCCATATTTCAAATGTTTCATGTAACCAATAGCATGGGGTAGAAACAATGGCAGCAAGCTCAGACGATCAAAAGTTTCAAGCTTTGGGGCCATTTGCTGAGTTTAGAAGTGAAAAAGAAAAACTCGTAATGATGAACGTCAGCTGATATGGAATTGTGTGGTCACTAGGAATGTATCTGTATCAACTCCATTCAGTTAGCAAACTATAGTCTACAGCCAGAGCGCCACCGTCAATGGCATTGCCACTGGTCTTGCCTGTTCGCTTCCCACCATCCTTCAATCATAGAGTCAGCTCTTACTTCTCTCCTCCCTGTTTCTTCTCCCAAAGTGGTCAGAAGGCCGCCTCTCATCTCCATTTCTGCAGGCTAGCTTCACTGTAAGATGCTGCTCTGGCGGTCTGGAGAAGAAAAGAGAGACACCCAGAATCTTAAACGTTGCAGTGAGCGGCGTCACGGAGTTGCTGAGATTGTTCTCGCCCAGCAAGGAGAGGTGTTCTTGGCTTTAATGGTTTTTGTGTTGATTCTTTTGTCCATCGATTGTTCATCTGAAAATTTAGGTACCAAGCTTTGCTGCTTACTATTGGTTTTAATTTTCAAATTTTCTCCGTTGATTAAAAGGGTGAACAATACGACAGCAGATCAAACTTCAGTTAACAACATTGACGATATAGTAGCTATCCTTGAATCAGATTATACGCGCGCTTATTTTTTGACTGGTAAAGGTTCTGTTAGTATATGTACACAGTATTATGAGCTTCTTGATTTCCAAGTTTCATATGTTGTCAGTGGTCTTTGTTTACCAAATTTGTCTCGTAGAAGTACTACCTTCAGAAAAAAAAGCACCAGACAGAATTGTGTTTGTTCATGTCTAGTTTTTATTCTTTACTTGAGTCAAAATAGTTGTTATTTGTTAGCATTTACTCTTTGCATATCTAATTGCAAATGTAGGTAATTTTACCTCTTCTATTTATGCTGAAGACTGTTCTTTCGAAGATCCAACCATCAAATTCCGGGGTAAGAATTGTTTCCTGATATTTGTTTATATGCACATGGTTATGACTTACAGTCTTTTTCCTTTGTTCGCTATATTTTGGTTCCGGATATTGGTGCCCCCTTGTTTAGGACGATTTTTATAAATGGTCTACCTTCTTTTATAATTGATTAATACTTATTATACTAGTATTTCATGCCAATCATTATGATGCTTGATAATATCTTCTAAGCGTTTAGCTTTGTGAAGGCCTGTGGCAAAGTTCTTAAATGGTCAAGTTTCAATGTATTTCAAATAAATTATTCCAATTGGGATATTTCTAGCCTGTGGCATTTCTACTAGTAGGGCCACCTCAGGAAACTGCCCACAAATATGGAATAAAAATTAGATAGATATGTAAAGAAGGCCATACCCTCTAAAATCAGATCTCAACATCGAAGATTAATGTAGGTTTACAAACGACATATAGTTGAAATACATATTGCTGTCTTAGGGTGGTTAAAAGATATCAATAAATCTTAATTATGAAAAGAAAATTCTAGAGTTACTGCATGATACGTTCTCAGGGCGTCGAAAGAGATTGAGATTTCTCAGGGTGTCTCTGAAGCAATTTGTTCTAGGCTTACTGCATGATATGTACTCACTTCTTCTCAATCATTAGCTCCCATCTTCCAACCATTGACAATTAAATACATATTTACTAAATATAATTTTGACACAATTGGAAAAGCTACTAAGGGAGCAGTACATGGACAATTACTTCTATTTGAGGCTACCTAGCCTGCACTACAGCTCAAGCTATGTGACTTGCGCTGTAGGACGTGGTCCTTCAAGACATAAGGTGAGTGCTTATGCACCGCTGTCCAACCTTGCTCCGCCCATGGCCTCAGCCGCGGCCTCCGTTTCCTCAGCCAGAGCCTCTTTGCACCAGCGGCCCCCTTCAGCACGAAAACCTGCAACTAAGATTTCTTCTATTTAATTTGGTGACCTCAGTCTCAATATCTAGTCTAGTCTAAAGCGTGTCCATTATTCTTCTGAGAGTGATTGTGGAGCTTAGTATGACCATAAGCGAATTAGGATTTCATGGACAGGAAATAATGCCTTCTGCCTATTGTTTATTTATTGTCAATCGACCTCTCAAAAGCCACACCTCCTTGTAATAAACTGCTTGAGCAAAGAGTAGGCTTTGAGTGAATTCTGCAACTAACCTGTGGTGCTTGGTTGCTCCAGGCAAAGATCTATACGCACGCAACTTGGGGTTGCTTGTACCTTTCTTTGACTGCCCTAGTCTTGTATTAAAAAAGATTGAGAAGGTATTAGTTTATCTGGCTTTCCAACATTTTAAATCATGTCTGTGTATCACAACACCGAGACGTGGTATGTACCCATGTGAACCTGTCATTTTCATTCTGGACTGACTTTTAATCTAGATGCTCTAACTTGTTATCATTATTTTATCCTCAAGAATTCAAAAGATGCTTGGATTTTTATCTGTGTCTCATATGGAGTCTATTTTATGTCAATCTACTCCTATCATGTGAATTGTAATTTCTTATTTTAAAGGTGCTATACGTTTATGAGCCCAAACATACGAAAACAGGGTAACTTTGCTTGGCAGAATTCAAGTAAAAGAAGGCTTTCTAACAGTGGCATCATATATGTTCTCAGTCTTTTGAAATGGCAAAATAATTGGAAATTGATCTGAATGCTGACTTTTTGGTGAAATTACAGGGTTCAACATCTGAAACAGAGTATGTATTGGCAACATGGCAATTGAGGTGGCTCAATGACTTGTTATCAAGAATTATTTGCATGCTACTCTAACTAATAAAAGATTACCCCACTTCCTTCGGATTCACAGCAGCATGAAAAGCTATAAAAAACCTTTTTGTTGGGAATTAGGTGTGACTATGATTAATATGTTGTTTCTGATTCGCAGAACCTACCTTAAACTTCCTTGGAGGCCCCTCATCTCAGTTGAAGGAACCACTGTCTATGATTTGGACGCTGATTTTAAAGTGAGCAACAACTTTCACAATGTACCTTATTGAACAAACATGGAGTGACTTTGCATCTGCTGTTTAAAATGTTTTTCAGATTGTGAGGCATGCAGAGAGTTGGAACAACGTTTCTGCTTTGGAAGCCATAGGGCAAATCTTCACCCCCAGTTTTAGCAAGTCATCATAACATCTATTCGTCCATGCCACATTTTTGGGCTTATCTTTTATGTGAAGGGTAGGAGTAAATAGTTACTAGAAAATTACAATACCTTTTGGAATACGAATCACTAATTTCTGATTCCTTATTGTAAATTAAGTTTCTATGAAACTTTTAATGTTTTTCTATGGAACTTTTTAAAAGTGTCTCTTTAGGTTTGGTGGAATATATGTTAAGACAGATCTGGGCAAATATAATTCATCTGTTTTTTCAACAAGCAGATTAGTGAATACCTAATTTGTTCATCTATGCATGAACAAAAAAGTCCGCAGTCTGTCCATCAATGAACAGCAGATCAGTTAGGTAGGGTGTTATGTCCAAAGTCCTTTTTTTCCTGGTAACAATTCCTCAAGAACGGGTATGTGTGCATTACTCATAATTCATCGTACAAGGATCATAGGTTTGATATAATAAAGAAAATATCATTATTTTTTCAATGTCTTCTAATGTATTCAATGAAGCCTTCTTGTAGAAGTATTTAAGAAATTATCACTATTTTGTAATGTCACCTAATGCTTTCAATAAGAAATATTCCAACAATAAGTATTGTAACAAGGTTTTCAGTGACATGTAGTCATACAAAATGTTTTCAGTGATATTCGTAGTTGTTCGTAAAAGGGTTTTCAATCTGAATTACTCCCTCTATCCTAGATGCATCTTAAAAAGAGGACAGTCCCGTTTTAGATTGTCCATATGGTCAATTTAAGTGGATTTTGAACCTCTTCTTCCCCCGTTATGGGGTTTTCACCATCTAATTAAAATTTACATTTCTTCAGATGGAACTATTAAAACAGAACAGAGGGAGTGACATTTTCTCATCGAAGTTATTATGTCAGCTAATGGTGCTACCTATGACAAATTATCTCTGATCCTGGCCATGATATCTAAAAAAAAAAATGAAAAAATCCCTTATCCTGGCCATAACTGAGTTATTCCTTGAAAATTTTCTATTTCATATTGTAATTTTTCTAAATTATGTTTCAAGAATTTAAATTGTCCTAAACATTGACGTGGAAAACCAAAAAGCTAATCCCCCACGCATGGGGTCTCCTCCATTCATGGCCAATCCCATGCACATCAAAAAAAGGCAAGACATACTGATTGCTAATGATACCAGCCATGGCTGAGCTCTTCGTTAAATCGACCATCTGAGTTCAATTTGCTCTTAATCCGATTCACCAAACACATTTACAAAAATGTACACCAAATTCCTTCCCCAACAAAAAATCAATCCAAATCCCAAGCATACAACAGCAAGGAAAAGCCACCCCTGTTGCCACCAACAGCCGAGGAAGAAGAAGATGAACAGCGAGAAGACGCCGACGACGAGCCGCAGCTCCGCCACCCTTCGCTCCTCTCCTCCGACCACTGCATCACGCTCCAGCTCCCCGGCGACGACTGCCCCGGCGACGCTGCTGAGCAGCTCTTCTTCCCCATCAGCTTCTTCTCCTGCGCCGCCATCTCGGTCCATACCCCACCTTCTCCCACCTGGAACGCGAACACCCCGTGACCCCACGACTCACCGCCGGCGCCGGAGACCCAGTTGAACACGTCCCAGTAGAACTCCACGTCGGCGCCGCCAACGACGATCCGCTCGTTCCCCCGGAACTTCCATGCCAGCCGCTTCACTACCAGCCCTACCGCGCCGTCCACCGCCACCCGTAGCGCCCCGCCGGAGCACTCGATCCGGATGTCGTGGGTGGCAGTGGAGCCCGGGAACTTGGCGCGCGTGGCGAAGCTGCGCCGCCCGAACACGTGCTCCCGGCGGGACAGCAGGCGGGGCTCCTGCACCCCCTTCCGGCGTCCGGCTTCCTCCTGAACCTCTCCCAGGAGGAACTCGATCTCCCCGTCATGGACGACTGCGAGGTAGAAGTTAGAAACGGGCTCGGCGGAGGAGTCGGCGAAGCGCGCCCGGGAGAAGTCCCACAGTAGCTTGTGCGGGCGGCGGCAATGGTGGTGATGGTGGGCCAGCGGCAAGGTCTTGGACCCAGGCTTCTTGGCGAAGAAGGAGAAGGTGGAGGGCGGCGAGAGGCTGATGGAGAAAGAGAAGGAATCGACATTGATGGTGAGGCTGTGGGCGGAGCTGGTTCTGGACCAGGTGAAGGTCAGGGTGGTCGGGCTGTCGCAGAGGGAGGCCTGGTAGACGGAGGTGACAAGATTTTGAGGCATTTTGGACGTGGGTTTTGTAGGACGATGTCTGCGATTGCTGGGGTTGCTGAAGCAGGAAGGAAGAGACTCAAGCAGGTGGTTCATGGCTGATCAGCTGGCTGGTAACTGAACTGATCACTGACAGATGACTTGGGGTCTGTTATGGGGGGTTTGGGCTGTTTGTCGTTTTGAAGGGAGATGGGTACTTCGCAGTGAAGGTATTTAATGGAGTCAGACAGATGTGGTGTTTGATCTTACAGCAGCAGACATTAATGGAGTTTTTTTGGCAGTTTGGGGTGTCTGAGGTTTATCTTGCTGATCAATTTGGCTGCTTTTGAAGGGTGGCATGGTGGTAGAGAGACTGGAGCTTTGCTTTGGATTCTCAAGTAGAAGCAGAGGAGGGATAGCAATGGCAATGGCATCATCATGATCATGTGGAGTGTGGGCTTCAGTTCTCTGCATGATTTGCGGTGGAATTGGAGCTACTAGTGTTATATGTATATGAGCTGTTCTGCACTGTGTTTTCTCTACTTTTTACCTTTTGCTGGGCCTGCTGGAATTTCAAAAGCTCTGCTCTTGTTGATCTGTTTTTGGGTGGTGTTTTTTTACATTTCCAAAGGAGATGGGGCCTAGGGAAGATAATGAAGTTTTTGCTTATAATATGGTGACATGGGAAGGATCAGAAGTCTTTTTGGCTGGAAATGTAGGGGAGAGACTGAAAAGGGTATCCAAAAACTATAGGATATGAGGCAAAGACTTTGGAACAATGATGGGATCTCGCTGGAAACTTGAGATGGATTGGCAATTGCAAGTCAAAACCTAATGTGAAGAACAGATCATACTTACTAGTATGAAGCAACTAGTCACAGTTATCTAGTTTAATAATCGTATCCATAGTCCATATCATGGATGGCCAAGATATTGCAGCATCCAATGTGCGAATGGCAAGATTTAATAGCAACTAATCTTAATTATTGCACTCCATTAAAATACCAGAAGGGTTAGGTATTCGGTGTGGACTTCAGTGGACAACTACCACGTAGGACTGTAAAACAAATTGGAGTTTTAGCATAAATTAAACCTTCTAGACTTTCAGCCTCTTGTGCTAGGTTCTAGCCCTTCTTTCAATCAGCATTCAGCATATTTTAGGACATTAATAAAGGAACAGAGCAATGTCCTTATAAGTTGTGACATGCATGTGAGTGTAACTGTATCTACAATTGGTCCTGCAAAGTACCAAGTGGCAAGAGAGCTCTAGATTACCGTTGTCATGTTCCCATGATACTGTACTTTGCCTTTGCCTTGTTCATGGACATGTCAATTAACTGATCTTTGGTCACCTGTTGCAAACTTGCAATCCTATCTATGGTGCCGTAAGTTCTGATTTGCAGGATATATATGGAAAAAGGTAATATACATTCGACAATAGGGATGAGTTTACATGAGATCGTTCTCATATAAGGAGCATGAGGCTAATATTTATTATCATTAGATTCCGATCGGAGGGTAGATATCAAATCAGTGGGTTGGTGAGTGTGTCACATCAAAGAGTGGGTGAGATCATTATAGATATTCGTAGCCGTCAGATCAAGATCCAACGGCTACGATTCAAAGTGGCCTCATATAAGCAATATAAGAGCGATCTCATTTAAACTTTTCCCTTCGACAATATATATATATATATATATATATATATATATGAGATAAGTTTACATGAGATCGTTCTCATATAAGGAGCATGAGGCCAATCTTTATTGCCGTTAGATTCCGATCGGAGGGTGGATATCAAATCAATGGGTAGGTGAGTGTGTCACATCAAGGAGTGGGTGAGATGATTATGGATATTTGTAGCCGTCAGATCAAAATCCAATGGCTACGATTCAAAGTGGCCTCATATAAGCAATATGAGAGCGATCTCATTTAAACTTTTCCCTATATATATATATATATATAAGATGAGTTTACATGAGATCGTTCTCATATAAGGAGCATGAGGCCAATCTTTATTGCCGTTAGATTCTGATCGGAGGGTGGATATCAAATCAGTGGGTAGGTGAGTATGTCACATCAAGGAGTGGGTGAGATCATTATGGATATTTGTAGCCGTCAGATCAAAATCCAACGTCTATGATTCAAAGTGGCCTCATATAAGCAATATGAGAGCGATCTCATTTAAACTTTTCCCTATATATATATATATATGAGATCGTTCTCATATAAGATCGTTCATGAGACACATGAGATCGTTCTCATATAAGGAGCGTGAGGTCAATCTTTATAACCGTTGGATTCCGATCGGAGGATGGTTATTAAATCATTGGGTAGGTGAGTGTGTCACATCAGGGAGTGGGTGAGATCCTTATGGCTATTTGTAGCCGTTAGATCAAGATCCAAGGGCTACAATTTAAAGTGGCCTCATATAAGCAATATGAGAGCGATCTCATTTAAACTTTTCCCTATATATATATATATATAAAAGTTTACATGAGATCGTTCTCATATAAGGAGCATGAGGCCAATCCTTATTGCCGTTAGATTCCGATCGGATGGTGGATATCAAATCAATGGGTAGGTGAGTATGTCACATCAAGGAGTGGGTGAGACCATTATGGATATTTATAGCCGTCAGATCAAGATCCAACGGCTACGATTCAAAGTGGCCTCATATAAGCAATATGAGAGCGATCTCATTTAAACTTTTCCCATATATATATATATATAGATGAGTTTACATGAGATTGTTCTCATATAAGGAGCATGAGGCCAATCTTTATTGCCGTTAGATTCCGATCGGAGGGTGGATATCAAATCAGTGGGTAGGTGAGTGTGTCACATCAAAGAGTGGGTGAGATCATTATGAATATTTGTAGCCGTCAGAACAAGATCCAACGGCTAAGATTCAAAGTGGCCTCATATAAGCAATATGAGAGCGATCTCATTTAAACTTTTCCCATATATATATGAGATGAGTTTACATGAGATCGCTCTCATATAAGGAGCATGAGGCCAATCTTTATTGCCATTAGTTTTCAATCGGAAGGTGGATATCAAATCAGTGGGTAGGTAAGTGTGTCACATCAAGGAGTGGGTGAGATCATTATGGATATTCGTAGCCGTCAGATCAAGATCCAACGGCTACGATTCAAAGTGGCTTCATATAAGCAATATGAGAGCGATCTCATTTAAACTTTTCCCTATATATATATAAGCTAATTAAAACGGTTTTCATTTTCAGGTAGAGGTTTGTCCTTTGGTTACTCAAGCCAGAAATCTTTCTGTTGCATCTTTCTCAAAGGACAATGGGGAAGGCCCCTTATAAATTTAGCAAACTACTCCGCTACTTATAAGTTCTAACTTGATTGAGTTTAGAGAGAAAGGGCAGAGACAATTAATTCAATTAAGCAAACTACTACTAACTTCTACTGTTACACTTAATGGGGGAAGATCCCTTACGTATTTAGCTTCTTTATTGCACATGACTTCACTTAATATAGACTTTAACTGTAGCAGCTGCCATACCAGTACTCTCTATGTATCAAAGTAAAGTTTATAGTGTCAAACAATCAACTAAAAAAACTAACATAAGCATAAAAATAATAAGGAAAAAGTTAATATGTGCGCGGCTCACTCGCATTAGCATGTGTAGGGGCACTGTGAGCCTCAGATTGAGATCCAGCGGCAGGTGATGTAAACTTGCCTTCCCCCTGTATTCAGTGCGCTGTCCCACAGTGCCCTGTGATGCACACTGACGTGCGTGAGCCGGGGGGATCAATAATAAAGCAACTAGGGAACTATTTAAGAAAACTCTAAACTAAACTTGCCAATTATAGCTAAGGGGGGAGAACACAATTTGCAAACTAGAAGGCAAACCGTTTTTTTCCTTTTGATGATTAATACTAGGAGGAAAACCAGTACTAGTGTTGAAACGCAGATCGCATTTGCTCACATCCACCTTCTCTTCAGGCTCAAAATGATGAGACTGCCCTGGACTCAGAAAGCCTTATTTGAGCCCCTAATTTGGGGATCCTACTCTAGCGTTGGGGATCACAGAGTCTGCTAGTATGTTTGTACGTGGCTATACGCCTGTACCAGTAGTAACAATTGAGCCTCGAGTTAAAAGGCTTCATCCAAGGATAAAAAAAAAGTGACAAAACACGGTAGAAGGCGAGCCTAGAAGTTGGAATCTAATCGGTAAGTGGTGTGATGCATTCAACTATGCAAGTGTTTTCATGGGCTCAAGTTATGGACTCAGCTGAGACAGCCCATCGAATCTACTTTAACTTAAATGCGTAAAGGGATGAATACATGCTTTCGTTTAGAGTTCAGACAAGATACAAGAAGCCCAGCACTCCGAAGTATGTCGAATTTGGAACTAACACAGAGTAACTGGAAATCATACATAAGAAAGACACGGATCCGAATGAAATTGGTTTCATCCGACGTTAATCAAAGACCACCTAATAGAGATTTCTCTATGTTATTAAATATACAAGATCTATTAGACATACCAATCAAAGTAATCCGCCTGCTAAATTTTTTTTCTCCTTTTTGTTCACTGATTACAATTATCTTGCTACATATTGCACTCAACTTTGGCAGTGACATTTCCAATTTGATATTGAACAACATACAATTGGGTGTAAGTTAGAATTTGCAGACATCACTTCCTCCTAACATAGATGCTAAACGTTCTTTCAGTGTCTTAATTAGTTAATGGGCCATGCATGCCAAACACCTCTCTTGCCTATCAGAATCTTAAGAATCTGACCTCCCATAAAGCAAGTCAATGTATCCATCCCCAAAGCTATTACTTAATTTTCACATGGAGCTGCTGACCATAGATTGAACAGACCAAGCTGGCAAAGCAGTGACCAAAACAAGAGCAATTTGTGTGCTGCTTATTTACACAGACTTCACTGTTCCTATTTTTGTTTGTGTGCTGCAACTCCACATGGGTGGTAGGGGAAGAGGAGAAAGACCCTATAGGGAAAACTGGAAAAGCAATGGTGGGCACTCAGCATGTCGGTTTGGCCGTGTAGGGTTGGGAGAGGCAAGGATGGATAGACTGGACGCTGGAGCCACTCCTCCCATGTGTAATCCAATCATACAGAATGATTGAACCTGAATTAGAAAAAAAACTGTCATTGATGCAACCATTTATGGTTGAAAGATAGGCCTTTTTCTGGACAACTGAGTCCTTGCCACTGCAAAAAATAGAATAACAAATAACAAGTGGGCATCAAGGAAATGACCCCTGGATAAAGTTATGGGTGGACAGACGAGATGAGCTGCCACTGTTACGAAAGGCCGAATCTCTAGACAACCCTATATGAGGTGCCTAAAAAAGGATTGTGGTGACAAAGATCCTTGTAGTGAAACATATGATCTAAAAAAGGATTATGGTAGGAACTTGTAGTGAAACTTGCCAATATGTAATCTATTCTCGATACAGTGTACAGATTTGTGGTTCTGTTCATGAGGGGCCGCCACAAGACAAGTGTGTGTACATATGATCAATCAGTGTGAATGGAATCCAAGACTTAGAACTGGAAAATATTGTATAGCAAGCAAGATCAACATTTGAAAGGAGAAATAGCAAACAGAGTGATTGAACTCTCAAGTAATTCTACTTCTAGAAGATAGTAAAGCACATGTCAATCAGATGCTATTATAAAAAAAAATGTCAATCAGATGCTTGTCAGTTGGACTCCACGCTGAAAGTTCTGTGAAAGATGTCACAGATGCCTTGAGCTGACCTCTCCCCACCTACCTCAGTGACCATATCAAAGTGCAGTCATATCAAACGAATTAGATTTCGTACTGCATTTGAACACTGGTCTACTTTTAAATTCTAATGGGCCGTTTGGATCGCGAAAAATCCCAAAAATTCACTCAGGATTTTTGGGATTATCCGCTTTCAGCTAGTTAGTGGGGTTGGTGGATTTTTGGGAGATAAAATAGAAAGATGTCACAAGTCCTTGGAGGCATGCAGTTCTTCCATTGACATGGATGAGTCATGTTGTCTTTGAAGTCGTCCAGTGGATGAATGTGGTCATGCACTGTCAATTTTACAAAAGAACCGAATGAAACACGAAAAATAAAAGACTAGTTGTTATTATGTGAGAAGATTTTCAAAGTCGAAAAAAAAAAACATTTTTATCGTTTAAAGTTTCACAGTCATTTTCAGTCTATATCTTAGTGTAAAATTTTTCTTTATATCGACCTGTCTTATCTTCCCTGGTCACCCCTGTTTCATTTCAACCAACCCTTTACACAATCTCCTATTTTTCATATAGTGAACATGAATGCAAGTTCCCTTTCTCTCTTTTATCAAAAAAGAAAAAAATTCCATTTCTCTAGCTTTTTTTTATAAGGGGCAGTTAAAGCTTTATTCATCTAAAACAAAAAATTATAGACAAGGAGTCTTCTACAATTACATCCACAACAAAAGAGGACGGAACTCTAGATTTACAAATAGCACTTATCAAAATCTTTCCATAGAAATAAGACAAAATATATTTAGTAAAATCTATATAGATAGAGGCACAACGTTGAGCATGATTCTGTTGCAGAAAACCTCAACCCCAAACATCTCAAGCTATCTCCAAAAGGTTGGTAAACAAATGCCGATTAACCAATAAAATGCATATCTTTAGAGAAACATACAATAGAACTACTAGGTTGTGAGATCCATGCAATAACATCACAACTAGTAGCTCTGGAGAAAATTGCTTAACCACTAGGCAGCTACTGCAGATCTGGATGAATGAATACATGCCCGTAGCAACAGAGTTTGTCAACACACTCCATGAACCTTTACTCAGTTGAACACCACTCAACTAGGGCATGCCTAAAGAAGATATCAACATGTTATACTGAAGGGGAGTAAGATCTGACGGCAGGGGAGCCGACCGGATCAAACACCCTAAGGGGACAATCACCAAGGAAATCACCTTTGTCCATTAAGCCCTCAGCTACAACTTAAAAAGTGTTTACCCAAATGCATGTAGTAGCGAAGTAATAAAACTTTGTGAGACCAATATCGATCCACAGGGAGAGCGTATTTGGGAAAAACTAGAATCTAAAATCACTAATTACTAGTAACAAATTTTAAGCGAATGAATTAGATTTTGTTGTAGAGAAAATGAAATTAAACTTAAAAAGCAAAACTGATTTCAAAAGTGTAAGAATTAAGTTGATATATTAGGTTTAGGCATTGAATCCATTGAAATTCCACATGTTGTTATTTCAATTTAACATAATCCAAAGTATAACACTATAATGATTGTTCTAAGCATCACATGTATCCGTAGACAATATTTAAGCAAAGAACAATACTTAATTTAGTTAATGACACAAACTTATCATTCAAACGTATTGATAATTCTAATTATTCAAAGTGCATAACAAAATAAATGAAAGAAAAATTCAATAAGTAGAACTATAAAAATATTTCATTTAATAAAAATCAAACACAAAGTTTTGGAAAGTAAATATCATACTTCATAACAATTTCATCTAGCCCTAGCCTAATAAAAGAATTAGCTACTCATGATAATAAAATGAAGAGCCTAGTTTGGAGAACTTATTAGCCGACACGTGAGATGAAAACACTATAGCATTGTTCATCTACATTGTCCATCGTCTTCTTCACCTATGTTTTTTTACTGTAGCAGCACGAACAGTCGGCCGACCCCCCCTTTCTCTACTCTTTGTCTTCTTCTTTTATAGCCCTTCTTCTAGATGAGTCTTAAAATAGCCCGAGTGTCCACGATGAGAATGAACCCAATCTCGTGCAAGTTTTAGCCAATCCATATGGAGCTCTTTACCAATTCAAGCACGGCGCCTAAGCTTTGCATTTCCAATTCGAGCCCAACTTTCAATTTGAGCATCACCCAGCCAATTGCAAGCTTTCCATGTTGAAGACAGCTATGAAATCTTCCAAATCGAGAACCCCCAACTTGTAGAGCTCAAGCCTTCCGAATCAACAACGAATCTGCTGGACTGAGCTGTCAAGCACGATTTGGACTTCCAATTATGCATCCCAGCTCTTTCCCGTTTCCTTTTGTCCTGATTTTTCTATCCCAAGCGGCCTTCTCCTGAGCGTTCTTCTTTCTTCTCGCTTTTCTGTCAAGTGGCCGAGTGCGGGCTCGACCGCTCACTATTTTTTTATTTCATTTAAGTAAACCCGTCATATTAATCTCGTCTGCCAGATCTAATCTCTACTGCTTTCCACTTTAAAACAGAACCTGCTTTTGCCTTCAATGTGGATAAACGACTCAGATTATGTTCTTCAAACTTTAGCTTCAATATTTTGTAATTGAGCATCCAAAACCCGCCAAAGCTCTCGTAACTGTCAGATCTTCCATATATTGATCTCTTTCCGAAAACTTATTTATCGTGCTTCAATCTGATGATTTGCATTAAGCTTAGTCTTAAACTGGCACTAAAATATAATTTAAATCATCAAATTAATTATTAAACTATTAATTATCAATCTAACACTAAAACACATGCTTTTATTCTTATTTTAACTAGAAAATACGACTAACATGTAGGTAGAAAGACATACGAAAGACTCTAGATTTTTTGTATATCACCTTCCACTGAATCCACCAATGAGGATCATGGGAAAAGGGGGCAGTAAGGAGGAGAAGCAGAGCTCCCCACTCCCAACCGTCAAAAGACCCACAAAGAAAATAGAAAAAGGTGGAGAGGATTTCTGCTAACGCGAGGGATCGGCCTCTGGGCAGATACCAGCAGAGCCAAACTACAAGCCTGTAGCCGGTGAAGACTGGGGAGGTCGGGGTAAGTGAACTAGGGGGTGGGAGACTTTGAAGTTTGCCATCCCACCAATAGTTCTATGCCTCTTTTCGGCCCTACCCACAGCTGATGTGTATGGCAATGAGTGGGTGTACTAAATGCGTAGGAATCTGATGTAGGGCTATCATTGTCCTTTTTCATTCATCTGCTAGCGCACTTACATCTCCCACCTATTCTAGAAGCTTTGCTCACATTTTCTGACAAGTAGGCCCAACCATGTATTGACAGTACATATTCATTTGATGCGCCTACTGCCCAGTTCTCATGTTTAATTAACATACTTCATACTGGCTGGCATCAGCTTGGTTGAATTGATGCCCTCAGTAGAATCACAAGAGATTACTGGGAGGAGATGCTGATAATAGTATTTGCATACTAAATTTCCTTATCAAAAAGTAAAAGACGGTTGGTGGATGTTATGGTACTCAAGAAAGAGTGGAGGGTGGACCAGGCCAAACGCCTAAAACTAATCTAATATATCTTGTTTTCGGTGAGCGATCTTATCTGCGTGATGTGTGTATGTGGAGGGTGGACCATGCCAAACGTCAAGAATCTTTAGGTTGTCCCAACAACAATGTGGTCTTACACTTGGATTAAAATAAAAGTAAATGGCCATGTAGTGGTCACAAATCACCAGAAGCTATGTGTTGCGAAAAAAAAGGTCACAAGGAGCTCAGGGGAAAGGGCATCTAGACTAGCTAAAACTAATATTGAATCCTTTGGTTATTTTTATGCTTGAGCATCAAAGCAACTGCCATGGCAAGGTCCTAATTAAGTTGTTCAATATTTTCAGTTGTATTATTTGTTAAAATTACCAATGCCATTTCCTGTTTCAGTTATTCCCGATCCCAAGGAATATAGAAAGTAAGTTGCTCATCACATGGACTATGCATTTCAATACTTAGTCACAGTTGTATCCGTCCATACTCGAGATTTACAATCAGTGTAAACTTTCTTCCTGCCTCATCAAACCGCTGTCCGCTTCAACAGTTGAGGAAGAAGACAGTTATTTTTTCTGAGAAAAGTGTCCAGCATATGGGACGTTGTAACATGCATGGAGTAGGACACTCAATTTAAGGTAGATAAATTTGCTTACATCCATACGTGAAATCATCTCTTCTTCCTTTTTCTTAGATAGTACTCCATATCATTTCTACCTGCCAGTATAGATCATGCAATCGTCTCACAGGTACGTCTCTCACTTGTTCTAATCCTAATCATAGTGGTTCTTTGACATGGGGTATTATCATTATCAATATTAATTTCAAAAATTTGTCCCGAACACACAAACACATGGGGATGCTTTGAGTAAACTATTAAACACCCAATTTGTCCAACCATTCGGCATAATTGGCTGCATTTTCATGTTTCATTTATAACTCATTACAAGAGATCATTCATTATGATATGAGTGGTGGGTCTACTAGTTGATTGACTATAAATTTCACTGTGAGCTCTACTTAAGCCATATCTACATTGGCCTTTTGACCATAAGAATCATGCAGATATAAACAACTGCTTCTTCACCTTGAAGATATACCTCTTCCGTGCATGTACGGAATGAGAAGCGAGGTGAGAGAGTGAGCACACATGCTTTCATGAGGTCGATGATATAAGATTCATTTGCAAGTACTTCATGTAGTGTTCCAGATTAGCAGTCTAATTAAAGTTTACAAAATTGTGACGCATGGGATCAAACTCATCTATATTTTTTCCGGCACAAGGAACAAACTGATCGTAGTACCAATTGCCATTGTCTCTCAGTAAGTAATCATTAATGACCTATGAAGCACCCAAAAAATGGACTTAAATTTCGTTAGAAACCTGTGACTTGATCCATGTGACCTCCCAGCAGTTTAATCTAAAACTTAAAGGTAACTAAAGAACTGACTCTAATTAAATGATTTAGGTGATGGGAACAACCCCATCGTCAATTTCATTGATCACGTGATTATGCGCCACGCTTCATCACTAATCAGTATATGAGTTCGGTGGCATGAGGCTAGCTGTTCCTTGCATGTACAAATATATTATACAAAAAACAATGCATTAAAACATTATCAAATATGAATTATTGAGGAAATTAAACAACATGAAACATGAATCATGAGCACATGGGATTCGTAGGGTTTAAACACAATTAGTTTGTCCTGATTCACACCAGTCATGACAGGCCCTCGTGATTCTCCGACACCGTGTCTCATCCACTTGTGGTTTAAATACTTGCCAACAAAAAAAATGTCCAATTAACTAGGTGATGCCGGCCCTTCATGGCTAAATTTTTTTTTAGTTAAGTCATTTTAAGTAAAGAATTTCAAAAAAAGTGTACATAAGAAAAATACAATAGACCCTATGCCTGACATAATTTGATTGAACATAATGAAGTGTTAAAATATACAATAGAGTTACAACACGTTTCCCAGGAAACAATGGTTTTTTTAACATGTGTATATATATACATATATATACATATATATGAGACCGGTCTCATATAAGGGGCATGAGACCAGGTGTTTCGGCTCTTGGATTTTGATCCGATGGTGCTCCTTCATATAGGGGGCAGACATATACTTATCCGTAGCATATGAGGTCTCAAGGCTGACTTAGGGGTCGTTTGGGGCGTGATTATAAGTAAATATCCACAGTGAATTTTTCAGATCTATTGTAGCATCCATGTTTTTTTCATATCCACCGTGAAACACGACACACTGGATATGGAAAAAATATGAATGCTACAGTGCAGCAAAACATCCACAGTAGATGTTTTATTTTTAATCACGCCCCAAATGGCCCCTTAAATTGGGTTCATATAAGCAGCATGAGACCAGTCTCATTTAAACTTTCCTCATATAGTAATTACCCATTTCTTAACAGCTTGAACTATTGGGAAAAAATAATTATTTAGAGGGATATCTGAGAAGGAAGTAGTTTTCTCAACTGGCCATAAGAACAATTATCACATTAATTGAGTAAAACATGTAGGAGCCAAGTTTTTAAGCAACCCCTAAAAATCAAAAGAGCTGGCTTGTCTTGACAAATGAAGAGGTGGTGTTGGCAACCTAGCATGGTTGTTTTTTTGGATGATATGGAGACAAAGGCCTCTCAAGGGACATGAAGATGTGATCCTTTGGCCATGACAGGCCACGCGGATTGCCTTCATGCCCTAAAATATCAAGATGTTAAGTTTGTCAATTGTTTAATCAAGTTATCAGGCTTATTTGACTCCCCACCACAGGTTCTACGTTGCCCAAAGCCAAGTTTCATTT
The DNA here is from genome assembly GCA_039654745.1 of Houttuynia cordata. Taxonomy (NCBI): domain Eukaryota; kingdom Viridiplantae; phylum Streptophyta; class Magnoliopsida; order Piperales; family Saururaceae; genus Houttuynia; species Houttuynia cordata. Next base: position 20,336,967 of record CM077502.1, read on the forward strand.
TGTCTAACACCATGCCCAAACCAACTTCCCTTTACTCTTTTGGACCCCTTCAAGAAAAAGATGCACCACCCAACTCGTTTATCAAAAAAAAAAATTATCACTTCTTTCTCATTGAATAAAATTCTTATTCCACTCACTTTTTTTCTGATAGACTAATTCAATTTACTTGTATGCTGCATCAGACCATCAACCAGTCTTTTGATATTAATTTTACTCATTATTATATGGTACACCCCCCCCCCCCCCCCCCCCCTCCCCCCCCAAATCTAGCCATTATTATAGAAGATTCTGATCTTGGACGGATCAAATTATTATAATTAAACGGACAACCCTTTGAATAATCAGTTTTTCGTTTTAGTTATTATAAAAGAAAAATCTTTCATTTTAGTTGGTTCTCATGGCTGTTAGCCCCCATATGTGGCAGCAATTGGTTGGTGAACACCAACCATTCCAAGTAGCTGGTCACTGATCAGTACCCTTCCACTTGGCTTGTTGGGAGTTGGGAATTGGTAATTGGGGACTAGGCTGATTTTGTCCAAAAGTTTCTTTCACCACTGCCTCCTCAGATATTTCCTTTTCCGGCACAAGGTCCTCAGATTATATTGTTATTATGCTTCCATGCAACTGTCATGTTCATGCAGTTAAAGAAATCCGGTCATGTTCATGTGATGGATATATGATGATGTAGAGGGAGAAACTATGCTGTCTCCAATTGGACATTGGAAGAGAAGAAACTAAGGGTAATGCTACTTTCCTTGGCAACACAGAAATTACACTACGAGAGTTTTCATGCTGAAAAATTGTTCCACTGCACTTGGGTAATACTCCCTCCGTTCCAAAATACTATGTATATTTGAGAAAAATTTTATTTTTATTAAACTATAAAACTCATAAGAAAATCACATGATTTTTTTTCCCTCATATTCCGTCCAACTAAAATGCTCATTCACAAACTAAATTTAAGTCAATCCTTCCAAGTCTCCTCCAATTTTAAAAGGAGGAAGTCACATAATTTGGGAAAATGTATACAATATTTTGGAAAATAAATTTTTCAAAATGTACATAGTATTTTGGAACGGAGGGAGTATTATTAAGGGGCCATTTGGGGCGTGAAAAATTAGAAATATCCACATAGAAATTTCAGCTGGTTAGTGGATTAACTGATTTTTCACGATCTAAATGGCTCCTAAAATAATATTCCGTAAAAAAGTGATCTAAATAAAACTTGGACACCCATTATTTATAAAAAATAATCCACATAACATTTTTATATCAGAAAAAAATAGATTTTGTATATATGTATACTCCGTATTAAATAGAATTTGTATGGGTATACCTACTCCTTGCCTCTGTTGATGAATGGTTGTGGAATGACATGGATTTTAACATGTTGCCCAGTGGATCCAGTTGGGCCCACGGCTTGTGCCGGCTCGCAAAAAAGTTGTGCTTTAGAATAGTAGCATGCGTTAGTGGGCCGATTGGGCTGGACCACCGAGTCAGCCCACCATGCGCAGTGGGGACCGGATGATCTTGTGGATCTTGTGCGGAGCCCACAGACCCGACCCGGCTGTTGTCACATGTTGAGCGTGGAAAGGTACTCGATTACTCTTCTTGTTCTTTTTTTTATCTTTTTGATAAGGAAGATAGTCTTGTTAATCTTCACAGGGAGAATGGTCGAAGTGATCAAAAACCATTTTTAGAGACATAAAAAATTTTAATTGCTTCAAGATTAATGTTGACGGAACTTATAATTTGGATTAAAAAAATTGTTGGTGGCTCTTGTAAACATAATTTATATGGAGGTGGAGGTAGATATGGAAGCCACTTAATTTCACACATATACACATTATCAGTATGTGGTATCCCTTTTTGTTCGTTTATGATCTTTTGAATGAACTTTGTTATGTAAGAGTTTGTAATATTTCTAAACGTAGGTGAAGTGAGATTGTCTTTGTTTTAGCAAGCACCATAATAGACTACTCGCCGACATTGGAAAATCAAGAAATCGGTTATTGTAATTCCCCAAAATTTACAAAATCTATCTGCATGTACACGCCATATCCAAAAAGAATTTTTGTTTTAGTTGCCCTTTTTAAAGAAGAAAGCAACTAAAATTATAAGTTCATATGAAAAAGGGTAAGATCTTCCTCTCATGGGCCATGGCTAAGGGTATCTGTAAATTAGATCTTGTTGGACTCCTGGATACTAGACTGAAGTGCTTTTTTTATTATTCCATTTGGTTAATATTCACCTAAAGCCTCGGTAGCCGCCCATCTCTCTTTATAAGGTATTTGTCTCTTTGTTATACATGGAAATGATAAAGTTACAACAAATCTATACATCAAACCCCATCCACTATGAGGTGGCATGTTTTTGCTGGACTATAAAAAGCAGCCTATGTGAGGCCCACTTTCATTATCCAACTACCTCCTAAGGGTTTGCCTCTGGTATGTAGATTACATGTACAATTGTTAGCTTCCTAGTGTACAACTCTCATCAGACATGTTAATATGCGTTGGGGCACCGTAGGCCGTCGGATACAATAAAGCACCACCATCGGATCGTAGAACCATGGCTCATGCCAACTCTTTCCTACTTCTGTCCATTTGGCACACAAATCATACGATCCTTGTATCAATCAAACAGAAAACATGAATCATACGATTCATACCTGCAGCTCATTAGGCCGGGCGCCGGACTTGGCCCAGTCCGGATTCCAATGCCAAACCGGTACCATCGTCGAACCGGAAAAGCCGGCCCGTCGCGAAAATCCGAAATTTCATTTTCCTGCGGTTCAGCATGGCCACACGATGGGCATGCCCATCCCGAACCCCATCAATGCCCATCCATGTCATCAAAACATCCCATCATGGCATGCTGATCGCCTGTCCCCAGGAAGACGAAGACGAAGACGTAGAGACAGGAGAAAGATGGTGACTTTGCGTATTTACAGCTGCCTGTGAGTGGAGCCGTCATGGCCATGGCAAGGCAATGGGGGGCCCCTCCTCCGCGTTTGTCCTTTTGTGTCCTTTGCAAGGGGCGGAATCGGATGATCCGTACCTCCCCTCCCCCTTGTTCCCAAACACGGCCTTGTATTTGAGTCCACCAAAAGCCTGTCTTTTTCATCATCGTCCATGAACCCCCACCTAGAAAGCACCCTGCTTTTTCCCCCCCGTCTCCTCCTTCACATACATTTGCTGACACCTTTCTGGCCTGGAAAAGCTGTTGGGTCTTTAGATTTATTGGGTTTTTGATTGGGAAGAACTTGTTTTGGTGAGATTTGGAATGATGGGTGTTGGTGCTCCTCCCGAGCCGGATTCTAACGAGTTCGTTGAGGTCGATCCTACTGGAAGATATGGCCGTGTATGTCATGTTTCTGTTTGTTTTTTATTTGGTTGTTTTTGGTGGAAATGGTTAAATTTAGGGTCCTTGGTTGGTTTTTTGTCTGCAGTATGATGAGATCCTGGGAAAAGGAGCTTCAAAGACAGTGTATGCTTGCAATCTGACTAACTTGTTTGATTTTTGCGTCTTTTTTTGGAATTGTTGGTGATGTTTGGTTGCATTTGATGCAGATACAGAGCTTTTGATGAGTATGAGGGGATAGAGGTGGCGTGGAACCAAGTCAAGCTTTATGATTTTCTTCAAAGTCCTGAAGATCTGGAGAGGCTTTATTGCGAAATCCATCTTTTGAAGACGCTCAAGCACAAAAACATCATGAAATTTTACACTTCCTGGGTTGATACTACCAATAGGAATATCAATTTTGTGACTGAGATGTTCACCTCTGGGACTCTTAGGCAGTAAGTGCCTTTCAGTTTTCACTCACTTTTTGGCTCTGTTTGTTACTAAGTATACATGATTTGGACTCCTTACAGATTGTCTTGTTATGATTTATTATATGGAGTTTCTGGCAGGTATAGGCTGAAACACAGAAGAGTTAACATAAGGGCAGTTAAGCACTGGTGCAGGCAGATCTTGAGGGGGCTTTTATATCTCCACAGCCATGACCCACCTGTGATACACAGAGATCTTAAGTGTGATAACATTTTTGTTAATGGGAATCAAGGGGAAGTCAAGATTGGGGATCTCGGTCTTGCCGCAATTTTACTGCAATCCCATGCTGCTCACTGTGTTGGTTAGTGCATCTCCATATCTAGAGCTCATAAAAGTTCCAGCCTTTTATTTGTATGTTTAGGGATTAAGCACTTAGTATCATGATAAGGATAGCCGTCAAAACACGCAAATTTGATTATCGAACCAGTTAATTTTGTTTTGAGACGTGATGGAAGTTTTTTTTTTATGGGTTTTGAACAGGCACGCCAGAATTTATGGCCCCGGAGGTATATCAGGAAGAATATAACGAGTTAGTCGATATATACGCATTTGGGATGTGTTTGTTAGAAATGGCCACCTTCGAGTATCCATACAGTGAATGCACTCACCCTGCTCAAATATACAAGAAAGTGATTTCGGTAAGGATTCCATTTTTCGTTTATTTTACTCTGTTCACCTGAGTTGGGGATATTTTTTTCTGATCTTTTTTTGGTACAGGGGAAAAAACCAGAAGCTCTGTACAAAGTAAACGATCCAGAAGTGAGAGCATTTGTTGAGAAATGTTTAGTGACTGTATCTCGAAGGCTTTCCGCTGGGGAGCTATTGAAGGACCCCTTTCTACAGATGGATGATTATGAATTCGATTCAAGAATGGTGGAATATCATGGTGACGTTTATGATATTGACCCACTTTCCATGCAACCATTTTTTACCCCACATCATAGTACGAGCTCCTTCCTTACTGGCTACTCCAACCACGAAATTGAAGATGGATGGGGCTACGATGTGGCTGGAACTAACCAACACGGGATTGATATTTTTAGTAGAGAAGATGATGATGAGCATTCCACAAATGTTGACATCGCAATAAAGGGAAAGCGAAGAGATGACGACGGCATCTTCTTGAGACTTAGGATTGCTGACAAAGAAGGTAAACTATCTCCTAGACCATGACCATATTTCCTATTTTACTTTTTTTCTATATACCATATGCCCTATATGTTAAAATCCCCGTAGTCTATAAAATGTTTGCTCAATTGATAAAACTAAGTGATTTGCAACCATAATCTTCTTTGCAGGTCGAGTGAGGAACATTTACTTCCCATTCGATATACACACAGATACAGCTTTAAGTGTTGCGACTGAAATGGTTGCTGAACTGGATATAACTGATCAAGATGTGACTAAGATAGCTGAAATGATAGATGGGGAGATATCTGCCCTGGTACCTGATTGGAAGCCTGGCCCAGGAATAGAAGATGTGTCTCCTGGATATTGTCATCATTGTCATTCTCATGGTTCATCAAATGGATCATTGTTTGATTACCTTTCCTCAAACAATTCACTCGGGAAAAACATTTTCCAGTGCCCACAACTAGAATGCACGGCTATGCATGGTCGATTTGAAGAGATTACTTACCAAGTTGAAGGGTCTGAGCATTGTGTGACGGAAGGAGCCCCTGTTGTCTCAAGTCAATCAGATGGTATGCAGTATACAGATATTTGGGCTCAGCATGAAGCTCCAGACTTGACTTCAGAAGAATCAGACAGAGTCCATTCTGATGAAGATAGTGACAATTTGGAGGCGTCAACCTCTGGCAAAGATGAGGCTGCGACAGGTATAAACAATAATGAGAAACTCTCTGCTAGAAAGCCCTCCCACCATAGGCGCTGTCATACAATTGATCATCTGAGTTCCACCAATCGCTTATCAAATAAAGACTTGTGCAATGATTATGAGAACGAGATAAGACAGGAATTGCAACGGCTAAATGTCAAGTATCAAATGGATCTAGGGGAGCCAAGAGCCCAACAGTTTGGAGGGGTGCATAAAGATTTTTTTTCTCACTCAGTTTCAGAAGGCAGAGAGAGAGGACTAGAAAATGGGAATGTAGTTGATTTTTCAGTAACTGTACCACTGAATGGCCCACTGAAATCCTTAGCTTCCGGGAAGCATTTTCCCTCCTATTTCTTTTCTTGTAGCAGCAGTTTTGGTGAGAGCAGTAGCCCCGGTTTAGAGACCCCAAGGGTCCAAGATTGTGAGGCGACCGATAAACAAGAAAGCTCTCCAGACCATATGCTCACTGCGAGTGCGAGGTGTTTCTATGTTGGTGATCCTCTTCCACAGCCTATTCACAGGTCAAGGTCGCTGCCACTTGATGCAGTTGTATGAATCCATTGCTCCTTCATATCCTTTTTGGTTATTCCCGCCGTTTATTATACATTTTCTTCTACCTCAATTCCTTTGGAAATCCATCTTGAGTAGTCTCGTAAATATGAAGAGGATTCTCTACATTCCTCTTGAGGTGAGAAGCAGTGCTGTTAGTGCCAAAAAAGAGAAGCACTGCTGTTATACAATTAGGGCAATCGTTGCCTATGTACATTCGTTCAAATTATTGTTGCAAAATATGTATCTGAAATTTAGTTTCTTTTGCGGCTGTACTATGGGTGCGTTTGGAAACTGACAGTGATTTGTAAAAAAAAAAAATCAGGCAGAAAATAATCAAGGTGATTTTTTTTATTGTGAAAAATCCGTTTGGGAACCTGAAATTAATCATATTTTCAGTCTTTCACCATCAGCCTAACTCTTGATTGGTGACTTGCGTTTGGGAACCTAAAAAAAAAATCAGGCCTAATTTGTGTTTGACAAAGCCGGTGAAAAATTTCTTTTTTAGACGGCGGATGGCGGCGTTGGTGGTGGGTGGTGCCGGCGGCGAGTGGGCAGTGGCCGGCGATGGTGGTGGTGGGTGGCGGCGGGTGGCCGGTGGCTGGCGACGGCGGCAGTGGTGGTCGGCGGCCGGCGGCCGGCGGTGGGTGGCGGTTGGGTGGTCGGCAACGCCGACAGTGGTGGTCGGCGGCGATGGTGACCGACGACAGGTGGTCGGTGGCCGGCGACGAAGGCAGTGGTGGCGGCGGCGATTGGGCTGTGGCGGTGGCCGTGGTCGATGATCGGCGGTGGTGGGTGGTGGTCGGCGGCGGTGGTGGTCAGTGGCTTTGGCGGGCGGTGGTGGTCGGCGGCGATGGTGGGTGGTGGGTAGTGCCGGCCGTGGGCAGTGGCCAGCGACGATGGCGGTGGTGGTCGGCGGCGATGGTGGGTGGTGGCCGACGACGATAGCGGTGGTGGTCGGTGGTGATGGTGGTGGTGGGTGGTGGCCGACGATGGTGGTAGACGGTGGGTGGCGACGATGGTGGGCAGTGGCAGGTGGGTGGTGTCGGCCATGGGCAGTAGCGATGGTGGAGGTGACGAAAAAAAAATTTTCAGGCTAATGCTCATTCGAATGAGAATCAGCAAAATCACCTCTTTCAGGGGTGATTTGCTGATTTTTTTCAGTTTTCACCGTCAGGAGTGAAAATTGAGCAAATCAATAACCAAACACCCTATCATGTGATAGGTGAAAATAGGTGATTTTTTTCACCTATCACTATCAGCACCTCCTATCAGTAAAATCAGTAAACAAACACGAATTAGAACAATCAGGCCGAATCAGCCTGATTTTTTTCAGGGAATCAGTAAACAAACGCACCCAGTACACTATTATCACGTATGTACATTCATTCACATAATTATCACTTCAGCATAAAAAATTCACTTAATTATCTGAAAAGAATAGCCAAAACACTACTATTTCTTTTGCATTCAGTACACTATTCACTTTTTTTTTGCTAGTTACTTAATTATTCACTTGTTTCTATGGATTTTTTTCTTTCTTTCTTTAGATATAATAAATGTTTCTGCCCCATTTCAAATCTGTGTTGAGCTGCCATGGCCGGCTGCGTGCCTGGCTGGCCAAGTGGAGGTTTCATGCCACTGCTTCGATCATCCAACACGCTTATTACGGCCAGGCTGTAGCATCTGTGGAATCAGATATGTGCTCTCAACGGCAGAGGGTGGAAGCCGATGGGCGGCTAAATTATACAGTACAACCGAGCATGAGCTTTTCAATAAAGAAGCAAAGATGAGGCTGTTCTAATGCAGCCAGTTAGGACTTAGGAGTCACAAGTTAGGTATTAAAACATTATTAGCCTTGCCTTTATTTTAAGTGATACCGGAAAGCAGATATTGAGGCCATTGGTTTCCACTTTGTAGAAGAAAATACAAGGCATTTCCAATGTTTTGCCTACTTTTGAACAGCTTGCTTCTTCTTTCATCAATGTTGAATTTCAACCTAGATAGAACAACGAAAAGAAGTACCAACAAGTTGCTGTTGTCACAACTGCATTATTTTCCTTGTAAGCTTCCACATCGAATCATAAGGGGCTCCTTTGATTATGTGATAAGACTCCTATAACATGTACCCAGAAAAAAGAGACTCCTATACTCTTTCCATGTTGGTGACGTGGAGGCTTCTCATAGGTGAAATATATGAAATCTACGAGGGATGATATAACTGGGAGGATGTAAAATTCTTCCTATAGTATTGTGATTCAAATGCTAAAACATAACTATCACATAATTTTTCTGAAACCAGCGGGTTGCACAATGAAGATGGATTTCTTCTGCATTCTGATACTTGATTTATATGCGTGAAAAATTTTCCCGGGAAAGGAAAGTGATTTTTTACAAGTAAATTATTGTTTCTCGAGGGAGAACTACCTAAAAATGCACAGAGGATGTGGTATCTCATAAGTGTAACCTCATGTTTGAAGTGCACCTAGCCTGACCAGCGACCATAACCAAACCCCGTGACCATACTACATAGGGCTGACTTAGTACATAGGGATATCTATTTACTATGTTACTATATGAGGTCTAACATGATATATAAGGGGTGGTGTTGGGGTTATGGACAGGGCGCTACCTTGAAGCAGAGATCAGGAGTTCAAATCTTGACTCTGTTGGCCACTTGAAGGGATTATATCCCGATTTAACCGGTGCACCGCCTTTGCCAGATGAAAAGAGGGAGATGTCAAATGAAAGAAGAATGTGGATTTATAAGTAAAGAAAAGGGGTAAAATTATCTCATCACATAAGTCATAGGGGTTAAGTGCATATTTTTATAATGCATGGAGTTAAGTGTAATTTTGTTATAATACATAGGGTTCAAGTGCAATTCACCCAAACATTTTTGAAGTATCTCTCCCATTGGAATTTTTCACTCTTGACCGTTTTCAACGTATCTCTAACTTTAATAGGCTTAAGTTTTTTTTGTCTATCACATACACCCTCTGTCCAATATTACCTATAGTTCATTTTGGTTTTCTAATCCAAACAAGCAAAATTAGACGGCGGGACTACTTGGTTTTTTGCATTTCAACTATATGTTAGTTTATTTTCAAAATTAATATCTTAGAGATTTTTTTATCGGTAAATATCTTAGAGATTTTAGTACACTACTAATGAGGGATGTCGGACTCCTTAGGACCCGACTAGAAGGGTCGAGCAACCAGCCTCTTAGAGCACCATATGTGTATAATTAGAACTCATACCCATTACAAATTGTACAAAAAAAATGTAACTGCTAGAACCTTGCAAATTTCATTTGCTTATTGAATTGGTGGTACTAAGAATAACAATAAATATATTGAGCATCAGTTTTTTATTCAATCATTCCTAAGTGAATAAATTAAGTGAATAGCCTTCTATGCAGCAAAAAAAAATCCCAAGTGAATAAGCTATAACAGATAAGTCTCATGTTTGCTTCCCCTTACATAGCCTGATGACTAAGGTGCCGTTTGGGGCGTGATTATTGCAAAATATCCAGACTGGATATTGGATATTTACTGTAGCATCCATGTAGATTTTTACATCCAGCTGATGTTTCAGCTGGATATATAAAATATCCAGATGCTACAGTGTAGCAAAACATCCCATTTGGATGTTTTGCTTTTAATCACGCCCCAAACGGCCCCTAACAAACTTTTAAACAATAACAGTGGCCTATGAATAATCCACTGCATCGGCCAGTCATGGCGGCTTCATGCTGCTTGCACACCTTTGCACACTTGAAAGACCAAAAGCATTTTCCAGTGTACATTTGACTCTTGAACCAACACTCGTTGTCACCTGCGTCATATGCCATCGCACCTTCATCCAGTAAATGACATGACAAGGTCAATCAGATTTGAATTCATTAAAAGGTAATGAAATCACTCAAGTTACGAATATACCATGATAACAAACACAGTAAAGTGAATATACAACGTTATACATACATATACATATATGTGCATGCAGGGAGAGATCGAGAGAGAGAGAGAGAGAGAGTGCCTGTGGCCAAAATCGCGAAGACGATGAGGATGCATGCAACAAGCTTACGAGTAGCCATTCTTCACTCTTCCAGAGGTGGAGGGTGTTTATGCCCTTGCATTAAAGTACGCACTATCCTTTTACAAGCTTTGTTAGCATGAGATTAGCATCGGTAAATTTCCATAACCAGCGTCCAGCTGTATTTAGTAATGGCAGATGCCTTGTATAAACGTAGAATTGCAATTTTAGAACTTTAGGAACGAAGCTTAATGGAGGATATTACAATGTATAGTCTAAATTGAGGATATCAATATTTAGCTTATGTATGGTAATATCGTCTTGCAATTTTAGAATTTTAGGAACGAAGCAAAATGGAGGATATTACCATGTATAAGCTAAATAGAGGATGCTAAATTGAGGATATTAATATTTAGCTTATGTATGGTAATATCGTCTATTTAGCTAGGAAGAATCCTGCACGATTTTCACTTTCTTTTTCCATTAACTATATAACAATGTAAGATTATGGCCCTAGTAAGACGTTACTCAAGTGAAGAATTTAAATACAAGATAACATCCACTCGATATATAAGGAAGACGCTTATATTACCCTCTTTTGTACATACATAAAGGTCAAGAAATAAAAGTTCGAAAAGATCTGGAAAGAATAAACATTTTTCTTCAATATATTGCAACAGGTCAAAGTTAAAATGTTGAATGTGATGCACGTCGTGTGATTCAAAACAGTGCGTGCGATTTAAAGAGGGGAAGGCAGGTAACAACCCAATTTACGACCACAAGCACACGACGCATATAAACGGGATCATTTGCAATATCAGAAAATGAAAAATCATAATGAACTACCTCAAATATTTACAGCCCTTTGTTCATCAATTTACAAAAGATGGGGGGTAATACAACCATCCTTCCAAGTAAATACATAACAGAGCACTATTTTAGATCAACTTGAAGCTTAATGGACATGTACAATAACGTGAGAACCGCCCCAGGTGGCAATGGAGTGAACCTCGTAAGGATCGTGCCTACCCATATGGCCACTAACCATAGAGCCACCATGTTGCTGCTGGTTTTGCCACACAACCAACTGATGAAGGATAGGCTCAAAGACAGTAAAATTCCTCCTTGACCTCCCAAAACCCAAGCAGTAAGAAAACCCAGTTTATACCCAATATCCAAGTGCTCATCTAGCAAAGCAGCTAAGCCACATAATGTGAGAGCCACTCGAGCGCCAAGGGTCTGCATGAAGAACACAGTGAAGAAAGCAGATTTTAGAACATCAATAAAGGAACCTCTCTCATTAGCAGAAATTCCATTGTACATTTCTGATTCATCATCTGATGAGAAATCTTCTTCACTGTCGTTAAATTTTTGCTTGTATTTTTCATACATCACGCGCTTTCTCAGCTCATTCCAACGGTATAATCCAATCCCTTCATCATAGTCAGGATAATGGCCATAATTTCTCCTCCATGGCTTGCCGGGATCTTCTTGAAATCTAAGGGTTTCATCATATACAGCCCTCGACCTTTCATCAGATAGCACCTGTTTAAGAGATGGCATCATTAACAAATACTTACTGCATATAAGTTCCCTTCAAACTTGAGAGGCCACCATAGATAGAAGATTAAGACTGACCAAAAGCTCAATAGCTACACTGTAAGTTTGAAGAGAACCAAACGCTTCATTCATCTTAACACAATGCTTTAACATAACTAATAAGTGCCTTGTTTTATTTCTTGAGGCGAAGAAAGGTAAACCTCATAAGCTTGCCGGATGCTCTTGAATATCTCACATGCTTTCATATCCTTGCTAACATCAGGATGATACTGCCACCAACGGAAACAGGACAGTCACGAGTCGGCGACAAAGAAACTTGACACAATTAGAATAACAATGAAAATAATCCTATCTTATGTGAGGCTATGTGGAGCACTTACAGACAAGTAGAGGACGTAATGACTATTATGCACAGTTCATGTAAGAGAAAAAGGTTCAAGCTCATGACCATCCATACCCCAACTAATAATTGCGTGTTCGCCTTGCTTTAAGCAATCTTAGTTTTAAATGTGGACACTGTACGCGAACTCTTCAAGTTTCTCTTTAAACAACATTACTGGGAAAAAGTTAATACATGCACAACTGATCCTGCATGACTTAAGTCATGTATTATACACATTCACAGCAGCCGACTAACAAACAACGGACATTAGAAGGGAATGCAAATACTCCTTCCTTCCCTCTCCCAGAACACAAATGTTTGCAATCCACAATTTGAAAATGGTCAAAACAATGTACTAACCCTTTTTATAGGGAAAAACTGTTTGCAATTCCTTATAATAGCTATTTTCTGGTCCTATTACTTTGCGACTATTTGCATGAGAGGATCTACTTCCGTCCCACATTTCCCTCATCCTTGCCAATTGGTTTATAATCTTGAATAGAGTGGCAGGTCCTTCACTCAATTCCCTACAGAGGCAAAGGTCCTCATTATTGAATTATGAGGATTCATGAACATAATCTTCTCTAGAAGCTTAAGCTTTGAGGTGAAATCATTATCTAACATGGAAACAAGCACAAAGGTTTAAGGTTCAATTCCCGTGCCCCCACCCCTTGTGACTTCATTTAGTGATGTTCGCACATGCACAAGCGCTTATATGTTAGGTGCAAATAGTCATTTGCTTCCCTAACAGCTCGTGCTCAGCATTAGTAGGTATACAAAAACTGAAAGTTTCTCAACATAGGAAGCAGTTCCAACACGGATGTTGCTTTCTAACAATAACAGCCATCTACTGTTGGGTTTGGTTCAAAACTCTAAGAAATGTTTTCCTTTGGGTTGGGTCTAGAGTAAGGGTAAACTTGTAATTCTAGGGAATAAGTTTGAAACCTTAGACCAATATGTATTCTCTCTTCTTTCTCTCTAAGGTAGAGGAGGAACAAAAACTAAAAGGGGAGAAGAAGAGAGTGGGAGCCAAAGGGGGAAAGGTGAGAACTTTCTTGGATGAAGGTGAAGCAAGGTTGAAGAGGTTTGAGTGTCAAACTCTTGTAAGTGCTTTGGAGACTTCATAGTGAAAGCTTGCTCTTCCTTGTGGTGTAGCCAAATTGGTGAACCACTAATCTCTTGTGTTTCTCCTTGTGGTTTGATGTTATTTATGTGCTCTTTGTGATTTGTTCTTTCATCTCCAACCTATTTCACTTTTCAATTTATTACTACATATGTGGGTGGTGATTGATTGACTTGTGGAGATCTTGGGAGGGTGTTTGGAGTGGTTTTCAAGACCCATTCCATCCACCAACAATTGGTATCGGAGCTTGGTTTGGTTTCATCCTCATTTCTACTCATTTGGTGTATCTTTGGTAGGGCTATTTCTTCAAATCCGGGATTGAGAAGTTTTGTGCCCACAAGGTGTTTGTCAAATGGCCTCAAAGGGAACTACTATGTCCGGTGGGATTAAGTTCGAAGTTGAGAAGTTTGATGGTCGAAATAACTTTGGGTTATGGCAAATGAGGGTTAGAAACATTCTAATCCAACAAGGGATCAAAGTTGCTTTGTTGGGGAAGGAAAAGAAGCCGGAGAAAATCAAGGATGATGATTGGGTTGATGTAGATGAAAGAGCGGTGAATACTATTCAATTATACCTCTCGGATGAGGTGTTATACAATGTAAGTGAAGAGGAAACGGCAAAAGGCCTATGGGAGAAATTAGAGAAGCTCTACATGGGGAAGTCTTTATCAAATAAGCTACACTTGAAGAAACAACTCTATGGGTTGAGGATGGAGGAAGACAAAGATGTGTTGGAACACATGAATACCTTCAACCGGATGATTAGTGACCTCTTGAGGCTAGAAGTGAAGTTTAATGATGAAGACAAGTCACTTTTGTTGTTAAGTTCTCTTTCGGACTCTTATGATCATTTTGTCACCACACTATTGTACGGGAAAGAAACTCTTAAGTTTGAAGAGGTGGCCCAAGACATAATCTCTAATGCCACAAGGAAATAGTCTTCCATAAGTGATTCTAATGTGGTGGGTCTCCTAGTAAAAGGGGAATCAAGTGATAGAGGACGGAGTAAAGAAAGAAGCAAAGGCAAGAAGAACTCCCGGTCCAAGTCAAGGAGCAAGAAAGATGTTGTGTGAGTGTAAAGTGTTCAAGGCACTAAAGGAGGAGAAGAAATCTAAGAATGGTGACTCCGCTAGCGTGGCTTCCGAAAGTGAAGGAGAACTCTACTCGGTCTCTCAAGGTAATAACTCATCCAATATGTGGATTTTAGATTCCGGTTGTTCTTATCATATGTGTCCAAATCGTGAATGGTTTAATACTTATGAGGCCTATGATGGTGGTTCGGTGTTGATGGGGAATGATGCACCGTGTAAGACAATTGGGATGGGGACCATCAAAATTAAGATGTATGATGGGGTGGTTCGTACATTGGGTGGAGTTAGACATGTGCCGCACTTAAGAAGAACCTAATATCTTTGGGTGTACTTGAAGGTAAGGGTTGCACTTTCAATGGAAAGGATGACATCCTCAAGGTATCCAAAGGAGTCTTAGTACTAATGAAGGGTACAAGAATGGGTAACAATCTTTACAAGCTCATGGGAGAAACGATATTGGGTGGAGTTGCGGTTTCTACAATAGAGAAGGGTGATAGTGATTGTGATGAGTCTAAAATATGGCATGTGCGGTTGGGGCATATGAGTTAAAGAGGCATGTATGAACTTCACAAGAGGAATTTGTTGAAGGGAATGAAGACATGTAAGGTAGATCTTTGCAAGTTTTGTTTGGCGGGCAAGCAAACAAAGGTGTCCTTCAATACCATAAAGAAAGAATGCAAAAGTGAAGGTGTTCTTGACTACATTCATTCGGATGTGTGGGGGCCATCCCCGGTTAAGTCAAAAGGTGGAGCTTTCTACTTTGTGACTTTTATTGATGATTTATCAAGAAAAGTTTAGGTTTACTTCATGAGGCAAAAGTCCGAGGTCTTTTCCAAATTCAAGGAGTGGAAGGTGGAAGTAGAGAACCAAACGGGAAGAAAAGTGAAGTGCTTGAGATCGGATAATGGCGGTGAATATAAAGAAGGGAAGTTTCTACAATTTTGCAAAGATGAAGGGATCAAAAGGCATTTCACCGTAGCAAAGAATCCTCAACAAAATGGTGTTGCGGAAAGGATGAATAGAACTCTCTTGGAGAGAGCTAATTGCATGAGACTCCATGCGGGGTTGTCAAAGTCCTTTTGGGCGGAGGCGGTAAATCATGCATGCTATGTGGTGAAGAGATCACCTTCAAAGGTTCTTGACTCCAAGGTAGCCGAAGAGGTGTGGAGTGGAAAAGAAGTAGATTACTCCTTTTTAAAGGTATTTGAGTGCCCGGCATACACACATGTTCCACATGATGAAAGGTCAAAGCTAGACTCTAAGTCACACAAATGCATTTTCCTTGGCTTTGAAAGAGGTGTGAAGGGGTACAAGCTTTGGGATCCGGTGAACAAGAAGAAAATGTTTAGTAGAAATGTAGTGTTTGATGAAACCTCTATGTTGAATAGGGAGCTTGAAGAAAAGGAAGAGGAACATAGCAAAGAGGAGAAAATGGCACAAGAAGTTCCAATAGGATCAAATGACTTGACAAAACCTCAAGACTCTCAAGTGGAAGAGGGGAGCTCAAGTTGGGTGGAACAACAAGAGCCTCAAGAAGTGCCATATAGTATTGCTCAAGGAAGAGAGAGGAGAACCATTAAGCCTCCTAATAGGCTTGGATGGGAACCGGTGGAAGAGGCTCATTATGCTCTTATCACAAGTGGTGGAGAACCCGCTACATTCCAAGATGCTATGGAATCGGGTGAAAAAGAAGAATGGATGATGGCAATGGTGGAAGAGATGGGATCTCTCCACAAGAACTCCGTGTGGGAGTTGGTGCCAAAACCAAAAGGCCGTAAACAGGTGGCTTACAAATGGATTTTCAAGAAGAAGGAAGCATTGCATGAAAATGAGAAGCCAACTTTCAAGGCAAGGTTAGTGGCAAAAGGATACTCACAAAAGGTTGGGGTAGATTATGATGAAATATTCTCCCCGGTTGTGAAGCACACTTCTATAAAGGTGCTTTTGGCTATGGTGACGGAGTTCAATATGGAGCTTGAACAACTTGATGTGAAGACGGCTTTCCTTCATGGGGATTTGGAGGAAATAATTTACATGGAGCAACCGGAAGGGTTTGAAGAAGCGGGCAAAGAAGGCTTTGTGTGTCGATTAAAGAAGTCTCTTTATGGGCTCAAGCAATCGCCAAGGCAATGGTATAAACGTTTTGACTCTTTCATGTTGCATATTGGTTACCATAGAATTGAGTATGATTGTTGTGTCTACTACAAGGTGCTTGATGATGATTCTCTTATCATGTTGTTACTTTATGTGGATGATATGCTTATTGCTTGTAGACACATGTCAAAGATTGATGAGCTCAAATCTAAGATGAGCAATGAGTTTGACATGAAATATCTTGGGGCGGCCACAAGGATATTGGGCATGGAGATAAGGAGGGATAGGAATGCCGGAAAGTTGTGGTTATCACAAAAGAGGTATGTCTCCAAAGTGGTGGAGAAGTTTGGCATGAAAGATGCAAAACCGGTCTCTACACCACTTGCTTGTCACTTTACTTTGAGTGCAAAACAATGCCCAAGTACAGTTGAAGAAGAAGAGGAAATGAAGAAGATACCGTATGCTAATGAGGTAGGATGTTTGATGTATGCTATGGTTTGTACAAGGCCGGATATTGCCCAAGCGGTTGGTGTGGTTTGTAAATATATGTCAAATCCGGGTAAAGAGCATTGGAATGCGGTGAAGTGGATTTTGAGGTATTTGAAAGGCACCAAGGAGTTGGGTATTGTGTTTGAAAAGAAAGGAGACTCAAATGGTGTAGTGGGGTATGTTGATGCGGATTATGCGGGGGATCTTGACAAGAGGCAGTCCACTACGGGGTATGTTTACACTCTTGCTAGTGGGCCTATTTGTTGGAGATCGGTGCTACAATCCACAACGGCTTTGTCTACTACGGAGGCCGAGTACATGGCAATCACGGAGGCTTCTAAGGAAGCTATTTGGTTGACAGGCTTGGTGAATGAGCTTGGTTTGAAACAAGAGAAGGTGCAACTATTTTCCGATAGTCAAAGTGCAATTTGTTTGACCAAGAATCATGTATATCACTCAAGGACAAAACATATTGCGGTGATGTATCATAGAGTTCGGGATTGGGTCAACATGGGTGAAATCTCTATCGAGAAGGTGCACACGGATGAGAATGCGGCCGGCATTCTTACTAAGCCGGTGACTAGTGAGAAGTTTAGGCATTGCCTAGACTTGCTCAACATCTCTATGTGTTAGAGATTGGAGGTAGCACCTCTTCTTTGAGGATGGAGGTGCAAATTTGGTGGGATGATGTTTCTTGCCAAAGTTGAAGTGTATGAGACACTTAGGACAATTTCCAAGGGGTGGAGAAGTTTTTCGCCAAGGTGGAGATTGTTGGGTTTGGTTCAAAACTCTAAGAAATGTTTTCCTTTGGGTTGGGTCTAGCGTAAGGGTAAACTTGTAATTCTAGGGAATAAGTTTGAAACCTTAGACCAATATGTATTCTCTCTTCTTTCTCTCTAAGGTAGAGGAGGAACAAAAACCAAAAGGGGAGAAGAAGAGAGTGGGAGCCAAAGGGGGAAAGGTGAGAGCTTTCTTGGATGAAGGTGAAGCAAGGTTAAAGAGGTTTGAGTGTCAAACTCTTGTAAGTGCTTTGGAGACTTCATAGTGAAAGCTTGCTCTTCCTTGTGGTGTAGCCAAATTGGTGAACCACTAATCTCTTGTGTTTCTCTTTGTGGTTTGATGTTATTTATGTGCTCTTTGTGATTTGTTCTTTCATCTCCAACCTATTTCACTTTTCAATTTATTACTACATATGTGGGTGGTGATTGATTGACTTGTGGAGATCTTGGGAGGGTGTTTGGAGTGGTTTTCAAGACCCATTCCATCCACCAACATCTACAAATCATACTCATTGCTGCTTCTTTGCGTACAAAACTCATACTTTAAGCAATTGATAGAATACTAAACTAAAGTCAGTTGAAAAAGCTTAAATGAATTCAATCAACCAACATAAGAAAATGCAGCGAAACGATTCAGCTGAAAGGGCTAAATCAGTTGGACTACTATCTCAGCTATCATACATAAGAGCTTGCAAGATACATAATTTACAATAATTTCGAGAAGAAACCTGCTAATACCACCATAATCAAGCAAAAGCCATAAACCTAAACACATCTCAAAGCTCCGATTCAGCGAAGAACCATAATGCCTCGCCAGAAACACACAATGAAAAAAAAAATTAAAAAGACAAGAGCGAGGTACCTTTCGAGCTAGAAGCCGATAAGCCCGTTTGATATCTGCAGAGGAAGCGCCGGAGGAGATGTCCAGAACGGCGTAGTGGTCCTGCTCGCCGTTGACTGAGGCCGCAGACGCCACGGGGCAGCGGCGGCAGCTCTTCCGGTTAGTGGGGAAGTGGGAGCCGACCCAGAGGGTGGCAAAGACAGCTCCTTTCCTGATGGCAAGGAGGCCTAAGCCGTCCAAGGAGCTCTGACCCACCAGCCATGACTGCATCTTCTCCGACGATGCGTCCTCTCCTACCCGGCCATGCGCTAAGCGGATATACCTACGATGATGCGTTATTCCAATTTTCCGGTGGCATCTGCTATTTTGCTCCACGCGGGCCCCACTCTAGGTCCTAAAGGGGAACCAATGAGGTCATGAGACGGCCCTTTGGGAAGATCTGAAATCAAATGTATTTCGGAATACGGAAAGTATATCCCAGTTTGGGGCGTGATTATTACAAAACATCCGGGTGGATTTTTACATCCAGATATATAAAATATTCAGATGCTACAGTGTAGCAAAACATCCCATCTGTATGTTTTGTTTTTAATCACGCCCCAAACGGCGGATATATAAAATACCTGGATGCTACCGTGTAGCAA
The DNA here is from genome assembly GCA_039654745.1 of Houttuynia cordata. Classification (NCBI taxonomy): domain Eukaryota; kingdom Viridiplantae; phylum Streptophyta; class Magnoliopsida; order Piperales; family Saururaceae; genus Houttuynia; species Houttuynia cordata. The sequence goes on from CM077502.1 coordinate 20,356,227, forward strand.
TTTTTGCTTTTAATCACGCCCTAAACGGCTTCAACTTTTTAGTGAGAATCCGTTGTTGAATTGAATTTGGGTCAGTGAGAGACCAGTTTGCGAATTTCGATTGCTTACCCATAGAGGTGGTGACCAAACAAATTCAAGGACTCGGATATATAGGGCATTTGGTTTCAAATTTTGGGCACATGAAATATTTTACACATTCAGTCGATAGGGGCAACTTTGCGTCATTTTCTACACATTTTCTCCCTCTAAACACATGAAAAAGGTGGTCTAAAGCTTTTCACCGGAAATCTCCTCTGGAGGAGATTCTCCGTAAAGTCGACTTTCCATCACTACAGATCTCGCGCAAGCAAACGAATTAAGAGCTGAGCTCAGGGGTCGTTTGGACAAAATCAAGGGGTGTACGGGTGATTCAAACATGTTCCACATGAAGCCCACACTGCTCGCGTTCCACACGGTGTGACGAGGACTTGGGAGTTTCAGTCAGCTCACTACTTCCTGGATTAATGGTGGGGGTTGAATGAAATCGTACGTTTCCTTAGTTGGAGCCGATTCCTATTTAATGGGTTCTGCCCCATACTTCCTTTTAACTCTCTTTTAGTCCTCCCTCGCCCCTCTCTTGGTTCCTCTTACAGCAAAAGTTATTGGTATTCTTCTGTCTCATTTCTCTCTGTTCTTTGTATTTCTGCCTCAGGCATGCATGTCTTTACTTTCTGTGATATGGGTTGCTCTTGATCTCCTTTCTAGTTGCCTTGAGAAGTCTGTATGGTTTGCTTGGTATATTAGTTGATTTTTTTATGAGGCAAGATGATGACAGGCAAATGGTTGTAGAACATCAACCATTTGGATTTTGGATTGTATGATCACTTCTCTATTAGGTGAATCTTGAGAGATTATTTGTGCTGTCACAATCAATCATGCACCTTTTGAATGTTAGTGGTTGCTTTTTGTTCTCGATTTCTGTGATGTTATAAGCAGGCAAATGTAACCGATTTGTCTGCAGTTTATAATATTAATAAACAAGTTTGTGTTCTTTGTGTCGATGACAAGTCGGTGTTTGTGTTTGACCCAAATGCATGTTTAATATGGCATGATTTTATGATGAACCTAGATCAGTCATGCTTTTACTTATTTTGCTGTTCTTATTCAACAAATTGGGTTTGATTTGGTTGGTTTTTTGTTATTTATTTCAATCTTTTCTTATTTTATAAGGCAAGATGATGATAGGCAAATGGTTATAGAACATCAACCATTGGGATTTTGGATTGTTTTGATCACTTCGCTATTAGATGAACCTTGAGAGACCATTTGTATTGTCACAATCGTCCATGCACCTTTTGAATGTTAGTGGTTTCTTTTTGTTCTTGGTTATAGTGAATCAGTGATGTTATAAGCACGTCAATGCAACTGATTTGTCTGCAATTATCTTTCGATACTCACAAAAAATCTGTCTTCTTTGTGTCGATGACAAGTCGGTATTTGTGATTGACACAAATACATGTTAAATATGGCATGATTATATGATGGATCTAGTTCTGTCATATTTTTAATAATTTTAGGGTTCTTATTCAACAAATTGTTTATTTTGTTTAATCTTTTACTGACATGTTCTCACATTTTGGCCAGGGAAATATTCTACTAAATGTCTGCTGTGTGTAAGTCAGCAAACATCTTCTGGCAGGAATGTTCTGTGGGAAAGCTTGAGAAACAGAAGTTACTCAATCAAAAAGGATGTGTTGTGTGGATCACTGGTCTCAGTGGTTCAGGTTTGACTTAAGCTCTTTTACCACATTATTTAATGCACATCGCTTGTGGTTTTAGTTTTCAATCTTTTCATTTCAAAATCCAAGGATGCTAGTCCCAAAGTTAGTTGCAACTTTTTGCTCATCCATTATTCATGCTAGAGAACTGAAAGCTTGGGTAAACTTGTGGTTTACTTTCCTTGGATGGAGAAAATGTGATAAACCCTCTTTTTAATATGGTTATGTATGAGGTTACTGCACCTACTTGGAAAACTGTGTGGTCTGTATATTCTCATTTTGCCAGTTGGGAATGACTACACCATAATTGCTAGATTATCTCTAACAGAAGAGAATAATGATTTTTATACACTTCAATGCACTATCTTGGTATGCGAAGGAGGCTTTTTCTTTTCAATAGCTCTGTCCTCAGCCATTTTCTTAAAAACTAGGTTTATGTTCAAGCTTGTCTATCAAAGAACTTTCTGCAGATTCGTTTATCCTCGTCTTGCACTTTTAGCACCCTAAGCTAGTTTCTAGTCACATCTCATCTTTGTCGCCAATGATATTCATTACACATATTTATATGGGAAAGTATAGTTCTCTGACGAAATTATATCAGAATTAAAGTATCAACGATATCCTCCTGTAGTCCAATGTTAAATGATTTCTAAATTCAAGTAAATAAATGTTTAGCAGAATACGTTTTTTACAAGTTAACTGAAGATAAAGGAGTTGGTTCAGTAGTGCAAATGAGACAACAAATGGTTCCATTGAGTAAATTGTCATAAGTTATTGAAGATACGGTTGCTAATGAACAAGTAAATGAAAGCTTGAATCTAAGAGCATTTTTTATTTTTTGTGGAAATGATTTTCTGATAAATACTTCTGATCTCTTCAAATACTATAATAATTAGCTCTCCTGTTTAAAAAGCAATTCATATTATAAGCAATATTACTATTTTTTGTCACTTTGTTTATACTGTGATTCAATGTTATCTAGGGAAAAGCACGCTTGCTTGTACTATAAATCGGGAGTTGTACTCTATGGGAAAGCTTTCTTATGTACTTGATGGTGACAATTTAAGGCACGGTTTAAATAGAGATCTTGGTTTCAAAGCAGAAGATCGTGCAGAAAATATACGTAGAGTTGGTAGGCTTTGTTTTGGAGAATGTTTTTTTTGAGATACTGGTCTGATGAGTACTTTGACCTAGTACAGTAAGTTGCTAATTGTTTATTATCAGTTAGCTCATTTGAGAAATTTGTTTTCTTTCTAGGGGAAGTCTCAAAGCTCTTTGCAGATGCAGGTCTCATCTGTATTGCTAGTTTGATATCTCCCTACAGAAAAGATCGTGATGCTTGTCGTGCATTACATCCAGATGAAAGCTTTATTGAGGTTTGTATATTTGTAAAAACTTCACTCTTGCGTTTGTTTATCTTGAATCCTCAGTTTTAGTTCACAGGTATTCATGAACATGCCTTTGGCATTGTGTGAGGCAAGGGACCCGAAAGGACTATATAAACTTGCTCGTGCAGGGAAGATTAAAGGTAGCCTTGTGAATTCTTAACTTATGAAAAGCATTTCTTCGACACTTTTTGCTCGGTACACTTCTTTTGCATTCCTTCTGATGTGTGCGTCTGCACTTCTTTTATGTAAAATATCTCAGGTTTTACTGGGATTGATGACCCTTATGAACCACCACTGAATTGTGAGGTATGAATTTACTTGGAATTTGCAAGGTGCAATTTAAGTAGATGTGATGCCACAACTTCACGATTAATTTTATGTCAAATTGACGAGTTGTGTAGATTGCCAGGTTGTGGCCCACTTATGCTCTATTTCTGTTATTTGTATAGTAGCAAAACAATAAGATTATATTAAACAAATTTCTTTTTTTTCTTTCGACATTCATGAAGCTTGAGATGGTTGACACATATTAGTAAGATGTAGCTGGTTTGCTTTGAGGAATCATTTGCCGAGCTGATTTAATTTAGTCTGGAAGGATGGTCAATTATGTTTTTTTAAATAATGAGGATGGTCAATTATCAGTAGGAATTGCATTACTGTGATATAGATTGAGTGAAATATTTGATATATCAATTTGTATATGCATGGATATTTAATGAAATTTCTCTCTGAAGTAATACGTAATAAAAAAAGCAGATGACAGCTGTTGTGTTTAGCCTTGTTAAGTATTAACGGCCATTTTGCAGATAGAGATCAAAGAAAAGAACGGGGAATGCCCAAGTCCTTGTGACATGGCTCGACAAGTAGTGTCCTACTTGGAGGGAAAGGGTTTTCTGCTGGAGTAGCTCTCATTTTGCTTCTATTATAGTGGATGACAAAAAGTTATTCATTTTCATCATTGTAACCAAAAACTAATATCTGTACTAAACCTGCTGTCCCTAATTTTTCTTAGATGTTAATCAAGTCAATTATTTACTTATAGTATGAAGTAAGTTTGATATGTGAACTGGTTTTCACCTATTGTAATAGGGATAAGAAAGAAGCTGGCTCATCTCTTTGACAAAATATGTTCTTTATAAGCTTCTCTTTGGCAAAATATGGATTATGGATTGTTGGATCTTCATAGTACATTGGGAAAGCAAGTTTTGTTGTTGTACAAGCCTTGGCTACAACGATCTTCATTTTTTTGCTTAACTACCAGATCGCGGTGGCCAAAACGTCTGCCACTTGATTTTGTTCACAGAACACATGCTGGAACCTGGTATAGTTTGATGGCCTGGAGATAAGGTCTAATATACGATGGGCCATTTGAACAAGGCTGGTTGATTAGAGTTGTCAAAGTCTTTGATTCTCCTTGAACATATAAGGAGCTTTTTGAACTTGTGAATTCATTGCTGTGGTGCATAAATACAAAGTTTCAACGTAGCATACCAACATAAGCCTCTCTCTAAATCACAATATAACACCATGTGTAAATCCCATTCCCTCATAGGTTGTTACCATGATTAAAACGACTTCAGATCCTCTGTGAGGCCCTCAGAGTCACTTCAGTGTGAGGCCCTATAAGACTCATTGATTCAAGACGAAAAAATAAATGCGGACTTTTAATTGCGCTGGTCGGTTTCCTAGGTGTCTCTGTGTTGTTTTGTTGGAGCATCACACCAGTAAGGGCCTCAGACGATCTGAAGTCCATTGAAAACACCACAAAGACCAATAATTGTAATCACCGTATCCACGTCTATTCCCTCCCTTCACTTTTAATTAAGATAATTGGCAAAATATGTATACCAAAAGTGGATGATATCATTTCCTAATTATTCTCGAGTCAGGCAATCAGAGACGGCGATGACAGCTGCCTAACAACGATCGGAGGTCAAGGGGCCTTCGTGATGAGAGGTGACTCGCTCGCTTGGAAAGACTAGGCTTTTACTGTCATATCTCAATAAAATTGACCAATTATGTGAGAAAAATTTACCAAATAATATATATAAAAAAATACCAATCGGAAAAGAGGGAAACCTATTTCCCGATCCGATTATTTGACATGTCACGCAGCTCCAGCGTAGTGCTGGCCCTATGTGATTTTTTTTACCTTGATCCGAAAAGAGTCACTTGAACTGATGCATCCCTCTTGTAAAGAAGAAAGACATCATTTCAACTGACATCTTTCCTTTTGTTAAGCATATTTGGGAAGACGTCACTTCAAGCAATGTCTTAGCGTGTTAAGCATTTTCTAAAAAGTGTCACTTGAAGCAACGCCTTCATCTTGTAAAGAGGAAAGACATCGTTTAAACTGATGTCTTACAATTTGTTAGCTTTTCTCGAAAGCCGTCATCCGAAATGACATTTTAACGTGCGCCTTATCTTTATGTGCTTTGACGGCATTGTTTAAAGTGGCGCCTTCATCTTTTATATTAAAAATCTAACGATGTAACTTGCGGATTTGTTAAAAACTTGATAACACAATATAAATAATGTAAACAAAAAATAAATGGTAAAGAATACACAAGTTTAAACCATCTATTTGCTCAGTGAACTTAGAACACAAATAAATTAAAATGCCACTCCCAAGTTTAAACAAAATAAATATACATAAGATAATATAAATGCTCAGTAACTCTCCTTTCCTTATTCCTACCCCATCCCTGTCCTCGTGTTCGAGCCGGAATCTGGTCAGGCTCGACATCAAGTATAGGATCTAAACATGCAACTGAAGACGAATGTGCATGATGTAAAACAACATGAAGTGCACGCTATCACATGGTATATACTTTCAAAAAAGGATGCGTCTCAACTGGATCGAGTGTGGCATTTGAAGCTACTAGTGGTGGGGTCAAAGAAGTTTTTTCAGTCAATGATTGTCAGGCCCCAAATTTCAAAACCTCGATTAGAGCACGGAAGCTACCAATCTAAGATTGTCAGGAGGTTCGAGATCTGAAACGCGACCGAATACTCGATCATTCTCATTCTCATTTAACATGATATGGGACAAATACAGGATCGACCATGACTAAACAATATCCATGTGCTTAAATATTAAATAACAAAATCAAAAGTCTATTTAGACTATTACATCCATTAAGTCTCACCAGACCAATTTAAAATAAAACACAATCCGGCACCCGGGCCAACAAGCTCATAAAGATCACTAAAATAAAGCATAATAAGATAGCATCCTCAAACTGCAATCTGCCACAATTCTCCATTTAGAATACTTGGTCAAATCTTTTCCTTCTTAATTTCTGCATCAAAGGATGCATGAGTATTCCATAGGAAATACCCAGTAGAACGCCAAGAAAACCCACAAAACAAGAAATTACAGGAATACTGACAATATGGTATAAAGAGTAAAGACAATTTTAATAATATCAGGATTAGCAAATACAGCGTTTACTTACCTGGATACCAATCATCATCAAAGACCCTCGACGGTCAAGAAATAGATAAGATCAAAATTCAAAACTCCAAACATACAGTGCATAAGGATAAAACAAAATGAATATCAGCTCGAGATATCCAAAGTGTAGAAGACAACAATTTATGCTCTCAGCTCAATCCACTTCCCCTATGGACATTAATACTAAAACATCCTAGAGGTTCTTCAGAGGACCCGGCCATGCATCTAGGGATGCTGGCCCCATCAGTGCTTTCGGGCACAATGGGCGGAGACTACAGACCTTCCGTAATATCATACAGTCTAAAAGGGCACGTGTTGTCGTCATCGGCTGAACTACAGAGGTTCGTTAAATAATCTGAGATCACAGAGGATCTAGAAATGGAGGATCTAGAAATGGCTCGTGAGCATACTATGATTCCACTCTAAAAGTGTTCATTAATGATACTTAGTGGAGAAACAATTTACATTGAACTTATTGAATATAGAAATAACAAGAGTTTTCTCATCTAGAAACTCAGACAATAGCTTCTGACCCACAGAGAAGTATGATAACAATCTCATTGATACAATCTGAATTGACTCACATCGGAGTACTCAAGAAATTAGAGTGGCCAACATTGAATAACTCAGATTGAGACTCATCAAAGATTGAAACATTGAACATCTTCACCGTACTTAGCCCTAGATATGACAATCCCCAAGAATACTGATGCAAGATCCACATTTCCATAAATAGGTTAAGTCATGGTGTACAAAGTGTAGAATTTTTAACAGGAAACTCCTTGGACATGAAACCGTTCAAGAATCTTGATACTTAAGACAATTAATTTCAGACAGAAGATCTTAGCTCTACAACCCATATTCATAATTTAATATTACTGTACTCAATACCCTCATAGTCTTACATTAGAAAATTGGGTCATGGATACCATATTTACCCATAACCTATAGTGATAGTACGAATTAGGGTTTTTGTACATAATACTGTATTCTGCCCCATGCATACAAGACAACTTCCATCGACCACCACTATCTATACATTACGAATTCCTTTCTGAAATTTTTATCACGCATAGACCTGAATGTCTAGTTTTTAACCCAATAGACGGCATAATTTTATGATTTGTGTACAATTAATTATCATTTTCCAATTACTGATCGTCGGTGCAGGAATAATCCTAGCTGAGAGCAAATATCTTCATATACTTCAATTAATTGATAGTTTAAACCTAATTAACCAATTAATTACATTTATTGACATTAGTTACACATAACTTAAGTTATTCACAGAACCTAATTGGTTATGGAATTCTTAGATTCTTTCATTATGTAATGCATTTTATACTACCTGATTGATCAATACTTTTAGCAACTCCGTACAACTCACAATACCCAAAGGAGACACTTAAAACCGGACACTAAAACAGTCAGCTACGCTGTGACATGACTCCAAGAATCTGACTTTCAACATCAGAGGCATGGTTATGGAAATTATCAATGGTTTAATGAAGTATTCCAAGCAATGACTTCGATTAGGGTTAATAGTAAGAGATTTAACAAGTTTACTATGGAATCGATGTATAATGAACACGAGACATGCCAAATCAATTGGGCAGATCACACATGGTATTCAAGAGTAATAAAAGACACAACTTTATACCTCAAACAAGGTGGGGATGTCACTCTAAGCACTAGGACGAGAGAAGAATTAGAAACATGCACTTAAATCTCATGCGACAATTCAAGTGTGACTCACATATAATCATAATACATGATGTGAAACCAAACACATGAGAACACAGAATAGACATACCTTTGAATCATTCATCAGATTTTCAATGAATAAGGTTTGTAGGAAAAAAAGAGCATCCTACCTTGTATACGAAACCGAAATCTCTACGTGCTTCAACTCTTCCTTGCACCACTTCCTTTGCTCGCAAATTCCCACGAACCAAGGCTTACACAACCACCATGATTGTTGCTAGCTGAAAGGAGAAGGAGACGAGACCACCTAATTCCTTGCATGACTCCCAAGACTCCAAAAAGGGATTTCGGCTCCTCCTTATTTGTGTTTAAATAGGTAAGATCTTATTTCCAATCTTTTAATCACCACCGTTGATCACTATCCCATCTAAGGGCCACGACTAATGTCAAAAGAGGATCTCCTAGTCAAGGACGTGGTCCTACTTTGACTCAAATCAGTAACAATTCTCTTATGGTAGGGATTTTGACCAATTAGATTACTTACCTTAACCGAACGTGTAACCTCCATAATTGAAAGCAATTAGCATGATCTACTCCCATGACACATGGCGTCCTCCCTTGGATGAGATCATGTCATACTAATCCTTCCTTTGGCGTCCAATAACAATCTCTTCCATTGCTCCAATTTTCCAAATTTGCAACTTCCTAATTCAATTCAATTTCAAATTCAAATCAGGTTTGAATTAAGGATCTTCGTTGCTATTGCTCCACGATTTGCTCTCCTTACCACAACTAACCAAATCATATCAATTCCATCATGTGCACAACACCCTTGGCATGTGTCCACGTGGCTTTGGGACCCTGCTCTGCATTGGCGCCTAGGTGACCCTGGTGCCCAACGAATCTGGCATCCAATGCTTCTCCGGCTTCTAGTACGCGCGTAATTACTTACCAAAAATAAATTCCCAAGCTACGAAGGTCCATCTTAATAAATCAAAATAATTCAATTGAGTCACAACACTTAGTACTTGCACCCTGGCGCCTGGTCCTCACTCCTGGCGTCAGGTACACTTAGCCCCTGGCGCCAGACCAGCCTCAGCGCCGGGTTGAGCCTAGCGCCAGGGCTAGTCCTCGCGCCCTAGTGTTCTGCCTAATCTGGTTTATCGATTCCACACTTCATAAGCATCACAAAAACAATTCAACACACCAGATCATAAGATTTTACCAAAAATCAAAACAGGCAGCAAAACTTTCCTATTTTAGAATAGTACCCTAAAATAGCAGTTTTAGTAATCATGCCAATTTTTCGGGTGTTACAATGATGTCACAACGCTAGGTGAATCTGATATAGGTTGAGAAGCCTCAGAAGAATGAGAATTTTGCGATCTTGGAATTTTTGTTACAACTGATTGAAGGAACGACAAGCTCGTAAGAGCATGTATAGTGTTCTCGTTTATCGTCTAACATGCATCTAGCAAGCTCTCATAAGAATGCTCCACCAAAGCTGCATCTAACCATTCGACTCTTTGTCTTGCACAAGTAAGCTAGAAGGAAAAAAATACTTTAACTACATGCACACAATGATGGTGAATTAAAACAAATAGAAAATAAGAGATACTAACCAAAGCCCTCTCAGTGTCGCCCCTGGGCTGATATAACATCTCTACTTCATGCACGGGTAGTAGGATAAGTCTCCTAATGATCCTCAAGTACCACATCATGTAGGCACTATCAGCATCTAGCTCAATGAACTCCACAACAGAAAGGGGGAAAACTGCTCTAACCCAAACTGCAACATGACACAATCTGGAATATGCATCTCCACAATCTCACAGCATATGAGTGGCGTTCTAAATAGCCACACATCTACACCATTTATACGCTAAAACCTCATCATTATATGGCTACCATGAAACCTGCACAGCACATAAAGATAGTACTTTACTTTTCATAAACATTGCATTATTTATATTCGTAACATACGCAATATAATATAAACCCTATCCAGATTGTTGGTAGTCCAATTCAAATCTATAATGGCAGAGGACACCATGAAGATTAGTGATTCTGGTCTTCCTAGCATTCCACCTGAGAACATAAAAAAGAAACAAAATAAATTATTAAAAATGCCTATAGAAGAATATGAAATGACTTAAATATATAAAACATACCTAACTCCTAATGGAGAAAAACCATCTAGTGGAGTGCTTTGAACTTTTGGACGTCCCACATGCAATATCTCCCACGACCATAGCTATTTGAGAGATAGACATCTAACATGAATCAAATGTGTTATATTTGTGGTAAATAGAGTAGCCAAAGATTATTAATGGTTTACCTAGATAAAGGTGACACACCCGGAATATCCCTAATGTGCTGGGCTGGCAAGTTTTTCCCACTCTTTACAGGTAGGCAAGGGTGGCACTGCCCCATGCATATTGTCCTGCGGAGTGAAAATCTTCTAACAAGATGAGATACATGGGGTGCGGTGCACATGGCTACTATTGTTATCGACAAATATGGTGCAGCCAAGAGTAAATATGCTCGTGCACGTTGCTCGATGACTATCTATGTGACATCTTCCGGGAGGCCACTGAACTACTGTCTCAACCACAAAAAGATCACCCGACTACCTTTTAATGCATGGAGTTGTGCAAGTCAATGCCACTCCATCAATGCGCAACCTAAGTAGTACAACTATATCTTTCAAAGTAATAGTCATCTCCCCCAAATGCAAGTGGAAGGTCTGCGTCTCCCTTCGCCATCTCTCAATTAGGGCAGTTATGAGAGCCCTATCAATACTGATATACTCCAAGCACATAAAGTGGCCAAAACTTGCCCTCTCTATGTTTGCCCAATGTTTCATGTTGTCCCAATGCTCGGTGCATTCAATGCACCGCACCTGGGTTCTTAATACACATTAAAAGTAGTATATAATCAGTTAAATGCATGCAATATCCAAAAGTAAAAATTTATTAGTTGTGCACATACCTCTTTATTCCATATGCCATTAGATCTATGTGAGCTCTGCTCTATGAGGATGGAGGGATCAATAGGTTCTAAATCCATAATATCTATAAAGAAATCAATAGTAAATAACACATTTAAGCGAAATAAAGAACAAGTTAATTTACAACAAAAAATCAATGTATGGAAATACCAATCAACAAAAGGTAGGTTTTGGCAAGTTAGTCTCTTATGTCTAACTTCGTTACAATTCCCACAATGGTATTCTAATCGACCATCTTTCGTCATAACCGCATTGTCTATCATATTCACTATTCTCCTACTGCACAGACAACTGCGTTTTCATGTTCCTGTTGGGAGCTTCATGACAAATATCGATGACTCTCCCAAAATCGCCGATCAGGAGGAGGAAAGAATTCCTTGGCATACTCCTTTCTATATGCATCAGAGGTATACCAATATCCAACTAAATCGCCGATGAGCCATTTTCTCCTTGATTGAATAATAATTAGATGATGGTAAGGATGTTTGTACACCTAAGGGTAATTGTAAGTAGGGGTGTTCCTGGACAGACACGGACGCGGACAGAGGTTGTGCGCGTCCGTATAAAATTGTCCGCAAATTTTTTGTCCGCTTCCGTGTCCGAAAGTCCGGCGGACACGGACACGGACAATTCCTTTTTTTAATACCCCCCCCTCTCCTCCCCCCCTCCACCTCCGCCCTCCTCCCCTCGTGCTGAGACCCCGCCGGCCGCCGCCCTCTCTTCCTCCCCGCGACCCCGCCGCCCCTCCTCTCCACCCCGATTCCTCCCCTCCACCCCGCCGCGGCGACACCCCTCCTCTTCCTCCTCGACCGCCGCCCTCCTCCCTCCTCCCCGCCGCCCTCCTCCCTCCTCCTCGCCGCCCTCCTCCACCCCCGCGACCCTCACTCCTTCCTCCTCTCCGCCGCGGCGCCGTCCCTCCTCCTCCGCGACCGGAAGCCAGGTAAAAATCTGATTTTTTTTTTGTCCTCCTCCTCCGCGATCGCCTCGCTCCTCCCGCCGCCCTCCTCCACCCCCGCGACCCCCACCCCGCCGCCCTCCTCTTCCACCCCGCCGGCCGCCGCCCCTCCTCCTCGGACCTCCTCCCCTCGAGCCGAGACCCCGCCGCCCTCTCTTCCTCCCCGCGACCCCGCCGCCCCTCCTCTCCACCCCGATTCCTCCCCTCCACCCCGCCGCGGCGACACCCCTCCTCTTCCTCCTCGATCGCCGCCCTCCTCCCTCCTCCCCGCCGCCCTCCTCCACCCCCGTGACCCTCACTCCTTCCTCCTCTCCGCCGCGGCGCCGTCCCTCCTCCGTGACCGGAAGCCAGGTAAAAATCTGATTTTTTTTGTCCTCCTCCTCCGCGATCGCCTCGCTCCTCCCGCCGCCCTCCTCTTCCACCCCACCGGCCGCCGCCCCTCCTCCTCGGACCTCGGACAGACGGCTGTCCGAGGTCCTTTGGCCGTGTCCGTGGCCGGAATCCACGGACAATTTCTCTCGGCGCGGACACGGCCACGGACACCTCGGACGCGGCCGGCTCCGCGGACACGGCCGGCCGCGAACACCCCTAATTGTAAGAACATGTCTGGTGGTGTGCATCTACCACATATTTTCTACCAGCTAATGTTTTTACTTCATACACGTGGAAATTAATTTAATCAACTCAACTGTTGCCAATAAGGCGCATCTATTGTTTAATCTTCAATTCAATAATAGGGGTGTATGGGGTTGTCATGGCCAACCTGACCAAATGTTGCTTCATAAATTGTAACACCCGAAAAATCGGTATGTCTATGAAAACTGCTATTTTAGGAAACTGGGCTAAAATAGGAAAGTTTTTTTATCTGTCGTGATTGTTGGTCTGGTATCTCATTTTGGCTATGTGGAACCCTAACTTGATGTTTGTTGGTCAATGAGATTATTTAACCAGATTAGGCAGGTTTTTCCGAGAACGAGGACTAGGCCTGACGCTGTAACCCGTCTGACGCCAGGGGTTGGATACACCTGACGCCAGGGCCACTTGAGTGCCAGGGCTAGGGCTAGTCACGCGTGCGAGTATACGTGTGGCGGAGCCTAATGGACGTGCTACCAAGTGTAGGACTCGTGCACGGTGGAACTACACATCACGCGTGTAAGTCATCTTAACCGTTCATTTGAGAACTGTGTTCAAAGACGCGTGAGAACCAGTAGAGGGCCACGTGGACCCTGTAGTGGTGCGCCACCTCATGGATGATGTGGACTCCCTTGGGCCCACGATTTGGAGGACCAAATCGTGGGGAGCCTTTTCGTTTGATAACTCATTACTTGTAATTAATGGATGTTACCATATTAAGTTTGCTAATTAGCCTATTTGGTAATTATTGAAAGAATGAGAATTGGGGAGTTTGATTGGCACTTAAGGAAGATGCTAAAGCATATTCCATTCAATCAAAAAGGGCGCCAGGTGGTGATGGAGCAAATCGTGGGAGTAATTGGAATAGGCGCCCATTTGGGAGAGTAAAAACTGCCATAGCAGTTTTGGAAATCAAGGAGAGGATCTCAACGGATTTGATTTGGGCTAATTGGGGAATAAATAGAGAATATTAATTGGCAATCAAGGAGGGTTAATAGAAGATGCTGTAGAATATTCCAATCAATCTAAGTGGAAGGGGGAGATCGAAATTTGCATTAGTGGAGGATTGATTGGGAGTTATCCAATCAATCCTAGGCAATTAACTCAATTAATACCATTTTGAAACCGAAATGGGATTTGAGAGAATTTGGATCGACTGATGCTCTGGAATATTCTTTTGAGGGAGCAATCTAGGCCCTTGATTGGAGAGTAGATCTACGGTGGTGATTCGCCGAGAAGATCTATAAATAGGGCACCCTAGTGAACCGGTTTTTCTTTAGTGCCTTGGCCATCGAACCAGCTTTTGTGCACCCCTTTGCTCGACCCCATCTTCCCCCTTTTCCGACCAGCAATTGTCCAATTTGGTGGTGATCGTGGTGGCCCTAGTGAGGTAGACCGGCAAGGTGGTGGTGCGGTGCATTCGGAGACAAGCTTGCACGTCGAAATTCGGTACCTTCAAGTCAGGTAGGATTATTTTACCACAAATGTGATCTTCGAAATTGTCGTGCTTTTGAGTGGTCCATTGATGAATGTGTTGGTATATCCTATGCTCTGATTTAATTTCAATTGACATGAAGTATTGACCATGCCATAGTTGTAATTATCTATATCATTGAAGTACTCCTTTCGGTATGGCATACTTGTTCATATTTTCGTCCTAACGCCTAGATAGACATCCCCCATTGTTTCAAATTAATAAAGTTGTCACCGTTATTGCATGAAGTTGATGTCGGACTACTGTCCAGAGTTAGTTGTCCTGTTTGATCATTGAATACCTTATTGTTTGAATTATACTTGATCGATCCTATGTGTTATTCAATTTTCGGAGTAATCCTTGGTGATGCTTCTTTTAAATGTCATTAAAAGTCCTAACTCACTTCCTGATGATAGAAAGTTTGAAGCTTTTGTTGTGGTCCAGCATGATGGATCACTGTGGCGTCCGAGATTAGGTGTCTTATTGGTTATATCATAAGGGTATTACACTAGTACTTATATTCAACAATCGGGTAAGGGATATATGTATATCCTAGGTTAATTATATGACTAATGTTTTTGATTAAATTCGAATTACTCTCTGTAGTCTTAGAAAGGGTCTGACGTCATGTCAGAGATTTTTGGATCAAAGGGGTGTCCGGGTTTAATTAGCCGGTTTAATACATTAGGTTATTAGAATTAGATTAAAAGAATAGTGATCGGGTGATAAGATGTAACCAATTGGTGGGATTAAAACTAATAATTCCAGAACCTTTGGGCTCTGTAAAAGACATTAAGAAAGGGTTAATAGTGTCAGAGAGGGTAATTAAGGAATTACTAAAGTTTATACAATTAATTAACTAGTATAACTTATGTTAATTGGTCTCGGCCAGGAGTAATCCTGCACAGGCAGACCCTAGTCTAAAAATGACAACTAATTGCAGAAAAATCCAAAAATTAAGCCGTTTATCAATCTGTAAAATAGACATCTGAGGCTATCTGAGATAAAAATTTCATAAGTTGGTTCACTGTGTACAGGGCGTAGTGACCTTTGAAAGTGGACTGTTCTGTTTGGGACAGAACTCTGTTCCTGCATTTATCAACCCTAAAACCCTAATAATGTTATGAAACCTAAGTTAAGATGATACTTAAGACTTTAATTAAGTATAATATACTTATAAGACATTGGGATCAGTAACCCTAAAAGTGTAATAAGGGTCCTAGAGCCGAATGGGGTGTCCCATATTAATTGTCCTTTGTGTTTCTTCTCTTGGGTTATTCATGACTCAAGAGTATTCAAAGCTTGAATCTTATTCGATATCTCTGATGTGATCTATCTGAGACACGTCATTCAAATTATTCTGTGTCGGGGATTGTCAACTCTAGGGTTAGGTACGGAGAAGGCGGCAGATCATGGAGCTTTGGCGAACCCTGTGGCGGGTCTCATTGATGAGTCATCTCGGTCTGGTCTTAGTCGAGTTCCCAGACCTATACATTCTGAGATACTAAACACTCCTTAGTGAGTCGATTCGGGTTGTGTCCGATATTTGCTTTCTACTCCTATGAAGAGTCGAAATGTAGGAAGTCTTGATCTCAACCTTTTGATGATAAGGCCAGATGTTTCCAAGAATTGTTTCTCCGCTAAGTAGCATTTATGAGAGCTCTTAGTCGGAATCATAGTATGCTCACGAGCTATTGCTAGATCTTGCGAAATCTCAGATTTTATTGAACCTCTGTAGTTCAGCCGATGACGGCAACGCGTGCGCTTTAGATTGTACGACATTACGGAAGGTCTGCAATCTCCGCCCATTGTGCCCGTAAGCACCGATGGGGCCAGCATCCCTAGACGCATGGCTGGGTTCCTCTGTAGAACCTCTAGGATGATCTGGTATTGATGTCCATAGAGGAAATGGACAGATCTGAGAGCAGAAATTATTACATCCGACACTTTGGATGTTCGGAGCAGATGTTACTCCCATACCTCCATTACTCTACGTAAGTTTGGAGTCTATGATTTATCCTTCCTAGACTTTCGTGTGTCTTGAAGGACAGTTGTTTCCAAGTAAGCGATCTCGGTAATTGCTGAACCTGAGTCTGTTGACCTATATCTATTTTGGAGTTTTCTTTTATTCTATTATTCCATTGTGGGTTTTCTTGTATCCTACTGGGTATTTCCTATGGAATACTCATGCATCCTCTGATGCAGGAATTAAGAAGGAGCAGAAGTGAATGCGAGCAGCGTCGTGGTTAGTTACCAGACTGGAGAAGACTATTTCGTTAGTTATGTTATTGTTTTGTTTTGATGAATGAACTCGCGGCCTGCGTGCCGTTTTAATTTAAGTTATTTTTGTAGAACAATTTGAATTGTTGTAATAATTAATTAGATTTCTTTTCTGTTATTCTATATCTGGTGTAAGTGAATAATGTTTAAGTCATAATGATCCTGCATGTTCCATGTAATCAAATGGGATAGACGAAGTCTCGAGTATTCGGTCGCGGCCCGTGTTTCAGCCTCACAACCTTAACTGAGTTAGTGCTTTCGCGCATTATTCGAGGCTTGGAAAATCGGGGCGTGACATAAATAATTTGACAATCTGATAGAATGTGGTTGACACTAAGGCTTACATGAGTAATGATCGAGCCCCCTTCAACACGCTATTTAGACTTTCAACCAAATTTGTTGTGGTCATTCTAAATCTTGTAAAACTATCATGAGCAAGGGACTATAATTGAGGGGATAATCCGCCTTCCTCACTGAGTAGCCTTTTTGCTTTTGGACATTCTGCATCGATCAGTTTCACCTTGTTATCAAAATCTTCTACAACAATCACCGTTATAGCTTCCCCTATCAATGCTGTCAATACATCATTTTTAAATTTTTTGTAAAAGTTTGTCATTATGTGTCGCATATAATATCAGTGACAAAAATTTGGAGGTGGAAACACCTCCGACACGACTTTTTGCAACCTTTTATGTCGATCAAATATGATAGTGATACATGTCCTATCAAAGACAATATGCGCCTTCAACATACGTAAAAACCATAACTACTTACGGTAATCCTCACCCGAAATAAGGCTAAATACAAGTGGAAACAAACCCTTGTGCCCGTCGTTAGCTGTCGCTGCCATGAGGGCTTTAGTATACTTGCCAAATAAGAAAGTAGCATTGACTGATAGACAATATTTAAAATCCTCGATGCATGGCCCAAAGGCCCAAAATGCTTTGTCAAACTGTCAACACCCAACATCCTCTATATAGTTCGTCAGGTTCCCTGATTGGCATTAACTATTGCCTCGAAGTACATTGATAATAATCAATAAGACTCAACTGAATCACCATACACTGCTTTGATGGCCATATTCCTTGCCATCCATATTTTTTTACATGGAATATTCAGGTGAAAAGGTTCCTTAATCCTTCTTGAATAATAAGTGGTGGGATATCTACTTCTGCTCTAATGGAGGGTAATTTATGCCGACGAACAAATGCCATAGTACTTTATCTATAACAAGTATCTAGCTAAGTATTTCTACAAGTGTGTTCATCACCATAAAATTTTTACTTAAAATATTAATCCCCTTCCTCATTTATGCATGTACTCTCCATGAACAGTCACCTTGTTGTCTACTGCGTCGGACTTGTACACAACACGTAGCAAACATCATGCGTATTTCAAAGCAAGCTCATTGCGTGGACAAATTCATCTTTATTATAGAATATTTGTCCCAGATAATTCCTTCATCATAGCATGCCTCCTCATACAAACCTCGATTAATTACCTCATCTATTTCCTCATTTGTGATTCACGCATATGACAACTTCTCTTTAAAGTCATCCAAGTTAACCGTAGCAACTGCATTGTCCACCAATTCATCTCCCTCATTATCAACTATCTCTTGCACACTCTTCTCTCCTCGTATGCCTTCAACATCATTAACTGCTGAATTATGCATCTCTTCATCATTGATCCCATCGTCTTTCTCATCATTCATTTCACTATCTTCCCAACCGCTTGAACCAGTATATGTATAAGGGTTATGAAATGAGGTTTGTGTACCAAACCATTCACCACCTTGTGACATTCATAACTTCATGAGCATGAGATGTGTGCTTAATTTATTCCAAAGAAATCTAGCAATGTTAATAAGAAGCCATCAAACAATATATAAGTTGAATGGTTAAATTACATTTTCATAATAAACTTACCTCCAACTAGGCAAAAGCTGGAGTTTGTTGCACACAAGTGTGATGGACAAATCATTTTCTTCATTATCAACCACAAGCATTCTGTTCAACTTTCCACTCGACATATTTTTTCAAGAACTCCTACTTTCGCCTTCACCATCATTTGCAAAGCTAGGCACTCAGGCCTATTTTTCTTCAAATAACTTGAATGTATACACACGAACACAAGATATAGCTTTTCTTGTGTAGAGTTGTCATCATCAATTGGTAGTACGGTGGTCATTGTTCCAAAAAGAGGCATCTTACATTTGATACAAATTTTCTAAATTCTTTGGTCCCATTCCATTTTCTTTGCCACTTACATCTCTAATTCCTCATAAATGTTTGGGTTACTAATAAGCAATCCTACGATTTCACCACTTTCATATTCACCTCTATCGATTGCAATTCTCTCGTTATGCCTTAGCACAAATAAAACCATTTCTCCCACCAACTCTACTCACAAAACCTTAAAAACACTAACACAATACTACTCAAATTGATTTTTTGTTTTAAAAAAATTTAATTTAAAATGAGGGTTAACTCATTATAAATGCTTAATTTTTAATAATAATGAATGCCTATATGATCTCAAATAAACGACACACATGAAAAATGACAAAATACACTAATCAACAAAATGTAACCATTTTCAGTAAATAATTTACTATTTGATATAATGCTAGAGCCAAATCAATCACAACGATCAACTATTTGCTAGAATGTATGTATTTGAATTGCGATTGAGAGTTTATTACCTGCGAACACATGAGGTTGAAGAAGGTCGGAGGTGTAGTCACATAGCGGTGCATGGAATTAGAAGAAGGTGAGTCGGATGGTGAGGGCAAGTTGGTGTTGGTGGAGGAAAGGCGGGCCGACGAAGTTGGAGAAGAGAGAGGAGGTGTGTGGGGCGACAGAGCAGGAGAAGAGAGAGGAGGCGGGTGGGGCAACGGAGGAGGAGAAATAGAGGAGGTGGGCAGGGAGACAGAGGAGAAGAAATAGAGAAGTTGGGTGGGGCGACTGGCCAGAGAAGAGAGAGAGGAGGCATGCGGGGCAACTGGCTTGAGAAGAGCGAGGAGGTGGGTGGGGCGACGGAGCTGGAGCCGGAGAAGAGAGACGCGGGGAGGAAGGGTTCAGTCGGCGTCTTTCGGCCGAGCCCGAGAAAGGGAAGTGGTTTTAAAATAAACCTAAAACGAAGGCATCATTCCGGGTGACGCCTTCCAAAGAAAATATAAGGCATCAGTTTAAATAATGCCTTTCCTCTTTACAAGAGAAAGGCGTCAGTTCAAGTGACATATTTCCTGTAATACAATGCAGGGCGGCGGCGGCTGAAGTGATGCTAAGGTGTCGCTTCAAGTGACACCTTTTCTGAAATGCTAACAAAAGGAAAGACATCAGTTGAAATGATGCATTTCTTCTTTTTAATAAGGAGGTGTCGGTTCAAGTGACGTCTTTTGGGTCAGGATAAAAAACAATGACTGCGTAGGGCCAGCGCCACATTTGCACCTACGTGGCATGTCAGATAATTGAATTGGAAAATAAGTTTTCCTCTTACCCGATCGGTAATTTTTTTTATATCATTGGGTAAATTTTCCATTATGTGACAATCAATTAAAAGTGACATGAGAGAGCAACTTTCTCTGGGGCTGTATCGAGTTAGTACCATGGTTCTAAAAACCGAACCCGCACGGCCGATTCGACCGGAGCCGAGAGGTTTTTCGAGCGGGGCCAGCCGAGTAGATTGACCCCATCAACCCCATTTAACCCGCCGAGTTGAACCAATGACATGGCTGACCGAGCGTGGCAAGTTTTTTTTTCCTTTCATCCCGATTCCCTTTTCTCGTCTAACCGACTAGCCAACTCCTTTTCCCCTCAATCCCCGTTCATCTCCTCAATCTCAAATCTCTATCCACGCCAGCCACCTCCCCTGCCCCAACTCTCCATTGCAATCCCTCGCCCCAACTCCCCCGCCTCAATTCTCCCTCGCCATCCCTCACCCAGCTCCTCCGGTCAGCCCTCACACTACCTCCCTTGTCCGCCCTCGACGTCAGCAATTGAGTCGATCTTTAAGAATTTCGGATAACCGGTCCGGTTTTTAAAACCTTTGGTTAATAATCTAAAAGACGAAACAACTCGGCCCATTAGCCATTGAAAAATCCTTCGCCGTCGTGGTGTAGAAAATCCCTCTTCATTATTACTGTTTTGCCATCATCTTCATCCTCCGCCTCTCCCTCGTCCAGAACCCGAACCAGAAGGAGAAGAGGGAAGACGACGACGAAAAAGGATGTCGATCATGAAGGCGTTGCTCGACCCAAAGCGCAACTGGTTCGCTCGCATGCACTGCAAGACCGTCTCCTATCGCCTCCGCAAATACGGTCCCTTTTCTCTTTCTCTCTTTTTTTCTTTTGTCTGTTTGGCTTCGATTCAATCTCCTTGTCTTTTGGTTAATTTCTTATTATGATTTTATTGCTGTATTTTCAGGGCTGCGATACGATGATCTGTACGACCCGTATGAGGATCTGGACATCAAGGAGGCGCTGAACCGCCTCCCCCGTGAGATCGTCGATGCTCGGATCCAGCGCCTCAAGCGCGCCATGGATCTCTCCATGAAGCACGAGTATCTTTCCGAGAATATGCAGGTATTTCCTCGTTTTTTTAATTAAAAATGTAACATTTTGTGTTTAAGTTAATCTGGTTGTAGCTGCGATTTTAGATTTTGGATTGATTGATGTATGGACTGCCGATTGTGCTTGGAAATTTGGAATTTTGCAAGCTCAGTTTCGCCAGAATACATAAGAATTAGAATATAAATTTTTTTTTATTTAAATTTTTGAGAGGGGTTGGATGATTCCTATTATTAGCTATTGAGTGGATAGAGCGGCTTCCTTTTATACATGTGTCGCTGCATTTTTATTGTGCCAATATCTCATGGTGGTTTTCCATAACAATTGGCATGCTTTAGTCTTTTGCTAAATATTAGCAGGTAGCTTCGCAGTGTTTGTTTCTGTACAGTATTTGGGTGAAAGTTGATAGTACATTTTTGTATAGTTTGCTTTGTACACCTTCTGTCTAACGTTAGTAGTGTGAATTAGTTTTTTAAAAATAAACAAATTTTTGCTCATTTTCTGACGGTTAATGTGGGACGGTGGGGGTATCATAGATGACAGCAATGCCAATGCTCAGCTTGCTGATGTATTCTATATCTGACTTATATCTACATGTCAGTTATGATAATAGTGCAACAACTGTGTTAAGCCGTATCTAGAAGCTTATAAGATGTTTGTTTATACCTGAAAATTGAGGATAATATGAGTATGTTGAGTAATGTTTCTCATACGTTCAATGTATGTTTCAATATTAGAGTTTGTACCTTGAATAACCTTTTATCAGTTTCTTATAATCTATTTTAGTTACTAATTTTTACCAAGTGTTGCATTTTAAGTTTTTGTTCTCTTGGACCTAGTTATACCAGTTAATTTTTGTTTTGCAGGCAATGCAAACACCATTTAGGAGCTACTTGCAGGAAATGTTGGCCCTTGTAAGTGAAATGTTTTGTATTTGTTCGATTTTTTACCTTGATGGATACAAAAAAGAACAAAGTTGATGGACCGGATTGTGTAGAAGTTACTTTTTGGAGTGAGCAATTTACTGCATTAATATATAAATTTTGCATTGCTTTTATTGCAGGTCAAAAAGGAGAGAGCAGAACGTGAGGCCTTGGGAGCATTGCCTCTTTATCAACGAACTATTCCCTGATTGTGCAGCTGCCTGTTGATCAAGTAGTTTTTTGCAACACAGTGGCTGCAGAATAATGTGCTGTTAGTAACTGTAGTGGTAGCAAAATTTTTGCGGTCAAAAGTGATACTTTTGGTTTATAATTTTCATGAACTCATGTATTTATTGAAATGTTATTACTTGGGGCTACTTTTGAATAATGCTGTATCCAGTTTAAACATACTGAGAATCTGTTGTTTTTTTATTTCTGCCGTATGATCTGCATTTTGAAGTATGTTATAACTTATATTGTCATGTATGTTTCTTTTCCTTTTCAGTTTTCTTTGTGCAATTCAGATCTAATTTCCAAGGGGTGTGGAATTAGATATGTAATACTTAAACGGTATGTGCCTGATGACTCAGTTTATAAGTGAGTCGCGTGGTTTAAGTTGTAACGATACTACCAACTGGGAAGCTTGGAGCGCACTGGTAAACATAAAGAAGTGGATTCACCGGCATGATCATGTAGGCTGTGAAATGTACATGGATCTATTACATTCTGCAGCTTGTAGAGTTCGTCACAAACCGGAACAAAATATCTCAGGTAGAGTGATTCTGTGTGTCATCTACTCTCTTTCCTTGTTTAATATTTTTCCCATATGCCTTACCACATTAGGAAGGCCTGCATGTTGGATATGCATAGATGGAGGACGCTGGCCAAGAGGATGCCTGGCTTTAGTTCTTCATATATCCGCAATAAGGAACATTTGCACTGGATATACCAAGCTAGCTCTTTATTGCCTCCACCTGCATGGGTTCAACTTGATTTTCCTGTAAAAAAAGTACTAATAATACAAAGACACCATGAACTTGTTGGCCTTTCTCTGGGGTCAGCAGGTTGATGGGACTAACTAACAATAGGATGATCACAAATGAGAGAAATGATACATCTTGTTGGTGGCTTGCGATTGACGGTTTATTTTGCGAACAAGATAATGAAGAGCATACAATGTCACCTTCAGGCTTCTTGAAACATTCTGGCGTATGCCAACGTATTAAAGGATAAAAATGTCTGCCGAAAATTATATTAATAGCCTTACAATAAACTTCTTACTTCATAGACGGCTCTCTGCAATCGCGTGTGTTGTGTGGGATGGTGAGTGAATTATTTAACCGTTTCTTTTTGGTATGTGATTGTGCAATAGAAGTGTGGTTTTTTCAAGCTGGAAACGTTGAAGCTGGTCAAGGTCTGAAAGGAAAGTTGGTTATTGTTTGGCAACCAATGTGAGCATAGGAAAGGAATATTTGTGGCAAATTGACTTGGCGTATTCACGGAGAAAGTTTTTTGTTTGGCAAGACCCAATGTTCATTTATGGAGAAATGTTATTCTTGGCATCACGCAACATACACCAAGCGGTCCAAGCCAATATCCCAGAGAAGCAAACGGTGAATTGACCTCAAATGGGCCGGATATGATGGAAAATGAAATTTGTGTTCAAATATTCATTTCTGAACAATCCAAACAACAGTCTCCGGAAACGGTGAATTGACCTCATCAAATGGGCAGTAAAATGATGGGAAATGCATTTGGAGGTAAAGATTCTTATGGACAAAGAAGGTCATTCAAACATCATTATCTGAAAATGGGCCACAAACGGTTTGCCAAGAGAAACCTAAATGGAAGAGCTGTGTGAGATGGTCTTTGATGCACGCTGTGAGATGGTCTACGCCTCCTTATGGGCATACAAATGGGCCATCGCTACTTTAGTTGCAAATGTTCTTATCGGACTGTGCAAGTCTATTTCGGCTTCTAAAACCTAAGTTATATCTCGATCTTAGTAGAATTATATATTTTCTAATTTCTAATTTGATTACTTCTCAACATGTATTTAAGGTAACAAGGTTGCAGACTATCTCGAGATCCATCCCTTCTATTGGGGGAATAAATATTTTTGGTTTACTGGCTTCATTTCCCCTTTGTCGAATGTATTCAGGGAAAATTTCTTTTCTTTTTATAGGGAAAACCTCTTGATGTATTGTCCATGGGCATAATTAACACTCAATCCGTCTCACATTAATAGTCATATCTGGCTTTCCAAAATGAACCTCTAAATCAGATTATTAAAATGGGGCGGAAGGAGAAATGCTTTAGCTAAAAAACTTGTTTTTTCGTATTCCCTACCAATATATATGACATATTTCCTTGCAATAAAAGATGGGTACCCAACTGTCCCAAGTCCGACTAGTGATAGGGTAACCAGCCTCTTAGAGCACCCTATCTTTGCCAACAATCCAGTTGCACAAGCACATATTCAACACATCACACGCACCAATTAAGGGGCCGTTCGGGGCGTGATTAAAAGCAAAATATCTACCGTGGATATTTCGCTACACTGTAGCATCCATGTTTTTTTCATATCCAGCTGAAACACCTCTGGCCGTGTTTCACACTGGATATGGAAAAAATATGGATGCTACGGTGGAATCCACTGTAGATATTTGCTTATAATCATGCCCCAAACGGCCCCTAAGTTTTGGATATAATCCTTCTGAGCTAACAGAGTGGTTTCCAGCTTAGGACCAACACAAGATTACCATTTTCTTAAAAGAGCAAATGAGTGAGGAGAGAATCAAATAGAGTCTGGGGTCAATAAAAAGCCTTTTTTCGCTCGAATTACTCGTGAAATGGGCAGGGCAATAAACTGAAAAATAGGATGGCCCCAAAGGCCTAAAAATGGAGAAATTATCCACCAGAATCGTTCCATGGACAGCTGGTAGATGGACCCACCGGATGTTTGATACATTTTAGTGGTTGCTAAGTGTCAAGATCTGAGCATCTGTTATTTTATTTTATAGTTAGTTTATGTATCAAACAGTGAATGGACCTATCGACGGGCCACCTGGAAGAATGGTTCTACTAGATAATTTTTCCTAAAAAAGAGCGGATTTGGGTAGTGCCTCAAGCATCCACCATTTTGAAAATTTTTTAGATGCAAATTAACGTCTTATTTTATCATTAAAAAATGTAGGTGAATACAACAATCACTACAAAAATTGTAGAATATTGAACTTATTATTAAAAAAAGGCAGACTTTGTCAGGTAGAGAGACATTACGAATCATAGCAATAAGGTAGAGAATATAAAAAATATTACTATTTGGGTAGTACAATGTCATAATTCTTACAATTGACTTCACATTATTATAGCAATATCATATAATTCAATAATAGCAATTTGGTAACTACTATCTTCCTAATCATCCCTCTGCCTGATCCCGAATTCCCTCTTGTAAAAAAGTTATTTTCGTGCTTTGTGTAATCAATCTGATTGATCTAAATTTTTTTAGTTAAAATTAGCTTTATTCATTGCATGAAACATCTTGTAGTTATAATTATTGCTCCCTTCGTCTAATGAAGCCAGTCTATATTTGAAAAAAGACGGTCTATCAATACAATTTACATGGCTGACTTTGCTCCCTCACGACCAAAAAATGCAAAAGAGGGAGAAATTATGTTCTTTTTATGGGCCTCAGAGCTTGGAGTCTAATAAATTTAACTCATTTTCAAAAGTAGACAAGCTTCATAGGATGGAGTTTTTTTTCTTTTCGGTCTTTCCTCAATGTGAATCTGAGGCATATAAAAACAATTGTGCCATACACAATAATCTTGATGAACACGAATTATGTGCGATTGAATTTGAAAAAAGAATTAGTAGGCGAAGAAAAACATTATTTGCATAAATACTGGATAAGCAACTTATTTAGCATTTGATGAAAATAATGCTGGAGACATCCATCTATCTCCTCCGCCTTCACACACACAAAGTAATTTTTGTCCTTTTCTACAATAGATGTGGTTGTAGTGCTGCAATATAATTCTTAGCATCCAACTACATGGTGGTCATCGATCAGATCGATCAATGTCCATTAGGGAAGACATTGGTGGCGCCAATGATGCAAGACTCACTGCACTTGAGGTCGCATGAACCCTCGTCGCCCTTGCCAAGGCAACCGCGGTAGCAATCGTCGAAGCATGCGGCGTTGATGGCCGGCATGGCGGCGAGCACCAGCATGGAGATGAGGAGGAATGCAACCAAGAGCTTTGCGTTGGCCATGTCTAGTCTCTAGCTTGTAATATGGAATTTGGGCTGTCTTCCTCGCACTCGACCGGACAAAGAAGCCTGCACGCACGTTATTTATACTGAATAGCGGACGAGGAAGGGTGATCTGAGGTGGAGTTGGTTGCGTTTTCCGTTTGGATAACCAACAAAAAAGAGTTTTGTGGTGGTGAAGAGACAGAATCAGCTGGACTGCGTTGGCCATTGTTTGAGCTCTTAAAAGGGCAAATGACACGAAAAAAGAGAAGCCTAAATTGGGGCATTGGACGGGGTCATGGCCTATGGGTACCGGAGCTAATTAAGGAGGTGATGGGTGATGATCCACTTCATGAAATGTCTGATTATGTGGACGCACACATCATATATATATATATATATATATATATATATATATATGTGCATATTACATGATGCATAGATTTTTTCCAAGTACTAGTGACAAAAAAAAGATGCGGTTATACATAAGTATTGTATATGGTCAAACTCCCTCCGGATGCAAGTCTACCTATGCGGTACTTAAGGATTGAGGATTACAAGACTACCCATGTTGTACCTATCCGAGACATGAAAAGTGAACTTTGTTATGAACGTATGCTTTGCTTATGTAGTTCATGTGACTTCCATAATCATAATCAAATAACGTTTTTTCTCAACAATTTGGGGTTGACGACATAGATTTTATGCTTCCATTCTAGCATGTTTTATGTCATCTTTTTGTATGAGAAAACAAAGACATCCTTTCTTGTATCAAACTCCTTCTATTGATATCATTTACATGCATCCCTTCTAATCTTCTCACTAGAACATTTATTGGTCTTTTTTGTATGTGCTCATACCAATGCAACCTACACTCCCTAACCTTCTCCCTTAAATGTGATGCCCATAAGTTCTCACAGACATATTCATTGCTAATTTTATTTCTCTAAGTTATCCCACACATCCACCTTAACATTTCTATTTCGTCTATATTTAATTTATTTATATGACTTTTCTTTAGAGCCCAACACTCCGCTTCATAGAGTATTGCAGGTTTAATAAATGTCTTATAGAATTTGCCTTTAAGTCTATTTGAAATGAGTTTATTACATAGAACTCTAGAGGTTGCACTCTACTTTACCTACCTCGCATTTATCTTATGCACCACATCACTATCGATATCTCCCTCTTTTTAGATAATAGATCATAAATAACAGAATTGTCCATACTTTAGTACTTCATGCCCATCTATTTCAACGAAAGTTCTTTCGGCTTAAATACACTAATCTTACACACGCAGAAGGAGCACTGCAATTTACGATTAACTGTGTTGTTATGTACTATTTCTAATTGATTGACATAAACCTTCGAAATCAACTCATTTTTTCAGAGCCATGTATGCATGATGATGAGTTTAGGATTGATAGGCAAGAAACTTTGTGTTCCTCCTACGGGTTGTGTTCATCCGGTTGGTTGTGAGTCTTGTCACCATTAGGAAAATGCATGCCAACTCTTCACATGGAGACTATAGATAATTTGTCATCCATTTAAGGTGGCTCAACCCAACTTTTTCCAATAGAGTTGAGGAAGTTCCTCTTTGTGCCCATTTTTATGTACACCTCTTTGATTTTTATAGGTATTTTTATATAACTTAAGAAAGTATTTTAGATATTAATTGAGCCATTAGTAGCTCGTTGAGCATTAGGTAAAGAGCAATTGTAATTATAACTTATAAACTGAAAGAGTTAGTTGAATAGGTTAAACAAAGTGAATATAGGCATCTAATTTATTATAAATGACAATTTTTACACGATCGTAGAAGGTATGTTAAATATTAACAAAGCCATTAGTAGCCCATTGAGCATTAGGTAAAGAGAAATGATAATTATAACTAATAGACTTAAGAGTTAATTGAATAGGTTAAAAAAACTGAATATAGGCATTCAGTTTATTACAAATGGCCGCTCTTTTAACTCCTAGGGTGTAATGCCTTTTTATTTTGAAAAAAAAAATCTTTCACAAATTTTCACTA
Organism: Houttuynia cordata; assembly: GCA_039654745.1. Classification (NCBI taxonomy): domain Eukaryota; kingdom Viridiplantae; phylum Streptophyta; class Magnoliopsida; order Piperales; family Saururaceae; genus Houttuynia; species Houttuynia cordata. The sequence goes on from CM077502.1 coordinate 20,384,670, forward strand.
CTGAAATAGGTTTGTGGAAAAAAAATTGACTCTAAAAGAGGGCTGGCACAAAAGTGTTTGGCTGTAGAAAGCTTTCATAGGTTAAAAAAAAGCTTCCAGCATTGTTTCTCACCAAAGTGTTATCACATTTTTCACATATTTCAGGTTTTTGGGCATAGACCTCAAAAGGATGGTGACATAGACCTCCTTTTAACTCCTAGGGTATCTAGACATGTTTTCTTGGTAGTGGTGACTTGCTATTTCTGACCGTGGTTTTAAAAATCGGACTGGCCCAACCTGTTCGATCGGAGCCAGCCATTTTTTTGAACCAGGTCGGCCGGGTATGATCCGGTAATTTAACTCAGTCGGTGACCCGGTCAACTGGGTCGGGCCGGGTTTTATACCAAATCTTATCGACTGTGTTGATGGAGATTGTGAGCCAGCTAGCTACCAGTCATAGGGGCAGCTGCCCATCAATTAAATTGTGTGACATGACTCATTATGACAAGTCAAACTTTGGGGCTGTTTGGATACTGAAAGGGGGCTGAATGCACTGGCAATTCAGCTCTCTTTTACGTGAAAGAGGGTGAAATAGGTTTGTTTAGTGAATTTGAGATGAATTAGAAATTCACCTGAAAGAGGAAATTCTTGGTGAAAGAGCACTTTCACATGAATTCAATTCCTCTTTATAAAATACAATTCTGCCCTCAAACTGTTCTCCATTTCTTCTCCTCTAGGGCAGATTCTCCAGCTTCGACTTGCCGCCGCCAAATTGGGAGAAATTGGGGCAGGTGCCGTGCTTGAGGTGCTCGAAGGCGGTGCGAGACGGGTTGGAGGCAAAGAAGATGGTGTCGCAGAGGGAGTAGCGGAGCTTGACGGCCTCCCCAGGGCCGGAGTTGGCGCGGTGCACTGGCGTTTCTTTTCCCTTCGCTGGTCACTCGCGAGCCAACAGACAACTCTCCACGGCTCCGAATATGCTTTTCTGATGGATGAATTGTTTTGTTTTCATGATTCTGTTTTATAGACTATTGTAAATGTGACTTCTTTATTGAGATTTGGTGACAAGTGCTTGGATTTGAAGCTACTATGAGGCAATCTTTTGATTTTTTTTCTTTGCTACCACCTCTCTTCTTCTATTTGTTCACTATAAATTAAGTGTCTATGCTAAATGAAGTTCTGCCATGGTGAATTGATTTTGGCTTGCTTAGTTGCGATTGGAACAAATTTGTTTCCTGGAAGGATTGAGTGCATATAGTTTATTGAAAAATGAACATTGTGCACCAAATGTTTGTGGAAATCCCTCAACAAAGTTTTCGTTGTTTTGTTACAATCTGTGAGAGACAACCTTGCAATAGCACATTCTTGGGCTCATCTCCAAACAAGCAGTGAGGATTTAACTGTATGAAACTAAGTAATTGCTGCCTGAGTTTGGAAAATCTTCCAGGTATATATATAGCACATCCATGATAAAGTTGGGAATTGATTTGATTTGGAGCGTGTACACGCAAATCACCAAAATTGCTATAGTTTTGTGTTTAACATGTAAGAGTATCCATTTGCTGATAATAAGGCTTCTTTTGTGCTTGATTATTTTTGTTGTAATTTTTCCCAATTTGTTTTGTTGTTGGCAATCGCCAATTCACAGTTGTACAGACTCTTGCGTGGAATAGTCAAAGATATTGGTCTCCCTCTATTCGCACTACCTTTTTAAAAAGGAAAAGAAAAATTGTTCTCACACGTCAGTTTTTTTACATCTTCTACAATCTCAATTCTCTTTAATTTGCATTACACCGCTTATTGTATTTGAGGTTAGTCAGGGGTAAAATGGTCATGTCTGTTGTGAACGTCAGTTCCCGAAGGCCAGCCGTCAGCAGGCCAGAGGCCAACAGGCCATCACGCATTATTAGGATATTTGATTTATTGTAATCAAACCCGTTTAGGCTAATTGTTAGGTAACGGGCTGATAGAGAATAATTAGTGCCAATTAGTGGCCCATCAGATCAGCGCCAATTAATGGCCCATCAGATAGACAGATGGCGCCCTAGCCAATGCGCCATCTGATCCCTTTATATGTAGATCGTCTTCCTCATGAAGGGAGTATGCAATTAAGAACTTATCTTTCCTCTACTATTCTTCCTCTCCTTCCTCCTTGCCGCCAGGCAATTCCTTGTGGTCCCAGCGACCACAACATTGGTATCAGAGCAGTTCTGATCCAGAGGCGATCATGCCTCCTCGCAAGCAGCCGGCTATGGGTGCTGGCGCCCAGTCTGAGCCAGAAGTGACGCAGGAGGCTACCAGTCCACGGACGAATACTGAATCTACACAGGAGGTTATGCTTTCTCTACTCAATTCAATTAACATGCGGCTACAGCATGTTGAAATCGCTCAGACAGAGATGAAGGCTGAGATCGCAACCCAGGCTACCTTCAATACCACTCCACCGCCGTCAGCAGGAGGGCCTGGCGGCCCAGAACGGCCAGGAGGCTCTCAGCCAATCGGCGGCTCACTCTTGGGTAATCCTATCGGTCATTCTCTTCCACGAGGTATGCGAATTGGATCTATGCACTTAGACGCTGAAGGGGGCCATAACGGCCAGGAGTCACAGGGCCTGGAAGGTGTTCGTATTAATGCCTCAATGAACACGCACCCCCGCAATATGCAGTTTGAATTGGAGGATGATATGGAGGAGTTCTCTGGGACTCGTAGGGGCCAGCGAGCCAGCGCTGAGCCTAGACTGGCCCGGTTACAGTTTCCACGGTACAGTGGAGATGAGGATCCTGTTGAATGGCTTTACAAGGCCGATAAATTCTTCGCTTATCAAGGCACTTATTCTGATGAAGAACGTCTTCGTGTGGCTGCCTTTCACTTGGACGGAGACGCCTCACTTTGGTTTCGGGCTTATGAAAAAGAGGTGCGCCGGCCCACGTGGATGACCTTCTCTGACGAACTGTGCATCCAGTTTGGTCCAAATGAGTTTCAAGATTTTAATGAGATGCTGTCCACCTTGCGCCAAACTACTACGGTACGGGCTTATTTCTCTGAATTTATGAAAATTGCTAACCACTTGCCCGACTGGCCGATGGCGGCCCTGGTTGGCACCTTCAAGCGTGGTTTGAAGCCTGAGATTGCTGATGAAATGAGGCATTTTTCGTGCCACACGATGAGGGACGTGGTGCGTCATGCTCGCATAGAGGAGGAAAAACTGGCTCGTCAGCGACGAGGGGGGCATGGGGGGGTCAACCTGCGACCGTACAGCAACCCCCTACCTGTCGTGACGCCAGCGCCTGGTCCAAGCTTTAGTCGGCCAGCCTTACCAGGTCCTACTACTCCTCCTGTCTGACGTCTAACGCCGGCCCAGATGGAAGAACGGCGTGCCAAAGGACTCTGTTATAAGTGTGATGAGAAGTTTGTGCCCGGACATCGCTGCTCCGTCAGGGGTAGTCTCCTCATCGTCGAAGCTGAGGAAGAAGAAATTGCTGAGCCAGAAGAGGCGCCCAACCTCTATGACCATGTGCAACCGGAGATCTCCGTACATGCTTTCTCTGGCACCTTCACACCCAGGACCATGCGTGTTCAGGGTCAGCTTAAGCGTCAACAGGTTGCGGTACTCATCGATAGTGGGTCGACCCATAACTTCATCAATGATAAGTTGGCCCAGCGGTTGGGGTGTTATGTCTCCGACTCTAAACCGTTTGATGTGCTGATAGGGGACGGCAAACACCTTCGCAGCATGGGCGTGTGTTCTCAGGTTGAGCTTTTAATCCAGGGACATTCTTTCGTCACCGACTTGTTTCTCCTACCCACGAAGGGGGCAGATGTGGTACTAGGCGTCCAGTGGCTACAGGACTTGGGTGATGTGGTCTGGAATTTTCGGGACCTGATCATGGACTTCGAGATCGCTGGCCAGCGTGTACGTTTTCATGGTGCACAGCCGGGAACCTTGCACACGGCACAGGCGGTAAGCTCTCTTTTCAGGTTTGCGCCACAGGGTATTTTCCTACAGCAGCGTGCTCTCGTAGATGTGCGCCAACCAGAGTTGTCAGACGACATGCTCGACCTCCTTTCCGAACATACCGACATCTTTGCTGAACCATCTGGCTTACCGCCAGCCCGGGGCCACGATCACTCCATTCCGATCACACCGGGAGCTCCGCCCGCCAATGTTCGGCCCTATAGGTATCCACATGTGCAAAAAGCTGAAATTGAGAAGTTGGTCCGGGAGATGTTACAAACAGGTATCATTCGCTCCAGTACTAGTTCCTTCTCCTCTCCAGTTCTTTTGGTTCGCAAAAAAGATGGCTCCTGGCGTTTCTGTGTGGATTATCGTGCGCTCAATGCCATTATGGTCAAAGATAAATATCCCATACCGGTGATCGAAGAACTACTGGATGAACTGGCAGGGGCGGCCGTGTTCAGCAAACTGGATTTGCGTTCGGGTTATCATCAAATCCGTATGCAACCCCAGGACATACACAAGACGGCTTTCCGGACTCATGACGGTCACTATGAGTTCCTCGTCATGCCCTTTGGCCTGACTAACGCCCCCGCCACTTTTCAGAGCCTGATGAATGACTTGTTTCGGTCGTACCTCCGTCGGTTTGTACTCGTCTTCTTTGATGATATATTGATATACAGCTCGTCCTGGGCAGATCATCTTGTCCATCTCCGATCTGTGTTTACTATCTTGCGGGCTAACTCATTGTTCTTGAAGCGCTCGAAGTGTTCTTTTGGCAGTGCGCAGGTCGAGTATTTGGGCCATATCATTTCGCAGAATGGGGTGGCTACTGATCCATCCAAAGTGGAGACTATGCTATCGTGGCCACGGCCCACCTGTGTGAAGTCTCTCCGGGGCTTCTTGGGCCTCACGGTCTATTATCGTCGGTTTATTGGGCGCTATGGGCTAATCGCTGGCCCACTCACAGCGTTACTCAAGAAGGGGGCTTTTATATGGTCGGCCGAGGCCCAGACTGCTTTTGACAAATTAAAACAGGCTATGGTCCACGCTCCGGTCTTGGTTCTTCCTGATTTCAAATTACCTTTTGTTATTGAAACGGACGCCTCAGATGCGGGATTAGGGGCTGTCCTTCTTCAGCAAGAACGTCCTATTGCCTTCTACAGCAAGGCCCTATCGGGCCGCTCCTTGACTCTCTCCGCATATGAAAAGGAGATGCTAGCTATTGTGCACGCCATCCAGAAATGGCGACCCTATTTGCTTGGGCGGAAATTCCTCATACGGACGGATCATCAACCTCTCAAATACTTTCTAGATCAGCGGGTCTCTACACCTTCACAGCAGCGCTGGGTTAGTAAGTTACTGGGCTATGACTACGAGGTGGTATACAAGAAGGGGGTGGATAACACGGTGGCTGATGCCTTATCTCAACGGCCCACGGAAGGAGCCTGCTTCGCCCTCTCTATTCCTTGTTGTCCTTTTATTCCAGAGTTGCATAAGATATATGTGACGGACCTGTCTACCCAGGAGCTAATTGCTCGAATTCAGGCTGACCCGCAGGCAGAACCGCATTTTGCGTGGTGCGATCAATTGTTATTCTGGAAGGACCGGTTGTGGGTACCAGCTATTCCAGAATTACGTCGACAGGTGATATCCCACTTTCATGACTCTCCGGTGGCTGGTCATGAGGGCACATTCCGAACTTTTAAACGGGTTAGTCAAAGCTTCCTGTGGGCCGGTATTCGTAAGGCGGTACATACTTATGTGGCTACTTGTGATATATGCCAACGTGCCAAGGCGTTGTCCACATCTCCTGTTGGCCTTCTTCAACCCCTTCCCATTCCGGATAAGGTTTGGGAGGACGTGTCCATGGATTTTGTGGAGGCCTTACCTGCGGCCCAGGGTAAGACGGTTATTATGGTGGTGGTTGACCGCCTCTCGAAGTACGCTCATTTTTGTGCTTTGAGTCATCCGTTCTCTGCTCGCACCGTGGCTGAACTCTATGTGAAGGACATCGCCAAATTACATGGTATGCCTCGGACTATTATTTCTGACCGTGATAGGGTATTTGTTTCCTAGTTCTGGCGCGAGTTCTTTAAGTTGCAAGGTACGGCGCTCCATATGAGTACGGCTTATCATCCCCAGACTGATGGGCAGACTGAAGTGGTCAACCGGTGTTTGGACCAGTATTTACGCTGCTTTGTCGGGGACCAGCCCCGTCGTTGGCTACAAATGCTTCCTTGGGCTGAATGGTCATACAACATGGCCTATCACACCCGTGCCGGATTCACGCCCTTCGAGATTGTCTATGGGCGCCCTCCTCCATCAGTTCTGTCTTATGTACCTCATCGTTCCTCCATTGCGGAGGTGGACTATATGCTGCAGACTCGTGATGAGGTTCTTCGCCAACTAAAGTCCAATTTGGCATCCGCTCAGAACCGGATGAAACAACTCTATAATAAGCATCGTTCTGATCCGGTCTTTCAAGTAGACGATCTGGTTTATGTCTCTGTTCTTCCGCAGCGCCAGACAACTTTATTTCGGGCTGATCATAAACTAGCTGCTCAGTTTCATGGACCATATGCCGTTGTCGAACGGGTGGGACCGGTGGCCTATCGTCTAGCTCTTCCTTCTGGGTCACTGGTGCACCCTGTGTTCCATGTGTCACGCCTCCGTCGTTTCGTGGGAGACCCTCGATTGATCGCTCCTAGTGCACCCCCGCCTCTCATGGGTCATCCTGCAGCGGATATTCCAGTTCCGGCTTCTCTTATTGACAAACGACGGGTGCGACGTGCGGGGCGTATTGTTACGGAACTACTTGTGGCTTGGAAAGGCAAGTCGTTGGAAGACGCCGAATGGATCCTTGAGGATGAATTTTTGGCGCGTTTTCCATCATGGTTGCCTTGAGGACAAGGCGTTAGCGGAAGCGTGGTGGAGTGTTGTGAACGTCAGTTCCCAAAGGCCAGCCGTCAGCAGGCCAGGAGGCCAGCAGGTCATCACGCATTATTAGGATATTTGATTTATTGTAATCAGACCCGTTTAGGCTAATTGTTAGGTAACGGGCTGATAGAGAATAATTAGTGCCAATTAGTGGCCCATCAGATCAGCGCCAATTAATGGCCCATCAGATAGACAAATGGCGCCCTAGCCAATGCGCCATCTGATCCCTTTATATGTAGATCGTCTTCCTCATGAAGGGAGTATGCAATTAAGAACTTATCTTTCCTCTACTATTCTTCCTCTCCTTCCTCCTTGCCGCCAGACAATTCCTTGTGGTCCCAGCGACCACAACAATGTCTTAAAAATTTACTTACTGTATCACATTCACTATCCAAACACACTGCCAATTACATTCATATTAAGAATTTAAGTATCCAAACATATTTCACATTCATTATGAAAGTCAATGAATTTTTTACCTTAATTTGATTTCACATTCATTGCACTTTCATTATCCAAACAGCCCCTTTATAAAAATCACTGGGTTGTATTGCTTGGCCTTAGGTTTTTGTACGTAAACAATTGGTCGTACAATCAATTGTTTTTCATGCACGTCAAATCATATAATCTCTCCAATACTTGAGGTCAGGCCGGTCGACCCTGTTCAAAATTCTAGTTAATAATTATTGCATGGCAAAGGTCGACCCTTCGGAAGGTCGTTCATATTTTTTTTAATAGAACGATGGTCTACCCGGGTCGAGACTTACTTGGCTAGAATTCCGGGTCGATGACCGGTCTAGTTTTTAAAACCTTGTTTCTCATTCACACACTTTGGAGCCATGCTCGTCAAAGTAACAGTTGCTTATATGCTCCTTAGTGTTGTGTTACAAAATGTTCGGATAGTGTATCATCTCTGGTTCAGTGGGCCGTGGTTGTTCTTTTTTATATTATTTGTACTAAGTAGTCGTTTGGATCGTAAAAAATCCCAAAAATTCACTATGAAAAATCCACCAACTAGGGATTTTTGGGATTATCCACTAACTAGCTTGAAACATCTCATGAGGTGTTTCAGGCTGGTCAGTGGATAATCCCAAAAATTCACCATAGTTGGTGGATTTTTGGGATTGGATGTTTTTTATTTTTCACGCCCCAAATGGCCCTGAGTATCACAACCAATCTTACTTCCTATTCGGGGCTTAGGCTTTGTTTGGAAAAGGAATGGATTCTTTCAAATCACCTCATATCCCATGTTTGGTGAACTGAGGAAAGAAAAAGTAGGGTGGATAGTGAGAGAATCGGAGGTTAAAAATGGGTCAGATATTTTCCACCGAAAATCGACTGGTTGAGGGCTTGGTGCCCATAACCCCGTAATTCATCTCTCTACAATTGAGACTTCATACCACTTGTACCCAAAAAAAGGGGATTTGTACCATCACCTGTAAATAGTCACACATTGTCCCACTTTGCAACTGCCTTGCTCTAGAATTTGCTCTAGGCTAACCAAAAGAGTTGAAAATTTGAACAAATCTACCAATTCAAACAAAAGAAATCACCCTTTACCCTAGTGGAGACGGGACACACCGAAGATAACAGGAATATTCCATTCGCATATCCGCAATACAGGACAATACATGTGGGCCAGCTGATTCTTTATATCGTCGGGCCCAGAACAAACCTACCCGCCGTGGACCTCCATCTTAGGGCCCATATTATTACTGATTGTGTGGGCCTTACGATGATTAGGCCCAACACGAAAACGCAACCCACGCACGACGCCGCGACCTCTGCACAGGCCTCCGGAAGGAGTTGCAGACCGAAGCCCACCAAGATCCAAAGTCTCCGGCGATCGGAATCCATGGTCAGATCTCCATCTCCTCCTTGAAAGATCTGCGATCCATTTGGTCCCAGTTGGACGAAGATCGGAGAGGCAGGCCGAGGCGAGGGCAGGCCTGCGGGCGGAGGTGGTGGCGGGGATGGTGTTCAGCAGCCCGCTGGTGGTGAGCGTGGCAACGCTCTCGGCCCACTTCTGCCAGTACATCGCCTGCAACCCCCAGCGCCTCTCCACCGACGAGGTCCTCCAGCTCCTTTGCTGCCTCCCCCTCCGCCATCTCCGCCGCCTCGCCCTTTGCCTCTGGTCCTTCTTCTGCTTCCCGGGTCCTTCCGATTACTATCTCGACTCCGACTCTTCTTCGCCACCAGACTCGTACGCCTCCGGCTCCTCCTCCTCGGGTTCCGACTACGGCTCTGATTACTCCCACTCGGACTGATCAGGTGAATTTTTGTCTCTGCTGCTTGTTTAGTTCTCATTATATGTTTACATTTATGGGATCGTGATTTGCGCATTTTTTGCAGAAGTTTCTAGCTTTGAATTGTGCGATTATCCGTGTTCATTTGAATAGAATGATTAGATGCAATAACCGAAAGAAAATAAATAGAGTAGAATGATTAGATGTGTTCTTACAATGTCTCGGGCATTAGGAAGAAATCTGATTCTGTGGGAGTTATGAAGCGAAATTGACAAAATGAGTTGAGTGATTAAGTGAAAAGCCGTGGAGGCGGATGATGAATGCAGATGTATTTTTGTTTAGTGGAGCTTTATACGTCGATTTGTTTAATTCAGTATTATCATTATTCTGATAATTCCATTGCATTGCCTGTTAGTTGGAATCGGCAATGTGAATTCTATTGTGCCATCCAGCTCCAGTGTAAGGAATGTCAAGGTTCTATCTATTCATACCATCTCTGCTCTTACAATCTCCAAATGTTCTCTTTGGTCCAGGAGTCTCTCCTAGACACCACGAAATAAGCCTTCTTTCCTCGTAGCTAAGCTGGCCTAAGAGGTTTTCCAGTTATCAAGTATTGGTGCAGTTCGAAATTCTCTCAATTCAGGTGATCTGAATTGTGATCCTGATGGGGTTTCTAAATTGTCTAAACTTCTTCATCTTTAAGTAACCAATCTTATCTTTATGGCATTCCCAATTGCCCAAGTGTTTTACACAAAATATGGCTATTCTGTTTATGGAGGGAGGTTCTAGAATCAAAAGGTTTTAAAATAAATACATGGATTTTAATTTTAAGGAAGGTAGAACTATAGGTAGAACCTTAGTTGAAATAGATGGGCAAGTAGTGCCAAGATGTGATCAATTCCGTTACTTAGGATCTATTATCCATAAAGAATGGGATATTGACAGTCTTGTGGTACATAGGATAAATGCGGGGTGGGTAAAGTGGAAGGCGAGTGTTGTGTGATAGGCGTGTTCCAAAAAGGCTTAAAGGCAAGTTCTATAGAACAGCCATTAGGCCTGCAATACTCTATGGAGCAGAGTGCTGGGCACCAAAGAGGAGTCATATAGATAAGTTGAATGTAGCCGAAATGAGAATGTTAAGGTAGATGAGTGGGATAACTAGGAGAGATAGAATTAGAAATGAATATATTCGTGAGAGTCTAGGAGTAGCTCATTTAGGGGAGAAGTTGAGGGAATGTAGGTTGCGTTGGTATGGCATATGCAAAGAAGACCACTAGATGCCCCTGTGAGAAGATTAGAAGGGATACATGTAAATGATGCTAAAAGAGGGAGAGGGAGAGGGAGACCTAAGCGAACTTGGATGGAGTTAATAAAAAACAATTTGACTTTACTATCTCTTATAAAAGAGGTAGCCCAAAACAGGCCTGAACAGAGGAGTAAGATCCGTGTTGCCGACCTCAAATTGTTGGGAAAAGGCGCTACTTGATTATGATTATGATTATGATTATGATTATGGCTATTCTGTTTATGGTATGATGTTTGAGTCTTGACCAACATGATGGTTGTTTCTTATTGTTGAACTCTTTGTTCTATCATTAAAGTGATGAAGTTTTCTTTGATACAAATTAAAGTGATGATGTTAAGTATGAGGCTATGTTGCTTATTCTATATAGCTGGGAGAAGATGATTGTTGGTAGTATGATGATTATGCCAATTCACTTTCATCTCATTCCATGGATTGGAATCACCGTTTTCATCTTTTTAAAATTGGCTATTTAAATATGCCTTAGTTTATTTATATAAAGAAATGACTATATCTTATTGTAAGTGAAAATCTTTGCATCCAGATCTCTCGGCATAATATGGAGAAGATTCATGCTTTTGCTGTTTTGAGGGCTGCATTTCACTCTTTGGAAGCTAACAATGGCTTGTTTAATTGCTCATCCATCTTTATAAACCGTGGTTATGTGATGCCTTAAGTTTTACCATGCCTGTAGGCCAAAAGTTTCTTTCTACTTGATGTATGTTTTAAGTGTAGGGTATTCTTATACCCCTTCCCTCCGGAATTAGTAGATACATTTGCTTTTTCAAAATGAACTTTAATTAGCTCATTTTGAAAATCTAAATGTACTAATTTCGGATGGAGTATTTTCTAATCATCAGGGTCATTGTTGCCTTACTTCTTAGCTTTTTGTTCCTTCCTAGTCTTTTTGTGATTTGTTTTTCCTTGGTTGCTTAAATACATCTTTTATTAATTTCTTGCTGAGTAATGTAAAATCCATATTGAAATAAGCATGTATTGTCTTGTTAGGATATGAAGTGGGAGCTGCTGGGTTGATGCTTTTTGTTATACGGGCTTGCATGACATTGATTGTCTAATTGATGATAACCATAGGGGTTGAACCTGGGGCATCCATGTTTATTTTATGGAGCATCCTTCCTCAAGAAGAAAGAAAAACATGCCAAAGGTACCCAACACTTATGTTCCATACAGATATATGACCTTTTTCAGTACTTGTAGTGTTCATGTAATTTTTTTCTTTTATGTTTTTGTTTATAATTTTCCTTTGTTTGGATCATCATAGCTTTTAATAGCTTGAATGTATTTTTAATTTTAAAAGCATATTTTCTTGATTGCTTGTAATGGATTTAATATAAACGAAAAAATTTGCTTGAAAATGTGAAAACCAACTACTTCAATGGGAGTAGCTTGAGTGGAAGTCACTATACATTTTTCCTTCGGGCTAAATTTCATGTGACTATACATTTTTCCTTTGAAATCATTTCATCCATACAGCCAAATATTAGCAATCCAAGGAAGTAGCTTAATTGGAAGGGGGCCCATGGCCTCTTTTAACTGTCTAGATTACCTTGGGTCGGACTTTGGAGAGCAGGTCGAGCCTTCGAATCCCTACTGCCGCCTTGACCTCACCAGCGTGGAGATCCTTCACCAGGCTGTACCTAGGTTCAATGCAGCAGAAAAAGAAGAAAGGATGAAAGACTAAGGATAAATTGAAGTAGAAGGGGCCCTGTTTATCGTCATTGCTTGCATTGAGATTCGTCATATCTTCTTCCCCATGTGCTAGCTACCAATTTTCATTATTACTCGACCTTTTGCTCTCTTCTTATTTATTTTTTACCTATCCTAAACTGCTTACATGGCGTTGTAATGCCCTAATGCCTATTGTTTCTTAGGATCTTTTTTTAACCTCTAATCCTTAACTTTTTTCAACTAGATCGATTGTTGTCCATTGCATATCATTCACTAGCAATCTAATCCGTCGTAGGCAAAAAGAAAAGCGAACTAAACGGAAAATTTTTAAGTTGTCCTAACTCCTAACCATCAATCATACAGTTCATTCTCCAGTGTTGAAGTTCACGAAATTCCTACCCATTGTGTCAAATGAGTATTGTGTATGCTTGTGTGCTTAGGTGTCCATAAGGACTCTTAATCCATGATATTGTGCATAATGGACTTTTACTTGAGTTTATTTCTATATTTATAAACGTTATAGCACCTTATGAATCCTAATCCTAATCAAGTAGTGTCGTTTCCCAATTATTTTGTGCAACTCTTTTGTAAGAGAGCAAAGTCATATTTTTTTCATGAACTCTATCCAAGTTCTCTTATGTTTCTATTTCCTTTTTTTGGCATTATTTACATGCATCCATTCTAATCTTCTCAAGGAGCCACTATTGATCTTTTTTGCATATGTTCATACCCACACAACCTATATTCATTCAGCTTTTCCTCTAAATGTGATACCACTAAACTCTCACGAATACTAATCCTATCTCTCCTAGTTATCTCACTCATCTACCTTAACATTCACATTTCGGCTACATTTAACTTATCTGACTTTTATTTGGTGTCCAATATTTCGCTTCATAGAGTATTGCATGCCTAATGATTATCCTATAGATGTTGCCTTTAAATCTTTTTGGAATACGCCTATCACACAAAACTCTCAAGCCTGCCCTCCACTTACCCACCCCGCATTTATCATATGCACCACTTCACAATTAATATCCACTTCATTATGGATAATGGATTCTAAGTATTGGAATTGCTCACACCGTGGCACTTCAACTAAGGTTATACATATAGTTTTACTTTCTTTAAAATTAAATTACAGGCAATCTATTGTAGTCTTGCTTATTTTAAATCTTTTGATTCTAAAGCATCTCTCTATAATTCTAATTTTACATTCAAATCTATTTTGCTATAATCAATTAAAATTACATCATCTGCAAAAAAATACACCAAGTTACACTATCTTGTATATGTCTAGTTAGCTCATCCATAATTAAAACGAAAAGATAAGGACTTAACATTGACCCTTAATGAAGACTTATCGTAATCGAAAACTCCTTGATTTCCACCTATTTGTTTGTACACTAGTCACAACCCCTCATATATATCTTTTATAATATCTATGTAACCTCTTCTGAGTCCATTTTTTCTTCAAAACACTCCAAATGAGCTTTCTCGGCACTCTGTCGTAAGTTTTTTCCAAATCTATGAAGATAGAAGTCTTATTTTCTATCCATATACATTTCTGCTAACTGTCGTAACAAAAATATAGCTTATGTTGTTGACCTCTCCAGTATGAAACAAAATTGATTCTTTATTACTTTAATTGCTTTTCGCAAACGTCCTGCTACTACTCGCCCCATAAATTTTATAACTATAGTTTGTACAACTCTGGATGTCCCCTTTATTTTTATACAAAGGATATGAGAGTAATTCTCTTCCACTCTGACATCTTCTTAGACTTCCAAATCTTATTAAACAAACTAGTCAATCAAGTTAAGCTAACACTCTCAGAGCCTTCTATACTTCCATAAGAATTCTATTAGGTCCTAGAGTTTTGCTTTCTTCATCTTCCTTAACACAACTCCTACATCCTCTATAAAGAATCCCCTAAAATAAGTTATATCTTTAATCGGATTAGACTTAATATCCATCTAACTGCTACGATTTTCATTCAATAAATGCTCAAAATACCCACAACATCTTTTCCTAATTTTTTTATCTTTCACTAAAACCCTTTGAGCTTCATTCTTAATGCACTTAACTTGTTTTAAGTCCTCATTTTTCTTATCTCTTTACTTACCTATCTTATATATGTCTCTCTTCCCCTCCTTCGTCCATAACCTATTATATGTCATCAAACACCTTATATCTAATTTCACTCATTATTTTTTAGTTTATCTATTAACATTAGCATGTTTTCTCAATTCTCTTAAATTTTTACATTCTTACTACTCCTTAAAAAATACTTCTTTTTCTTAATGACTCTTAAAGTTCCTCACACCACCACTACTACGTTTCTTTCTTAACGTCCCCTCTCTTCACCAAATATTTTTTTCACTGTTTTAATGCATTTAGCCATGTTACTCAACATCATTGTTGGTTCCTCATTTGAATTCCAATTCATTCAATCCTTAACTTTTTTCACAAAAATGTTAAGCATCTCACCCTTCAAGTTGCACTATTTGATCATAGGCTCCAATTTATCCGCTATTCGCTTCCTCCACCCCTTCATGTGGACATCTAAAATAACTAATCTATATTATAATGCTATAGGTTCTCTGAATATAACTTTACAATCCTTACACTTAGTTATACCATTGCTTCTAACTAAAAATTTGGCTCTTGTGAAGTCTACTTTTGAAAGTTATTTGATGCTCTTTCTTCTTTTAGAAATAGGTACTGGCTATATCTAGATCATTTGCTATTACAAACTCAAGAATAACTTCTCCCATCTCTTTTCTCTCCCCAAAACCATACCATTCATGCACTCTCTCGTATCTTATGTTCTTCTCCCTTACGTGCCTATTTAAGTCGCCCCTATAATAAATAACATTTTTCCTGTTAAGTATCCTTTGCAGTTCTATGTCTATTTCCTCCCAAAATTATTTTTTAAAGTTTTCTCCTAATCCTTCTTGAGGTGCATAAACACTAATAACATTAACTTGAATTTCTCTAACACTAGTATCACTAATATAATTTTATCACTATATCTTTCTACATCTACAAGATTTTCTCTCAAGTCTTTATCAACTACTATATCTACCTCATTCTTATTTAAATATTTACCTACATAAACTAGTTTAAAGCCTTCTCATAGTTCCTTAGCCTTCTCTTCTACAAACTTAGTCTCTTGCAAGCAAACTATGTTAACCCTAATTCTCTAAAGTGTTTTTACTAATTTCATACCCTTACCTTTCAAGGTTCCGATATTTCATGTTACTACTTTAATTCTACGCTCTTGGACTAACTTTTTTACTCGCACCCGTCCAGACCAACGTGAGAACATTTGCTCACTTCTTATTGCAATCGGGCGTTGTTACAACGCGTTGCTTCCGAGGAAGGCTCTAGCCAACTCTTGCTTATTTATCATTACACTTGGGTTTTGACACAACACGTCGCTTCCATGGAACGCCTTGGCTCTGGCTAGAATGCCTTGTGTAAGATTCATAGAGATTGACGATATGTCAACTTTACACTATCCCTTCTCCTTTTCCCCGAGCATTGTTTGACAATGGCAGAGTTTATAGCACCGTATGAATGTAAATTGTAATTTTACTTTTAGTAATTTTTGTTAAGTAAATATCCATATTTGATATTTATCCAAAGAAAAAATGAGGAATAAGAAGTTGGGAAGACATGGTTTTCTAACAGTTGTTGTGTCAGAATAATTTAATGTTGATTGATGAATATACTACACATTATCTTAGAAATACAGACTAGCTGATTTTTTACACTGCTACTGGGAAGAATTTTACATCTTCCCAATTATATCCTCCTCGTATACTCCACCTATAAGAAGCCTCCACGTCACCCACATGGAAAGGGGAGCAACACACAAACAATTTTTGCTTTTTCCAGTTTAAGTGCTCCCTTTCCCATAATGGGTGACATGGAGTTTTCTCGTAGGTGGAGTAAATGAGGGAGGATATAACTGGGAGGATGTAAAATTCTTCCATCCTACTGGGTACCGGAAATATATAGGGTGCGTTTGGAAGCGAAAATACTATTAGGCGTGACCACTGACCACCTTTCACAGTGAAAATTATCACATTAATTTTGTGAAAGGTGAAATCTTTTTGGGAACTCAACATAAATCACACTAATTTGTGTTTGGAAAGGAATACTCGACGGTGGCGTTGTTGAGGCTCAAAAAGAGAAGTATACGACTATCGAGTAATTGATTACACGATAACTTTTAATGAGACAAACTTCAACAATGATAGCTTTTAATCACCATTTCATTTCTGATCCGTTTTCACCCATTTTTTTCATTTTTCTTCATTTTTAGTGCTCTTTCTTATAATAATGATATAATAAAGATGTTGAGCCACCGCGTACTATTTATCGTGGATTTTTTGGTATTTTTTATAAGATATTAAGATCATTAAGATATCATGGTGATTACAAAGAGTATTAAAAATAAGAAAGAAAAAAATGGCCGAAAATGGACTAAAAATGAGGGAGATATGATTTGGGAGAGAGAAGGGAGATGGAGCTGATTTTTTCATTGAAGAGGAGCGACGACTGATTTGTCAGCCTGATTCTCACTTTACATTTTCAGGGATGAAAGGTAAAAAATTTTATTTATCACCGTCACCAACCACCACCAATATTTTTACTAAACAAACACTTTTCAGGCTTAATAGCACTTTTTCAGGCCCAAAAGATAGTTTTACACATCTGCCTTGATGCTGCTCACAAGCCAAACCATTTACCAAGGATGGGAAAAGTACTACTAGTTGTGAGTCTTGTGACTTATTAACAAGAAAACATGCAAACTTTAACTAAAAAAAACAGAACAGAAAACATGCAAACCTCACCTAATGGATTAGGGTATGGGTCACATTGGGTTCAAATACGGTCTAATGCTTTTATCCGAGTGATACTCATTATTTACACTAAGCCCTAATGGACGGGCTTAAATTACAGGTACCCTTTGCCTATGGCAAACGTGACATTTTATTTGTAGTTGAGGCCTCCATGTGTTACAAACTTACTAGGAGGTTTATTTATTACCTTCTCCTACATAGTGCCGACATAGAGGCCCTGTCCCTTCAGATAGCTGTGGGATGGAGCTGGTGTCTCATAAAGTGGTATCAATAAGGCTCTCCCATAAGTGGGTCCATATCTCATTCATTTACAAGGTGAGAGGGGAAATGAACTCCACGGGAGCAGTTAGGGACTGTTTGGTTAATGAATATGAACCTCAATTAAGAGAAAATTTATCGAGGCTGAATTGATATAAAATGGGAATGTCTTTTGGTTGCTGAATTGAAAATTCAAATTTCAGTCTTAATTTGGTGAATCACCTCATGAGAAGATTCACAAATTAACATGCCACTTGGGGGAGATCCTCTTTCAGGCTGAATTTTAAATTCAGACCAAATTCATGAACCAAACATGATTCAGTTAGTTATCTCCAAATTCAGGCTGAATTTGTAGTCAAATTCATGAACCAAACAGCCCTTAGCCGATTTATGTGACCAAATCTCATTCACATTTCTTGACTTCTTACGGTATCAGTGGCTAAAGTTACGGGGTCTTTGCTTTGACACTATTCCATTGTCATTTCCAGTCTAATTTATGAGGAAATGGGGAGGGGAGAGACCAAGCAACAATCCTGGAAGCAGAGCAAGCTGTCTTCCACCGTAAGAATTCTTATTGTTTCAATGTAATTTTTACTGTGTACTCTTCTTTTGTGATCTTAAGCTATTAAAGCTTTTGATTTACTGAAAAAAAAATTAAAAAATCGAAAAACGAAAACAACAAAAGCTCTTCATGACACCATCTTACCAACGCTCAGCCCAATTATGTGCAGAGGAAGCAAATATGTGAAGTTTAGCCTCACAGTACTGAGTGCAACAGAAGAAAAGAGAGATGAGAAAGAAACTAGCCTTCTAGATAGGACCTAGCCAAATGACTAGGAGCCAGTCTACTGTAAAACGACGATTAGCGGCTTCCATTTTTTAATATCAGTCGCCGACAATGAGAGAAACATCTTTTGGTCAGCCATTTGTTCTTAAATGATTATTATAAAAAAAAATTGTTCTCAAATGATCTCCCCATCTAACAATTTCATTCTTTTGATAGTATTTTTCTATGGCATTTTTTTCTTCAATCACGGGCTCTTTAGCCAGTCCAATCCAGGAAATTGATTTATACGAAAAAAAAACAAACTACTAAGCAAACTCGTGACTCCTCCAGAAATGATGAGATAACAGGTTATATTTTAGGGTTAAGATTTATCATATTCCAAGCAGGTAGAACTCAGTTATGTTCATAGACTTTTAGCATAAGAAATTGACATGGAATGTCTTCGCCCATCGAGTTTCTAACTTTGACCTTATTAGGGAGAAAAATTAGACAGGTTTCTACTACTTGGTAGGCAAGTAGAGCTCATGTCAACAGTAGGGAGTGCTGGACTG
Organism: Houttuynia cordata; assembly: GCA_039654745.1. Taxonomy (NCBI): domain Eukaryota; kingdom Viridiplantae; phylum Streptophyta; class Magnoliopsida; order Piperales; family Saururaceae; genus Houttuynia; species Houttuynia cordata. The sequence continues at coordinate 20,403,249 of CM077502.1, forward strand.
GCGGCTCCTCTCGCTGGCTTCCATTATGTGAACTGACAACAGCAATCAATTTAGATCAGTAGTTTTTAATGGTCACAAGTCAAAGAATATTGGACTGAAGAAAGTGGAATAGAAGTAACGAATCTTTGGCCGGAAACCCCCATTCCCATGTAGCTTGTATAGTTGTATTTGCTTCTGAATTTTCTTGGTTCTAATGTGTCTTCATTAATCATTATACAACTGCACCAAACTTTCTTTCTCCTCTTTGCCCAGTTTTTCTTGGCAGACTAACCCAGTTCAGTCAAACATGTTTGTATTGAATCCACCAAATTCAATGCTTGTCGTACAAGAACCTATTAATGCAGGCATATGTTTATTGTCTTAATTATAGAAGCATGCTTCATTCTGCTGCCAAGCTTCCATCTTCTTCATCCATGAGTTTAGCTGCGGCGTTGCCTATGAAGTTTCACCAACCCTCGATCACCTTGAATCGAGGATGCACACACGCTCAGTCAAAAGATGCATTTTTTTACTGAGTGCACGTGCTTTCGTGTGCCCCATTGATTTTGTAAATCAACGACACGGCCTGATATGTGTGGGTCCACATTTTACAATGTACGGCAGTGATCGATTAGATTCTTGGCAGCCAGCACGTGGCTTATCTGTCCTTTGGATGACAGCCCGTATATATATATATATATATATATATATATATATATATATATATATATATATATATATATATATATATATATATATATATATATGGGAAAAGTTTAAATGAGATCGCTCTCATGTTGCTTATATGAGGCCACTTTGAATCATAGCCATTGGATCTTGATCGGACGGCTACAAATATCCATAATGATCTCACCCACTCTTTGATGTGACACACTCACTTACCTACTGATTTGATATCCACCTTCCGATCGGAATCTAACGGCAATAAAGATTAGCCTCATGCTCCTTATATGAGAACGATCTCATATAAACTCATCTCTATATATATATATAGAGACCGGGGGCCTCGGTCATTTTCGTTGGTTACCCAAGTAATCTCATTTAGAGAAGGCTAAAACTACTATCTTGTAATATGCCACTAATCTCGCCAATTATTTAAGCAAGATACAGACACACACAAGTGGTGGGCTCTCTACTGCTTAAAAAGAGCAACCTTTTAGGGACCTCAACACCCTTTGAGTGCTGGCCATTAACATATTCTAGTTAGAGAAGAATGGCACATAGGTATAAAAACTGCGTTGGCAAGGATTGGATAGCACAATCATGCCCATAAAAAGTATAGCAAAAGATGATCCACCGATGTTTATACAATAGCCAACTTTTCAATTGAATGAACTTTTTGTATGTACAAAAGATACCCTTATTCATCTGTAAGTATTTCAATCTCCAACTTCTCTATCTTGAGGTAGGTGGCCAAGATGGGGTTGAGCCCTTGGTTAGTTGGTTGTCTCTTGGACTGTATCAACTTCACAAGAAATGGAGAAAGCTGTCCAGTTGGCTTCTATACCCCCATGTTCTTGTCTGTTTCCAACGACCCATGCGAAGGTTATACAGAAAAGGATGATCAATCTTCCCCTACCCTTTCAATTTGATAGGACGAAAGGACCAATTTCTTTTCACTCATGTCTTTTTGAACTCAGCCACATTTAAATGCCTTTGTTGTGTTGGCTTCTCTTGGTACTACCAGTCTTTACCTTTCATGCCTTTAAGACCTTAGTTCACCTTGTACTGGGCCTACTGGCTCCTTGTGTGCACCAGGCAAGGCTGTGTTTGTCCTGATGAAGCTTATACCCATCTATACAAATCCTACAAGATTCGCAATTGCATGATTGTATAGTATGCATGTGCAAATTTGTTCAAGCCTCAAATTGCTCCTTTAAGATTATCCATAAAAAAGCAGTTCAAAGGAGGGTTTGCTTTGGGAAATGGGAGCAAAAAGAAAAAAGGCAAATGAGAAAGATATATGAGCTCCTTCCTTTGCAAGAACTGTGAACCCATAAAGATTAAGAAAAGGCTAAGAAGGCAGACATCCATGTGGGGTTTGTCAATTGCGATTAACATGCAGAAAACCACAGGAATATGGAGCATTCTGGACAGTCAAAGATGACAAACGATCAGGATTTCTATTGTTAATTCACTGTAAGAACTATATAGTAGTTTACAAAGATGTTCAAGCTTCCAAGGACAATTATTCTCTGTAGCTTTGAAGGGGGAATTTTTAGGGTTTTTTTAGCTCGTGCACAGCCTCTGCAGTCAAGATTCTTCTTCTTTTTTTTTTCAGATAGAAAAAAAAACATCTTCATTTATCTGCAATTCTTTCATTTAGTGCTCTTGCTATCCCAAATGATTTCCCACCGTCAAGTGGGGCCCAACAAATGCGACACACAATCTTCACAAGAGAAAAGACACATAGATGTAAAGAGATCAACAATAATCATACATGATAGATGGTCTATATGCAATGAAGCTTACTAGATTTTACTCATATTCAGGGTATCTTAGCCCCATTGAAACTGTGAGAAAAATGATTACATAATCTTCGGATGCCTCATGTTTCCACCTTTGTTTCCTTTCTCCCCCTCTACCTTTACTTAACACTTTCCTATTATTCCCGTGATTAAAAAGCCACCACCCAAGTCATCTTCATTGCAATCTTTTTTTTTAGTAGTTTACCTGCAAATATAGTAGGCCCAACAATTGCAGAAGTGACAATCCAACAATATAAAACAATCAAGAAACAAAATAAGCCCTTGAAGGAAGAACCTAGAGAAAACACACTTCCTAAAGATACCCTTCCAACAAAAACCAAATCTCGATAGCCATGAACCTTTTCACATCGTACGCTTCTTCATCCGTCCATAGAAACACCACTCTCAGCGTGCAAACCCCCCAAAGGAAACATCTAGCAGCCATGGGGTTGATGCAACAACCTCCAAAGGAGAATGGCGATGGGTGGCACCACAATCATCTTCGGCGCCATACCCTACCTAAGGACATAGAATTCCATATCGGCGATAGATATATCGATGTCGGGCCCCACCCGATAAAACGAGACGACTAAATATTGTTTTTTGGTTTTTTTTTCAAATATCGGCCCGATATATCGGTTTTCGGACCGATATATCGCTATTTTATAATAAAAAAATATTTTTGAAAAAAAGTAACTTTCCCACTTGTTTCCCATCCTAATATGCATATTTTAAATTTTATGCTTTGTTTAAATTAGTATAACTCATTTTAGAAGCTAGATTATGAAAATATACGGTAAAAATTAGTTTTTGACCACCGATATTTTTTTACAAATATCTCCGATATATCTCCGAGATTTTGTCTCTTAAGCCGACCGATACAATACCGATATCCGATACGGAATTCCATGCCTAAGGAGGGACCAGGCACCACCCCAGGAAGGAGAAATACCCCTAGCAGAATAAAGAGCGCATGGCACTCTCGAACCTCAACCAGGGATCAGCTGCATATGTATCCTACCTTTATATCAAACACCAACTATAAATTACTTCAACAAATCCTTATTAAGTAGTATTGCAAACATTACACAAATGCAATATTTTCCATTTTAATCATGCTTTTAATGCAAGAACTAACCTAAAAGTGTATCTAAATATCAATAAAAGTAATCTTCTACTACAATTATCTCCCTTCTATCGTATACTAACAAAATGTATCTATAAATGCATAAAATTTAATATTCTAATACAATTATCTCCCTCATGTCATATCCTAATTTTTTAAAAATTACTGTATCGTTGCACCTGTATCGTACCCATATCCCGTATCCATATCCGCAAGGGTATATTTTTACCATATACAGTTTATAATACTGGAATTTTGAAAGAGATTAGGGAATAAGTGAAGTCAGAGGAAGAGATCAGGGAATAAGTGCATTCAGAGGAAGAGATTAGGGAATAAGTGAGGAAGGAAGGAGATAGATAGACGTCGTCGTTACTGAAACAGAGAGAGTTTTGCTTTTACCTCTCCCAAGAAGGAGGAGAAGGGAAAGAGCGGAAAAAACAGAGAAAAAGAGAGGAGAGAGTGGGGACACAACACAGCAACCCTTTCTTTGCCAAAATACGACAAACCAAATAATAGTACTCAGAGACAGACCCCTTCTTCTTCCCCACCTCCATTTGGCCCTTTCCCCCACTCCCCATTCCCTCCTTTCCCTTTCTGCCCCTCCCTCACTGCTCTTGAAAAAGGTGAACAGGGCAGAAGGGTGAGCTACCGTCTACTGGCTGCTGCACCTCAGGGAAGAAGCAGATTTGGGCAATGGAAAAGAGGAGACTGGGTGGAGAACAGTAGCTACTAGCAAGTGGGTAGCTGCTCTGTTTTTGCTTGTTTTGTGTTTGTGGGTCTGTTTCAAGTGTTGGAGAGGGAGAAAGGAGGAGTGAGATGGGTCATGGAGGCGGGCGGGTGGTGGGGGCTCTGCTGGTAGTCCTGCTCTGTATTTCCGGCGCGGTGGGGAGCTCAGTGTCAAAGCAGAAGCTCGAGGTGCGGAGGCATCTCAAACGTTTCAACAAGCCTGCTGTTAAAAGCATTAAGGTCTTCTTTCTTCTGAGACTTTGTTCTTTGTTAGTTTTGTCCGGAACAAAAGAAAAATCTGATCTTTGTTTATGTCTTTGCCAAATTTTTGCTCTTTTCTTCTCTCTTTCTGCATTTTAGTTTCAGTTTTAGTAATTTTGAGCATTGTTTATGACATTTTAGTTTGGAAATTGGTTGTTTTTATGCATCTGTGTAAGAAATATGGAAAATTTCAAATTTTATCGCAGAAGATTTTTTTTACTACCAAAATGTGGTTCGCTTGGTCAATGTATTTGCACTTTAATTTCTTCAATTTTAGCTATGTCAACTATATTTTCATCTTCACTTTTCTTCAAAACATCATGGAATAAGGCCCTTTATGTAGCATTTTAATAAAATCGACTATTGATATTTTTTTAATGATTATGAGTAGAACAACTTCACAGATGTTGTTCCTTTTTTGTTATTCAAAAGTTGAGCGAATCTCTTTTCCTCCATGAATTTTGATAAACGAATTGTTAAAAAATGGCGTTTTTATTTGCTGATTAGAGGCATATTTGTTTTATTTTGGCCTATTTCGTTTTGTTGGTTGTGAAACAGAGTCCAGATGGTGATATAATTGACTGTGTGCATGTCTCTCATCAACCAGCCTTTGATCACCCCTTCCTCAGAAATCACACACTTCAGGTTTCCTTCCTCTCTCTACCTTTGTACCCTTTTCCTTCTACTCCTTTTTTGCTCGTGATTTCTCTGAAGTTTTTCTTTTCCTGCTTTTAATGGTATGCTGCTTTCCTTCTTTTCTTTCCACTTTTTTTGCAGTTGAGGCCAACTTTCCATCCAGAAGGACTTTTGGGTGCAAGTAAAGTCGCTTCAACTTCTCAACAAAAACCAACCCAGCTTTGGCATTTGAATGGTAGGTGCCCACAGGATACCATTCCCATCAGAAGAACTAAGAGAAGTGATTTACTGAGAGCAAGCTCTGTTAAGAGATATGGGAAGAAGAAACATCGAACTATTCCCCAACCAAAGTCTGCTGATCCTGACCTTGTCAATCAAAATGGCCATCAGGTAAACAAATTAAAATTAAAGATCTCGAGCACACTAAATTACTCTTCACTTTTTCATCTGCATGACTATAGATTTCTCATTTTCTCTTGCTTTTCTAATCCTGGTCACTAATTTGTATTGCTTTCTGATGGATAGCATGCTATTGCGTTTGTGGAAGGGGACAAGTATTATGGAGCAAAGGCTACCATAAATGTCTGGGAACCGAAGATTCAACAGCCCAATGAGTTCAGCTTATCTCAGCTTTGGTTACTGGGAGGATCTTTTGGAGAAGATCTCAATAGCATTGAGGCTGGCTGGCAGGTACTACTGTACTAAAACATCTACATGCTTGGGAACTCATGATTTACTAGATTATATCATACTTATCTTTCTTTGCATAAAATAGGTCAGCCCAGATCTATATGGAGATAACAACACCAGGCTCTTCTCTTACTGGACTGTAAGTGTTTACTTTATCTGTTGATTTCCTTTGTGCCCCATTCATAATGTTCTCTTCTTCTTGTCTAGTTAGCCTTTAACATTTCTTCATTTCATGAAATCTTAAAGTATCAAATTGATTATGTAGTCCATGAATAATTGATTTTTCCGTCTTTTTTCTAATAAAAAAACAGAGTGATGCTTATCAAGCCACAGGATGCTACAATCTCCTCTGTTCAGGATTCATTCAGATCAACAGTGAAATAGCAATGGGGGCCAGCATCTTCCCTGTTTCAGGCTATCACGGTTCCCAATATGATATCAGTATACTTGTCTGGAAGGTAAATACAAACAAATGCATCCCGATTGTAAAGGAGGAAAACACTAAAATACATAAAAGCAAAAAAAATCTCTGCCACCTCTTGCATTCATGCATTGTTTTATAATATTTTGTTGTTTGGATTTTGTGGCAGGACCCCAAAGAAGGCCATTGGTGGATGCAGTTTGGCAATGACTATGTGCTGGGTTATTGGCCCTCCTTTCTCTTCTCATATCTGGCAGATAGTGCCAGCATGATTGAGTGGGGAGGTGAGGTTGTGAACTCAGAGCCTGATGGTATTCACACATCTACTGAGATGGGCAGTGGCCATTTCCCAGAAGAAGGCTTTGGCAAGTCTAGCTACTTCAGAAATATTCAAATTGTTGATGGATCCAATAATCTAAAGGCTCCCAAAGACGTTGGCACTTTCACTGAGCAGTCTAACTGTTATGATGTGCAAAATGGTAAGAATGGAGAATGGGGCAGCTACTTTTACTATGGTGGTCCTGGAAGGAACTCTAATTGCCCATAATACATCTTCTCTTCCCCTGCCTCTCCTTGAATATGTATCATTAAATGTAGCCTAGAATCTTATTTCTGTATTCTATGGCATGTCTTCTGCATGTTTTTTTTCAAATTTTTTAGAGGTTTTGACTAGGTTGGTGATGTAAACTCTCCATAAAAATTTTGGACATGTCTAGTTTCTGAAGCCGAGAGGGGAAGCCTTTGTCGTGCTATGTATTCTCTATGTTGCTCCTGTGCTTGGAGTGATTTGTTTATTTTTAGTAATATATTAAAGGGGTGAAATTGAAATGAAATATTGGCAGTTCTAATTTTAAGCGGTGCGCCTGATATTGGTTTCCATATGTATAAATTTGTTTTTTCTCTTTATGTTACCGTATATATCATGAGAATCACCCAACATTTTTTTTACCTTGTCATTGACAGAAAGGTTTTCATTTAAATTGTCTTTCGTGTGATTTTTTTTGAGTGTATACTATGGGGAAAATCAGAAAACTGAAAAGATGCCCGGAAGAAAGAGAGCATGTGACTGTCTGAGTGGAGGACACTCGCTGCTGAATCTAGCTTCCTTTTTAGTTTTGGAAGGACCGCTCCTTTCACCAATCCTTACTTTTTGTGAAGCCATATGGCTCAATTCCTAGATGGCAGATGCCCTACCTCAGTGCATTGATTACTGCATTTTAGGATTGGATTCTTACTTCAAAAGATCCTTGAGTTCAGGCTTTGTTTACACGGTGAGACTAGAGGGACTGCACCATGGCCAATAATATTGGTTTGGTGAAGGATGAGTAGTTCACCACCCTAAGTTTAAGCCAACCCACCCCTTCCTTTACATGGTTGGTGGTTGTCCACCGTCTGTATTTTTTCAGATGGTTGACATCCACCGTTTGCCTATAGGTAGGGTGGGCTGGCTTGAGGAGAGGGAACTGAGTTATAATGGCAACAGAGTTTGTAGGCCGCTACGCAGTTTAAAATTAGAATGCTGATGCCAGAGAGAGATAGCGATGGCTGAAGTCTCAAACCTCACCAGCCATCACTGGGGGATGACAGTTGAAATTCAGTTGGTGGAGGTACCACAAACCCAAGAATGGGATCCGTTCATTGAATTTGACTTTAGGTTGTTGGTGGCTTTATGGTGTTTATATTCCATTGTTGGTAACATAGTTCACAACTTCACATTGCATTATTGTTGATAATAATGCTACATTATTGAGTTTATGACTTCTTTGTTAAAGATCAAAATGTTGTTTTCTTTAACTCATAGTCCATATTGCCCTTGCTTATGTCTTTTTAGTTAAGGATTTTGTCTTTGCTTTCAACTCAACATCCTCTACTTGAACCCATGGTAAGGCTTCACCAACAGAGTCGCTGATGAGGTTTTACCAACCGTCGATCACCCCAAATCGACGGCATACATGGAAAATGTATATGCTCAGTCCGCACATGTGGTTCCCATGCCACTTTCTGCTCTTGTCATACCTATCTGACATTCATGTTTCCAGCTTTCTTGAAGTTCGGCAAGGAAATGACCAAGGCCCACATGTAGCAGGCTGAAGCAGACATCCAGCAAACTAAAGCCCAAGCCAAGTTCAATATATTCAAGTCCATGTCCGGCGAGGGTACCATGGAAGAAGAAGAAGAAGAAAAGAAAACATATTAGCTTTATCTTTTTTGCTTGATAATCTAAACCATATTTGCTACATCTGAGAAATATTATTAGTCGCGTTTACATGCCCCCGCTGCATGCTTTGTGCATGTATCGGGCACTTTGCGGTTGCGTAATTTTGATTGTGGGGAGCTCATTATACGGGAGATTGGTTCTTTCTAAAACCTTTCCCTCTTCCATTTGAGCTGAGAATCAAATGAATTGCTTCAGCCCGGCATCTCTATTGTCTGCCCTTCCATCCCACTAACCTCCGCCACACTAACAGGCAATCTCCTCCCTCTGCCTCCCACCCCCAAGCTATTAAGTATTTATCGTCATGGATTGGTTTACTAAGTGATTAATGCGAGTATAATGGGTGCAAATGCAGACGTGATCATGTGCGGCTTACACAATTTAGCGGCTACTAAAACACATTCATTCATTTGTTTTCCTACTACAGGCCTGTCTAACCTGACTAAAACAGCATGTGTTCTGATGTAATACATAGATATCTCTTATGTACTGTAAGTAAATATGGGTTCTTGTCCCATTTTACTTGTCATGATTGAGAGGAGTCGGCTCTCTCGTGCAAGTGTAGGCATGTGGAGTAGTTAGGCTTCCGTGGGCCCGATCCACACTAAATTGGAAGAGACACTGTAATCATCACCGATCCGGAAATCACTTATTTGGAATTAGCTATTTTGGTACGACCAAAATGGAATTGTCAAATAAGAGTCACCATATTGGAAATAAATTCTGGGAGAGACGTTGAGCCAATTCGGGAAACCGAAAATGGCATGATTTTTTGTAACTGAAATACGGCCTTTTTAAAGGCAATTGGGGGGGACGCCCTCAAAGCTAATGAAAAGCTTCTTTTGGTTTGAAATTGCATTGCTCTCTCTAGATTTGGTGATCTTGATTTCATTGGGTGAAAAAGCTAATTCGGGGAATATAGTTTTTCACGATGTTCTACACTCGATCGGTGAAGGATTTGGTGTTCTCGGACATATTCTTATCCGTGGAGTGATTCGTAGGCACAAAGGCCGAAGGTTAGTGATTCTAATTCGATAATCTTTAAGCTATATTTGTTGTTTGAAGGAAAAACCCAATTTTTGAGAACCCACATCAAACGGATAAAAATCTTAAAATTCGCTTCCGCTGCGGCCCGATTACCCTTCATTGGTATCGGAGCTTTGGATCCGTGGTGGTGTGAGAGTTCCAAGAAATTTGTGGGAGTTTTCCTCGCAGTTTTTTCCGACTGAAAATCTCGATTTTTACAGTCGCGATCGATCGGCATCAAGAGCGATCGATCGCTGAAAGGTAAAATCGGAGAAGACGACTAGTCGCGATCGATCGGCTTCGATCGGCATCGATCGTTAAGTCTCTTGAAAAGGGAAAATGATCGATCGCTGAGTTGCTTTTAAAGAGGAAAACGATCGATCGGCACGAATTGCGATCGATCGTATCTACTGCTAAAAACCAATATCGAAATTGCGTTAGAAACGATCGATCGGAAGTATTTGCGATCGATCGTATCTACTGGAAAAAATTATTTTTTATACAGCAATCAAAGCGATCGATCGGCTTGTAAACGCGATCGATCGGGCATACAATTGAATATATTATTACAAGCGGAGCGATCGATCGGCGTATAACACGATCGATCGCATCTACTGTAAGTTGTGCAAAATCGACAGCGGAAAGCTGCGATCGATCGGAGAAATTGACGTGATCGATCGTATTGCGATCGATCGGGTATTTGACGCGATCGATCGGAGGGATAAGATTTGAAAAACTAATTAATATTGAAGCAGTATTTTTGCCACTTGATTATATGCTTGTTGATAGTTAATTAGTGATTCAAACTGTGCTGTATTTACACTGATTGTCCTGTTCCATTGATTGAAGATTTTTATCTTCAATTTGATTGGAACACTTGCTGGTTTCATAAAAGTTGCAATGGCTTCCCGTATGGTCTCAAGTGAGTTGGCAAAGACTGAAAAGTTGAATGCCACCAATTTTGTTACCTGGAAGAGGCGCATCCGTCACATTCTGTTCCTTGATGACTTGGGTCATGTGCTAGACCAAGTTGTTGAACCTACGGGTGAACAGAGTACTGCTGCTCAAAAGAGAGAGTACGAGAAGTTCAAGATGGAGGACGCACGAGCAAGGACCACGATGCTTACCTTTATGGAGCCTATGATGGAGTTGTTTTTTGAGAAGCACAGAACGGCCAAAGAAATGTATGAGGCTATTGAGAGGAGGTATGGAGAGCATACTGAGGCACACATCAGGTTGCTCCACACTCGCTATACCAACATGAGGATGGAGGAGGGCAAGAATGTGCTTGAGCACAAAAATGCCATGACTATTATTGCTAGTGAATTGGAGATGCTTGGAGATCCAATTTCATTGGGGGTCCAAGTGTCTACGATACTCACTAGTCTCCCTCCATCATGGGAAGCAGTTGTGGTGGTGTTGAACCTGAGTGACAAGAAACTCACTCTCGATGACCTTACTGCCAAGCTGGGCTTGGAGCAGGAAAGGAGAGAGCATATGAGGGCCTCTAATGCATCTGCCAACCTTGCTCACCATGTTGGCTCTAAGAAAGGTGGGTCCTATGCTGGCACTTCAAAGAAGAACTTCAAGAGGAAAGGAAAGAAGCCTCAGTTCCAGGGTGGAGACAAGGCCAAGAACAAAAAGAAGGGAGCCTGCTTTACATGTGGCCAGATGGGTCACTATAGCAGGAATTGTTCTAATGGCTCCCAGGGCAACGAGAAAAAGAAACAGCAAGGTGGAGGAAAGGACATAGTTTGTATGATTTCTGAGGCACTGATTGTGAACACTAACACTAGAGGTTGGTGGCTTGACTCGGCTGCAACCCGTCATGTGGCTATGGCAAAGGAGTCTTTTGCTGAGATAAAAGAGATTAGTCCCGGAGAGCACAAGATCTACTTGGGGAATAACACCTATTGTGACGTGCTGGGGATTGGCTCTATTCGTGTTCCTCTCTTAGGAGGAAACACTCTGGTTCTCACAGATGTCTTGTATGCACCTACTATTCGTAGGAATCTGATTTCAATCCCTCTTCTGACTCAAAAGGGATTTGAAGTCAGGTTCAAGGGTGGCAAGGGAACTGTGGGGCAGAAGAATAATATTTTATTTACTGCTTCTTTAGTTGATGGTTTATTCAAACTTGATGTATCCAATGACTTTGCTAATAATGAAATGATTGATTCTGAGTATGTTGTTTGTGTTGCTGTTGATAATGCATTGTTGTGGCATTTACGCCTTTGTCATGTGAATGCGACAAAATTACACCGAATGTCGGGTAGTGGGTTACTACCTAGAATAAGTGATAATTTGCGCATGTGTGAGGATTGCCTATCTGGCAAAATGACTAGGCTACCCTTTCCGAAAGGACAGAGAGCAATTGACCTTTTAGAGGTCATTCACTCAGATATTTGTGGGCCTATAAACGTCAAGACTCAAAGAGGAATGATGTATTTTATTACGTTTATAGATGACTATTCTAGATATGGTTATGTGTACTTGTTATCGAGAAAGTCCGATGCCTTAGAAAAATTCAAGGAATTTAAGGCTGAGGTTGAAAACCAATTAGGACGGAAGATTAAAGTTCTGAGAACAGACAGAGGTGGTGAGTACACATCTGATTTGTTCAAGGACTATTGTACAAACCAAGGAATAGTGCATCAGTATACTTTACCGTATACCCCTCAACAGAATGGAGTTGCTGAAAGACGTAATAGGACTTTGATGGACATGGTAAGGTCCATGTTAAACCACTCTGAACTAGGAACGCAGTTTTGGGGTGAAGCACTAGACACCGCTGTTTATGTACTAAATCGAATACCATCTAAGTCGATCAAATTGACCCCTTATGAGTTATGGACGGGAAGACGTCCAAACTTTTCGAACTTGAGAGTGTGGGGGTCAAAGGCCCATGTGAGGGTGCCTGATCGACTAAGAACTAAGTTGGATCCCAAGACCATAAAATGTAATTTTATAGGTTATTGTGATCATTCGAAAGGGTATCGATTTGTAGTACACCATGATGATGGGACAGTGGGGGTTATAGAGTCTAGAGATGCTTATTTTCTTGAGGAAGATATAGACCTTAAAACTCCTAGTCAGAAAGTGGAACTCTTTGAAATTGAGAAAGAGAAAGTTATTGTCACTAGTAATGAACGAGTGATAGGTAACACATCCAATGAGGATGTTGAAACTCGAACATCAAGAGAGCGTAGACCTTCAATTTTGTTGAAGGATTACTATGCCATGCTTGGTGAAGATGAAATATCGGTAGATGACCCTGTACTTAATGATCCAGTCACATTTGAGCAGGCTATGAGTAGTCCATATTCCAAGGAATGGCGGAAGGCTGTTCAAGAGGAAATGGATTCAATCTTGAAGAACAAAGTCTGGGAGATTGTTGACTTACCAGACGAACGAAAACCCATTGGGTGTAAGTGGATCTTCAAGAAGAAGCTCAAAGCTGATGGATCAATAGAGAAGTACAAAGCTAGACTTGTGGCAAAAGGTTTCACACAAGTAGAGGGCATAGACTTCAAGGAGACTTATTCTCCAGTGTCCAGGTTCATCTCAATCCGATGTTTGTTGGCAATTGTGTCATACTTAGATTTAGAGTTGCACCAGATGGATGTAAAGACTGCCTTCCTAAATGGTGATTTAGAGGAGGAGATTTACATGGAACAACCCGAGGGGTTTGTTGTTTCCGGAGAGGAAACTAAAGTGTGCAAACTTATTAAATCGTTGTATGGACTGAAACAATCGCCAAGACAATGGTATTTCACTTTTCACAAGGTGATAAGTGAATATGGCTTTGTAGCCAATGACTATGACCATTGTGTATACTCCTTTAGAGATGGAAGTAGATTTATGATATTGTCACTATATGTAGATGACATATTATTAATGGGGAATGACACTAGTATGATTCTCAGTCTTTAAGAATGGCTCAAGACCCAATTTGAAATGAAAGATATGGGTGAAGCATCTTACATCCTCGGGATGAAGATTGAGAGAGATAGAAAAGCGAGGAGGCTAAGTATATCTAAAGAATCGTACATTGAGAGTGTATTGAAACGCTTTGACGTGATTGGTTGGAAAACCATAGATTCGCCCATTTATAAAGGGACAGTTTTGTCCGAAAGAATGGCACCTGCATCAGACGAGGAATGTCTGAAGATGCAATCTGTGCCATATGCGCAGGCTATTGGCAGCTTGATGTATGCCATGAACTGCACTCGACCTGATTTGGCTTTTGTAGTAAGCCTAGTGAGTCGATATCAGGCTAACCCAGGTATGCAACACTGGCATGCTATTAAGCGGGTGTTCAGATATCTGTTGGGTACCAAGGATATGAAACTCACATATCAGGCCGAGAACCTGTCATTGGAAGGCTATAGTGATTCGGACTATGCCGGGTGTAAGGATGACAGAAAATCCACTGCCGGTTATGTTTTTATGCTTGGTGGCGGCGCCGTGGCATGGGCTAGTAAGAAGCAGAAATGCATTACTAAGTCCACGATGGAAGCTGAGTTTGTTGCATGCAGTTTAGAAGCTTCCGAGGCAGTTTGGATTAAAGAGTTTCTAGCTGGGTTATAGCTAGAACAGTGGACTGATGCTCCTGTCCAAATTTATTGTGATAATTTGGCAACTGTGTCGACACTCCGTAATGGGGAGATCAGTTCAAGAGCTAAGCACATAGAGGTGCATTACTTTTATGTGTTTGACATGCTACAACAGGGAAAGTTGACAGTGAGTCATCTTCCTACGGTTGAGATGTTAGCTGATCCGTTAACGAAGGCCTTAACAACGGATCTATTTGTAAAACACGTTCATAATTTTGGATTACGACAGGACTAGTGCACGAGTCACTGTGGATCGCAAATATGAACAAAGAACCCATAGTGGGGGATGTAAGTAAATATGGGTTCTTGTCCCATTTTACTTGTCATGATTGAGAGGAGTCGGTTCTCTCGTGCAAGTGTAGGCATGTGGAGTAGTTAGGCTTCCGTGGGCCCGGTCCACACTAAATTGGAAGAGACACTGTAATCATCACCGATCCGGAAATCACTTATTTGGAATTAGCTATTTTGGTATGACCAAAATGGAATTGTCAAATAAGAGTCACCATATTGGAAATAAATTCTGGGAGAGACGTTGAGCCAATTCGGGAAACCGAAAATGGCATGATTTTTTGTAACTGAAATACGGCCTTTTTAAAGGCAATTGGGGGGGATGCCCTCAAAGCTAATGAAAAGCTTCTTTTGGTTTGAAATTGCATTGCTCTCTCTAGATTTGGTGATCTTGATTTCATTGGGTGAAAAAGCTAATTCGGGGAATATAATTTTTCACGACGTTCTACACTCGATCGGTGAAGGATTTGGTGTTCTCGGACATATTCTTATCCGTAGAGTGATTCGTAGGCACAAAGGCCGAAGGTTAGTGATTCTAATTTGATAATCTTTAAGCTATATTTGTTGTTTGAAGGAAAAACGTTGTTTGAAAGAAAAACCCAATTTTTGAGAACCCACATCAAACGGATAAAAATCTTAAAATTCGCTTCCGCTGCGGCCCGATTACCCTTCATGTACTCCGCTAGGGGCCCTATGTACCATGATCACAAGGTTTGGTCATTCTTCTTGGTCACGAAAACATTATTTGAAGAGAAAGAGTAAGGATAATTTCAGCAAATTCTCCTGACCAGCCAGACCACCAATTGGCGTGGTGGTAGGGCCCTTACCCTTTAGAGGGAGAGGTCCCAAGTTTGAGCCTCGTTCTTACTGATGCCCCACAATCTACCCAAAAGAAAATCCCTGCCCAAGCCAGGCACATTGCCCACAAACAATAGCCGACTTACGGTCCTGGGCCTCAGTAAGCGGTTCAAACGTGTCAAATCTTGCATCTATCATGGGCCTTGACGCAGCAACCGTTGCTGCAATGTGGAGCACTTCAACCATATTTTAGAACGGACGCTGAACAGGATTGGGTTGGTCTTGTTTGCCGGTCTGGGTTATCAAATGGGACCACTTTTCACTTTGCTTAATAATGATTAATTTGCTTATGCACAAAGGCAGCACAGAAGGGGGCCTACACATGCATTCCAAGGAAGCCAAGACCTTGTCCATGTGCTTTATCATGTGTTACAATTAATTAAGAAAACAACCACGTTAAAAAGCCTCAATAACATCTCTTAAAGTAAACGAAGGTATGTATGTCATGCCACCTTGATCAAGTCTACCAATACATCATCCCACGGTTCAATCAACTACTACATTTCTTCCTTCCTACCCAGCTTGGTTTCTCTAGAGAACAACTACAAATAAATATTGCCACACTCTCCCCACATTCACCTGGCTACACACTTCAATCCTCTTTTACAGTTTTAATGGTGGACATGCCAATTTGTCCAAAAACTTGCTCACAATGCTATATAAAATTAGCCAACGCATCGCTTGATGAATTTGGCACAGAAGTACCCAAGTAGCAAATTCGACATAGTGAGACAATTAGCAAAAGCTTCTCTTCTTTTGGAAACAGCAAAGAAGATAGGTAGTATGATCCAATAACAACTCCGCTTATTCCAAACTTGAAACTATCGTAAAATCGTCAACTATTAGGTTTGCATAATCCTTCCTAAGGCACTAATCGATGAAAACGACACAAAGTGAGGTGTAATGAAAATGCCTCCATTTCGTTGGTCACTCAGAGGATTATATCTCGATTTACCCGGTGTGTATCAACCAAAGGAATTAGTGGCAGAATATCCCCATTTACCCGGTGTGTATCAAGGGAATTGGTGGCAGAATATGGTGCTCTAAGAGGCTAGTTGCGCCACCCTTCTATTATTATTGTAAAAAAAAATAGTAGAAGGGGAAGACTAACCACATTAATAATACATCATTAACATTAAATCAGCATCAACTCCCATAGAATAAGCATAATATCAGAGAGTAAAAAAGAAGCAAACGAGGTATCATGACACAAACAAGAACATCAAACCCCCCAAAACAAAGGAGGGATTAATCAATAGAAAGTTATTTCAAAAACCACAAGGATTGAAGATTCATCTCCCTCAGCAGAAGAAGAGCCCGAAGACAACAGCCGCCAAGGAGGCGAAGGCGGCAGGGACCATGGCGGAGGCGTCAGAGGCCGGGCTGGGAGCCGGGGCGTCGGCCGCCACGGCCTTCTGGGCCATGGACGCGGCCAGGACCACGGCGAGGAAAGCGGCGGCCAAGATTCTGAGCCTCAGAGCTTCCATTGTCGTCCCCCCTTTCTCTCTTCCGAAATTTCCGGCTGGAATGATGAGAGAGAAAGATGGGAGCTTTGGGCGGAGCTGGGAGGGCGGGAGGGGTTTTATAGGAGGAGGGGTTGGGGACGGGCAGCCTGCCCGGCCAACGAGGGAGGAGCTTCGTGTTGATGGACTTGGGCCGGGTCATGGGCTGGGCCTGGGTAATTGACAGGGTGTCTGACGTTAGGTACCATACAGCTGGGCGGTTATACTACACTTGCTACTTAAAACCGCCCTGTAATTACATGACTAATTATCTATTATTATTATCATGGCTGATTACATGGTATTTAAGTTTTCTACTTACAAGTAAAATTGCACCATTTTGAACGTGCTATAATCCAAAACGGGAACTATGACTTCTTCTAACTTTTTGTGCTGCGAAGCCCTCAAGTACCTGGTCTTCACATTGAAAAGTAATTTAATAGTATTTTTTAATTAAAAAATATTTTAGGTAGAAGTGTAGAACACTCTTAATTGTCCATTGCTTTTAGTAGTAATATAGATTAGTCTAATGTAGTAATAATTAGCATGCGTTGCGAGCTGACGTTAGTATCTAGGTTGGTGGTTGGGCTGGGCCTGTGCTGGAGTTTCTTTCTTTGTGAGCTGGGTCCCGGTAACAGAAATGGAAGTGAATTCATTAATTTAAGTGGTGCACGAAGTGGGATTCCACAAGCATAAGGAGTAGCTTATTATGGTGTGAGTAACATGGGCCGGTGGTGGAAATGCCTTACAAGTCACCATAAAAGAGAAAAGTGTAGAAAGGGGGGCAAGTGACAAATGGTCAGTTGGCTAAATTAGTGTACTCAACTATGCAGTGGCTTGGTGGTTGCTAAGTTGTAATCCTGTGGTTTTGTCACCTTATCCAGCTTGAAGCAGCCCAAATGATAATCAGGGCATGGAAAAGACTGTGAGGTATGCTGAAAGTGACAGTGAGGAACAGACTAGGAACCATATGTAGTTAATAATGGAGCTCCTATGGTTCATGGGGATTTGCCATTGCTGTTTCTATGGTATATATCAGAAGCACAGTTGTCAGATATTATGAAACTACAAAGTGGTATCTTAGCAGATGGAGTGTAAGCTGTGCATTGAATATTAGGTGTATGAGTTGGACAGTATATCACTAAAAGAAAAATTGAGTTGGATCGTAGGTCAGTGATTATATTTAGAGAAGATATGGTCTTACCTAGTCCGGTTTTGTCATTCTCTTAAATCAGCGAGGTTAAGGACCTGGTCTAATAAACAAGGTTAACGTGTCGGGCAGACGCCCAAACAAATTTGACAAGTTGCCTTCCTCTATTACCCAGCAATTCAATGCTTTTTTTTAGTAAAATTTTAGTTGCATCCATTTTTAAAGCTGCTCCTTCCGTCCAATAAATTACCCAGTAATTTAATGCTTTTTTTTGTAAAATTTTAGTTCCATCCATTTTTAAAGCTGCTCCTTCCTTCCAATGAAATCTGTTTGCTTTTGAAATGACTTAAATTTATTAGAATCTGAGACCCTTACAAAAGATCAGAGTTTTCCCACCATCTTCCGTGTTTTTGGTCGTGGGGTGCAAGTCAGACATGTCATGATAGACCCATGATTTTTTTAAAATAGAGCCAGACTTCATTGGACGGAAGGAATAATATTTGGCAAAACATGTTAGGACTAATTATATGATACGAGACGGAATGTTTGGATTAGCATTTTCGTGTACATTGTTTATTCAAAGAAACTGAAAAAGTAAACTGAAATTGAACTCTCTTTGGTCTCGTTTTTTTAATTTTCAAATTTGTTGCCAGAATTTCCAGCTTCTTTAAGGTTTCATAAGGTTTATAGGACAACATAAATCCAATCTAACAATAAGAACACCACATTGTCCAGCACCTCTACACTCCCTAGCTGTTTCTTCGACATACTGTCACCCTGATATTTCCTCTATTTTCTCGACAGACAAACGACATCTGAATGCTTAAGAATACAACTTGAAAAAGAACATAACAGATTAACAAAATGCCCCTTCTCTACATATTTCACAGGGGCAAATTGGATTCACTTTAAAGTTGGGTACATTGTATACAGAATTGACCATGATACATTATGGGTATTGACTAACAGCCACGAGAGAGGGAAGAGGCGAAAGTACACCATCCGAAGGAGACCTAAAGACCGGACACTTTACTAACTGATGCCCTCCCTTTCTCCTTCTGCGTCTGGTACTGTTTGATCCCAGTATAGGTTTCTACTTATATATTGTACACAAAATTGGTAATTATACATACGAAAAATACAAGGTGAACTGCATGGATGATGCAGAACAATATCAAAAGAACCGTGTGTCGCTAACTCACTGCCTAAAAGTCCTTGACGATCCTTCCATCAAAGGAAAAAATGAATCCATATCACGAGCACGCAAGGGCACGCATTCTGCACATCCAGTCTTCAGTAGTTATATGCCATTACATCATTTACTAGCAGTTGCATGCCGAGCCGCAACAACCAAAGAAGACACTCCCCATCTTCAGCTTTCAATTCAGAGGAAAGAGAACCGCCTTTTCTCATCTCCAAAAATTTACCACCATTCCAACAGCTGATTATTTTCCTCTTGATTCTCGTGCGCGCAAAATTTCAGTTCACACGTTGGTTGCTCAACCATAATTTGCTTTCTCTGGTGATTGACAGAACTCTTTATCAGCATAGTGTAAGAGTCTCCTCAGCCTTAGAACTATATCACAATGAAAAGGAAGAGCAGTTCGCCTCTCCAAAACAGAGGGATTCGCAGTCATCCACGAAAGAGCATGAAGCTCAGCTGCGGCTGACTCTAAAACCAAATGGATCTCCATCTCATCGTCTCTACCTTCAATACTTGAACTTCTTACTGCCTTACTGTTACTTCCTCTAGCCATCTTGTCTTGGAAACTTATGTTGCTACCTCCATAATAATCAACAAGACTAACAGCGAGAACTGAAGGCCATTCATCTTTTGAGGTACCTTTATGGAAAGTTGGAACCGCCTTTGAGACAACAAATCCTGTGGACAAAGGAATAGCAGAACCCTTGCCGTGCAAAAGATGCGCAAGTGGAGGAGATTCTGCTGTGAGGCACATGGGCAATTGTGACGGCATTGGGGGAAGGTATCTCATGCTGGGAGATGGGATGAGGACATATGAAACTGGTGTCGATCCAAGAGCTTTAACAGGACTGAAACCTTCCAAATAGCTGGATGAACTCGTCCCATTGAAGCTTTGAGTTCCTGTTCCGGCAGAAGATTTAGCTGTTAAGATGGATCAGAAGTAAGGCTACTAATATGGGAACAGGCAAATCAGAAAGAGAGCACGAGAGCACGTCTGTATATTCTGAAGTTCTTTTTCTCTTGTTCATCAACAAAGTTAGTGGTAGATTTTGCTCGCAAAACAATATAAGCTAGCATTTCCTAAAGAACTCTATGTAATCCAAGTAAGTCATACAATCCAAATTAACGTCAATAGGAGAAAAAAAGGCTCACCCACGCAAGACATATCTGCTGGGGAAATCAAGCTAAGAGAAGGATCAATGGAAACTCCAATCAAACTGATGCTTTGGACCCACTGAAATAGGCCCCTTGAGCTCTCTGTTTGTCCTCCAGATAAGAGTGGCTTCCTTGTGGTATGTCCCATCCCACCTTTCATGAAACTGGAAGGCTTTGACTGAGGACTGTATAAGGATGGGCTGCGTGATGAAGGAAGTGCCCTATCTTGTATCAGACTAATCTCCTGCTGTTGCAAGGAGGTTCCGTTACTACCTGAGGCAATGCCATCAGGAAGAGTGCGCCTTAGATGCAGAGGCCACTTTTTTACTTCATTCCCACCAACCGAGTAAATGGCCCTTTGCCATTCTGTCCACAGTAATGAAGAAGTAAAACAGATTTGAGAACCGTTAGCAAAAAAAAAAAAAAAAGGATTTGCGAATCAGAAAATTACAAAATTTATGAGGATATATTAAGAGAATGAATAGTATGTAAGAAATTATCAACTTTGGCATTCAAGTTCATAGAAGCATCCAATACGAGTGATTACAATATCCCTGGTTTTGAGATTTCCACTGTCAGAAGAACATGATAGTATTTGGCAGCCTTGCTGAAGGATTTGGACAAAGAGGCATTGTAAACCTTTTGTGTCTTGCCGACTACTAATCCCACCAAAAGGAAATATATGGCTGTCAAGTAATTCTCCTCTAGAGTCGGTCCAAATGCATACTAGCCACCGCCAGTCCTCGGTCCACCCATAACAGCAGTGAAGGCTTGGATTCATTTGATTGCTGGAACCCAGTACCTCTGTCTCAGACCCATCAAGCATGGAGACAGATTCCAAATCAGCACTTCCAGACTGACCTAACAGTCCGCTGTTATCATCAGTCATAGCTTTGCAGCCTGAAGAGTCTGACAATAAATTCACCATAGAAAGCCCATTACCAACAGCACCAGGTTCAGCCAATATAAAAAGCGGTTCAAACAGATATCGAATTTCTTCTTGATAGAAGAAGTCACCCCCTCTGTTAGCCTCAGATATTAACCCGCCAGTTCTAGAAGTCTGCCATGAATTATCCCATGCGCCAGACTTCAGGCTAGCATCCAGCTCACCAGATGTCCCAGTAATTCTAGACGTGACACAATCCTTCCACAACCCAGGCATTGGAGACACCATTTGCATTAAAATTGACTGCGACCTACCGGAAGCACCAGGTGACAAAGCCATGTCACAGGAAGAAGCCCGCCCAACCCGTCGAGCTTTGTTGTAGACAGTGAATGCTATATCCTTGAGAAGAGCCAGCTCGCTAATCACTGACCTAAAAACTCCAAAAATAGCTTCTATAGAAACAATCTGCAGGACCACCTTTGGAACAGTGAATCCTGAAAGGGCGAAAATATTTGATCCTGAAGTCTCATCAATGGCCATAGAGCAGCTTAGGGCTTTTCCTATCTGTGAGTACAACAGGGATAGATTTTCAGATGAAAGAATTGCTCAACCAAGAGCAGACGATGACTCGATAATAGTGCGCAGAATTGCTACTGATTCTGGGAATGGGCAGATAACATAGATAACCTGAAAAGTTGCAATTTCCAAACGTTCTCAGTCTAAACAAAAATACATTTGCTAGTTCTTCATACATATCAAGCATCTGCAACAGCAGATTCATGTAGAAACAGGAATGCATTTACCTTAACAGATGGAAAAAGTTTCTCAAGCCGACGCGCATCAGCCCAGATTCATATAAATGGGGTATGCTAGTTTGCTAATCTAGTGGTGCTTGTACATGCAGGGCAGTGTAGTGTGCTAACGTAAAGTTATCCCTGCCCTAACCGCCCGCCAGCTTATGCTTTTAGGAGAAGTGTGATTACTTAACAAAATGTAAAATATAAATTATGTGCGTTTCCCTTGACAATGTCACTACCAATTCTATTGCGGCATGTGAAGGTGATGGGAAAATGATCCAAACATCTGATCATCTCAACATTATATGTCTAACCCAACATGATGGATCGACAATAATACTCCCAACATGTAATGTGTTAACATTCCAACATGGTAAATCAAATGTAAGGCAAAACCAAAACATGGTTATGGAAATTAAAATCTAATCCAAGTTGTTACAGAAATGCCGTTTTCAGTAAACAAAATACAGAAGTGCAAAAAAGCACTTCCCTACACCTCAAAGAGCCCTGCAAAGTGGCTTTCCTGCTGCTGCTGCTGCTGATGCTACTTAAATGAAAGCCAGTTGTGAAATCATCTGCATAGCAGACAGCATGTTCTGCAGAAAATAGCAGACTCATAGCAGCAGCCTGACCAGTGTTATCACAATACATTTATTCGTTTATTTTCTCAAAGGTCTAAATTTTTTTAAAAGAAAAAAAAAATCCTGCAACAATGTCCTCATAAAGCTGATTGCATGCCAGAAGGCGAAGAAAAATCTATACACCAAATCCAGCATTCAACAGTATCAAAACAAAAGCAGTTGCAGATATGCAACTCGTCTCAAAGAATTTTAGTGTAGATTGGTGTTTTCAAACCATGTCAAATAATTTTATAAGTAATATAAGAAAAAAAACTCACCAGTTCTTAATTGTTGAAAGAAATCAGCTGCAGCAGCAGTAAGAGAATCGATATCTGGGAATATTACATAATATGTCATCTGCCAAACAAAAAAAAAAGTTAAAGAAAAAGCATTTTAAGTAGGAAACTTCTTTAGAAAACTCCAGAAAGCCTAATTCAAAATTCTGTGACTTCAGCTCCTTTCTAAGTCTTACATGTTTTGGTGATGCATATGGTTCAGAAGGAGCTTTCTCCCACAGTTGCAAGGAGCTAGCTGATGTTTTAAGCCAATCATCCTGGTAACTGTTACAGAAACAGTTACTTTATGCTACAAGCATATGCAAACTTAAATTATAAAAGTACAAGGAGTGGAGGTTGACATATCTGTTCCATACCCAACAAGAACTGATGGCATTTGAAGCGCCATGACTGTAGGACGTAGTTGAGAGTGGCTCATTTGCTCGGACTCAGAGCTATATGTATCTTGACTTGACCGTCTATCAACAGTTCGTACTCCATCTGCAGTCAGTATTACACCATAAAAATCTTTGGCATTCTTTACTTGTACTGCAGAAAGGTTCTAAAGATACCACAAGAGAAATAAAATGTTCTCTAAATTTGTCCTAAATATGTGCACTCTCTCAAGCTTATCATGGTTATCCACAGAGTATGTGCACAGGGAAAGGGAGGTAAAGGTCCCTCCCCTCCCACCAGTTTCCTGGCAGTATCCTATTAGCTTCCATTGCAATGAAAAATTTAAACAAATAGAAAAATAACAGATTGAATATATGTGATAACCTTTTGGACAGGAAGAGCTCATAGTTGATGACTGTGTTGGACTTATTGGCTCTCCACCCAAAGTTACAGTACTGGAGGCATCTTTAGCTTCGCTTGCAGTGGATTCAGGAGAATAGCCATCAACTGCCACTCCTAATGCATCACTGGACTGACTGCGACCTTTGCACCAATCGATCACAGATAATGGTCCATCCATATTTCCAAATGCAGATTTTAGTGCTGCTTTTACATCTGACTGCAGCAAACTAATTACAGATGACGCATGAACCTGTTGCAAGAAGATTTTATAGTCTTTAAAAAACCATATTTGCAAACTTCCGTCAAGGTAACAGATCTCGTATCTAGAAACTGAAACTCAGGGAAATAGGTTTGTCAAATTAAATTAGTTGATAATCTGTTTTCTAACAGCTAAAGATATTGGGAAACAACACTTCTCGAACACGACATCAGAGCCTCAAGGTTTAGGAGGTCGTGAGTTCAAATCTTGGTGGCCCACAATTGCGGGCTCCTTAGTTATGTTCATGTGCAAAGTTTCATCAATGCTTAAAAAAGGAAGCATCCAAATAAATATTACTGATAATCTGTTTCCTAACAACTTAAGCTCCTGGGAAACAATAGTGTTATATAACAAGGTTAAAAATCAATACACAGCAAACGAGTATCCAATGATATTGGTTGGAAATATCAAAGTCAGACTTCCATAAAGAGAGAAGAATAAATCCCACTAGAATAATTTCTCAAATGAGAAAAACCATTCGCTATAATATCACTTTTCATGGTCCTTTTGCCTTAAATGTCTCTCCCATATTATCATCAACTTTCAACATGATCAATACCATGCGTTAAAAAATAATATCCAGATCTTTCCACATAAAAGGGAACAGAAACTGAACAGCATCAACGAAATTATCATATAACACCCCATATAAGACCATAAATTAAGATAGGAAACAGCAATGAAATCAAAAGGAATGAAACACACTCCATCAGTGCTAAAAATGAATCCCAGAATCAGTTTCCAGTGAATTTAAATAACACAAGTAATGAAGGTCAGGAGACAACAAAGTTATTCATACAACACATGTATGACTTGTACATATTCAATGGATCATATATACACTTGAGCAAGCAACGTGATGAGCAAACAATAATGCAAATGTCTCCATTTACCTCAGCAGAAAGAGGATCAAGTAACTTGATACCCGCAATGTCGACTGAATGGGAATTAGCCAATAGACCACCACAGCCAGCATGGACCATAGAGGGTCCACAAGAAAATCCACGCCTCCACTGCTCCTGCAGTGCAAGCCAACCATATGGGCCCTCTCCATTCCCAATATCAAGGAAAACATCAACTGTGGAAGAAGAGTGTTGAACTAAAAAGGGTATGGCATCAATAAGCTCCTGAAGTGGCTGTCTCTGCCCACAATTTACAACATCCTCATCCCTGAAAATATTATGAGGTTGGGCCAGTGAACTCTCAATTTAGGAGTTTGCAATTTTTGACCCTTTTGTTACACCAACAGACCTCCAAACACCGACAGCTGTATTAACAGCTCCTCCATCAAGGACTCCACCAATATCACCAGCTATTCTAACAGGTACAGACTCTTTCTTCTTCGCTTCAGATTTTGTACTCATGTCATATGGGGAATGATCCAAGAAAATATGTCTACTTGATGCCCACATGGCAGCAGTACCAACATTACCAGAGGATAATGGCAGATGCCGCATCCTGCACATAGCAGCCTGAAACATCAGACACTCAGATTCACTAGCTAGCACAGTTTTTAGAGAGAGCCAAAAACATCCTTCCATTGTACTTTCAGTCTTCCTCCGCTGAAGAGATTGCCATACTTGATGAGTCAAAACTAGAGGCTAACGTTGACAGCTTATCTCCCTTGCATGAAATTAGGTTACGATTACGACTGACCATTTGTCTATCCAATTTCAGCTCATCCCCACTCTGAATATGTGTATAATATTTCTCAGACCCATGCGTGGGAGACAAATCATTCCTTGGATTATCCAATCTAATTTTTGAAGGAATATTCTCATGCTTGTCAGTGGATCCTTCCACACAAGGTGGGGAAGGTGGGTTGGCACCATAAACATAAACATTTGAGCTTGAGTGTGCATTATCAACCTTGTGACTTTTAGGTAAATATGGATTTTCAAAGATAGAGACAGATAAATCACTCATAGGAGTTTCTACTGCAGTAAACTCAGGAGCAAAAGCAAATACAGCTTCTGCTTTTGTAAGATGATCATATTCTCCTAATGAGGGTGGTGTTGAAGTGTAGGTGAATGACAGAGAGTCCTTTCTAAATTCTTGAGGTTTGCTGGACGTTTCCTCTGTGTCCATGGCAACTGGTTGATTGAAACCATCAAGCTGAGGAAGGCTCAAAGGAGGCAAAAACATTGGATCTGTTACCTCCATCCCCGTGCCACAAGGACTAGCACTAAAATCCCCAACATCAGAAGGGGGAAATGTTACAACCTGAGATTCAGCAGTACCTGGAGGCTGTGTGAAGAAACAAAAGATCAGTTCTGTTTTTTTTTTTAAAAAAACACCTTACATGAACCCAAGCCAGCAGTAACCAAGAAGTAGTACATCAGATAGAAAAATGGCTATGAGTTCTCTAACTTCAGAATATTATACATGTGTATGCAAACTTGAACAGAATATTTCACAACTTTAAGCATACTAACCATATTAATATTACAGCTCAATTTAACACACAAAAAAGAAGTATATAGCTGCGTATAGCATTCTAGTCATGAAGCAATCCAATGATCCTGACAGAGTAAATGTTACAAAGTCTTCTGAGCTATCTGATGAAAAAAAATAGAGATAAAAGATAGTGTAGATGCCTAGATAGAGTGCCTAGAGAACTCATTTGGACTAGCTTTAAGAAGAAATGAGATATAGAAGGATACATAAATATTACCCAAGATATGTATGATAGGAAAGTTAGTAACTAATGTACGGACTAAGGAATTCCCGGTCACACTAGGTCTTCACCAAGGATCAGCCTTAAGCCCTTATCTATTTGCTTTTGTTATGGATGAGTTGGCTGCACATATACAGGATAGGGTACATCAAACATGTGCATGTTTTTTGCAGACGATGTAGTTTTAGTTGACAAGACTAATGTAGGGTTAAATGTAAAACTAGATTTATGCAGGGAAGCTCTAGAATTGAAAGGTTTAAAAGCATGTAGGATTAAGACAGTATATGGAATCTAAGGAAAGTAGAGCCATAGGTAGAACCTTGATTGAAATAGACGGTCAAAAAGTGCCACAACGTAAGCAGTACCGCTATTTATGATCCATTATCCACAGAGGAATGGAGGGCGATTTGGTACATAGAATAAATGCGAGGAGAGTGAAGTGGAGGGCTGCTGCAGGAGTATTGCATTTCAAATAGGCTTTAAAAATAAATTCTGTAGAACTATTAAAGCTGCAATACTAAATAGTGCAGAACGTTGGGCCCAAAAGAAAAGCCATGTAGAAAAATTGAATGTAACCGAAATGAGGATGCTAAGGTGGGTGTGTGGGATAACTAAGAGAGATAGGACTAGAAATGAATATTTTCATGAGAACTTAGGGATAAAATCTTCAGGAGAGAAGCTTAGGGAGTATAGATTGCGTTGGTATAAGCATGTTCAAAGAAGACCAGTGGATGCCCTAGTAAGAAGGTTAGAACTGATGCACGTAAATGATGACAAAGAGAGGGAAAAAGAGACCTAAGAAAACTTGGATGGAATTAATACAAAAGGATATGACTATGGTCTTCATGTCGCTGACCTCAAATAGTTAAGAAATGGCGCTACTTGATTATTATTATTATGATTAATGAATGATAGTTTAGATGCCAAGTTGATAAATAATCAGCCATTAAAAGTTACGTTTGAGCCCTTATAAAAAATCCCACTGGCTTCAAGATAGACCTTCATTTTTGGTGACTTTGTGAACTAGTAAATGAACCATTAAGCATTTCATGACATGGTCCTCATCCTCTTCAACCTCTCTTTCAAGTAGATGGTGCCAATTTCCTCCCTCAAGCAGCTGTGCACAACCGGCTGGTGGCATCAACCAATTCTACTCTACCTCCCCCCATATAGACACCACTAAACCCTTATTCATGTCACAGGATCAATAAACTCAACCACAATTTGATCAAATTAAAAAAAAATCCAACCGCACATAAAATGCCATATCTGCTTCAACTTTTAGCAACATACTGTTCAAATTAGTAACCAAAGGCACCATTACCATAAGTGATTCAGATCCATGCTAAATTAACTATAAGCAAAGTTTAACCCTTTATAAGTTGACCAATGTACACATTATAATTCTATAAGATTACTCAACAAAAAAATTAAGCTAAATCTAAAAAGCAAGAATATCATTTAGAGAAGATATAATGCTAAGTTGATACTGCATAAATATACCTCGCCAAATTCCAGTACATCGTCTTCAAAGAAGTCACCAAAGTCTCCAAACTCAGAAAGAAGTGTTTAGATGTCCATACATCCTCTATCATCATCATCCCAGTCCCAGTGAGATTCAAGTTTTGCCTGCCCTACAACGGCTGAATTGCTTCCCTCAATGCCACGATAGTCAGCCTTGTATGCCTCTGGCATTGCCCCACTTATGAGAGTACCGGTTTGTCCAAATGATTCAGCTCCACCAGTTCGAAGGCGCTTAGAACCCTATAACAAGGAAAGGTGACAATCCATTTAGATGACCAATTTGTGAATACAATGGCCGGCAGTGAGAAAGCAAAAGTTGTTAAAGAGTAAACTTTGATAACTCAATCAAACAGATGGACTTGTGAGTTCAAAGAAAACCCTTTCATTACCATTTTGTGACCATCACTCTCAAATTGGTCATTAGTAGACACACCAGACCGTTTAGATGTCAGAGAATCAGCATCTGCATCAAGGTCTCCGGGTCCTGTTGCAGTCCCATGGTCACTGTCACCGGATGTGACACCAATGCTGCTAATACTGCTACTGTTACTGTTGCTGCTGCTGTTATGAGTATTTTGTCTTTGTATTTTATTGGATTGTGTGTTGCCATTGCTTCCACACCACGATCTGGACAAACAAAATAAACCTTCGAATGATGTCACATGCTCAAAAAAATTTCCCTAAAAAAGACTCCACTTCAAACCCAGATATGCCATTCTGACTCCTCTGTTTATGTCTATGCAAATAAGGGAGACAATATTGATGAACTGAGTATGAGGCTCCTAAAAAAACTAGGGCAAACAGAAAAAATCCCAATAGATTTGTAGATATTATCAAGCTATAGAATTCTAAGCACAAGAGGGTTAAAAAAAATCTAACAGTTGTACACTAACCATGAAAACCGGCTTGGCCTGCATTGCATAGGTAACTTCAAAATCCTCCAATATGACAGTGTCACATTACTTGTAAGAAAAAATTGATAACACAAAAACACTTCAAATGGGCTGCTGTATGACTTAGTATCATGTCTTTCTACAGATCAACTACAGAAAATTTTAAGTGCCATATAATAATGTATTGACAATTAAAACGATGCATACGATCATGCTGTATCAACTCATGTAATTCATTTCTTGATTTTTTAGGGAGGACCAACAATTCAATCCAATCACAGGAGAGAAAGTTTAGATTAACACATGTAGTGGAGATGAAGATAGAAAACCGTCATCAAAGAAATAAAAAACCGAAACCAACCTGTTCAGGAAGGAATATGAATCTGAAAAATTCAATAACTGCCATAGCTCAGATATTGAAGCTCCACCCCAGTTTTGTAGCCATAACCTGAAGGTACATATGGCTGAGATCAACTACAAGATGATCCACAAAATAATCATATAATAGTGTGATTGATGACAATATTGCTTGATATACCGTTTGGGAGAATATCTAGAAAATGCAGGATGCATTAGTGGCACCAGTACGGCCTCAGGTGGATATATAAATGTCCTTTCTGTAGTCGAAGAGGGATCTGAAGTCATCTGATTTAACTCACTTTTTCTGGAGGGTAACTTATCACTTGAGCAACCCAATGTAACTTCAACATAGCAACTTTGCCCCATCAATTGGCAACTAGAGGTATGACCAATAGAATGGGAAGGCAATCCAAGTACGGAAGATCTATTTGAACCTTTAGTGATAACTCCACTGGAAATAACTCTAAAGTCGAGACACCAAAGATTTAAAAGAAAAAAATCTTGACATTTTCTCCAAAACACTTTAAACTACAGTAATGTGCTCCAAAACTGATCTGCACATACCTAAGATATACTTGTTTGACAAGATCACTTGGACAGCAACCAGTTACTCGTCCACACATTCCATGGGGAGCAACAATAGCTGACCGAAAATCATTGTTAGAAATAGTTCACAAATATGTAGGATCATATTGCACAGCAAAATTACATGCTACGGAAGAAGCACGCATACATCTTTAATTGGATCAACACTTCCAAATGATACATACGGTTTAGACATTCTAAAATGAGGTCAAATTCGGTCATATTTCAACTAAATAATAAGAAAAACTAAATTTATTTTTTTATCTGGTTGTTACAAAAAAAAAAAAAGCAAAAGCCGTAAATAGGGGATAAAATTAAGAAAATGGAATCTTTCAAAAATATTGCTTGCTCCATCCCATATCTGTCGTATTTGATTTTGAAATCAACTAAATGTCCTATTTGATTTCAAAACGAACTAATTTTAGTTCATGTTCAGAAACCAAATAGGAGACTGCATATGGGGTGGAGGGAGAATATATGTATTGCATCATCTATGCATTGAACTGCAGCAAGTGGAGTATAATTGGGCTCCTTCATGGAATTCACATCAAAAGCAAATTTAGTTCATAAGAAATGAAGGACAAAGAATTGGAGAAAATAACAAAGTAAAATACAACGCATCACCAAATCATTCATAATGAACATAAGAGTCTACTAGGAAGCATTTCACCAAAGTCATTCAAGGAGTGGCGCCTCAGTACATTATCCATGCCATCACTGGAAAGGGCACGAATATGCCTACACCAAAGAATACACAAAGAGTAATGCCAAATTAATCCCGTGGTCCTAAAGTTCTTCGCAAATTGTTATACTGAGAAGCTGATTAAAATGCCAGCTGACTAAGAAGATGAATAGCAGAAATTGTTATTGGGTTTATGCTTTAACAGAAGCAAGTTAAGGCTACTCAAAGAGATTTGAACAAAGTCAAGCAAGTTAACGAACTTGGCAGATATAATTGCATGGACATATACTGCTTCTTCATTGGCCGAAAAGATGAACTCACATGTAGGCTGAGCTCTCCTGAAAGAAAAAACACATACGAAATAATTAAAAACCTTTCTTCCAAAAGAAAATATAAAGAAAGAAGAGTAACGTGGAAGATTAGATACCCAAACCAACTTTTTTTGTCTCCATTTTTTTAACAAAACTTCCAATCAACATAACAAGTCAAGAAGAGCTTAAGAAGATACACATCATAAATAAAGACCCCAAACTCTAGAGAGTAACTCATGCACAATTAGGATGGGAAAATGAAAAGAATAACTAAACAAGAAAATATACAACGTAAGGAAATTCCATTTAATTAGTATTAACTCTGTCCTTTAAAACCAATTAATCACAAGAATAAGTATAAGTACATCCATGAAGTCAGCAGGCCTAGGCTAATAGATAGCAAAAAACAAAAAGAGCAAAATCACTGTAATTAAATATCAGAACTCACCCTTTCCGGCATTATCATATTTCCTCATCTGAAATTACTTTTGTTCACTATCAATAGAACCAAAGATTTTATACATACACACAATCATATATGCAGACTACACATCCCCATTAAAGCATTGACTCCACTAAAAACAATCAGACTTCAAATTTTGTAGTTTTCTATCAAACCTGGAGTGTTTTTCATTTCGTGGAAAAGATGAGTATCTTGTAAATGCATCACCAAATCTCATATAGGAAAGTGCTATCAAAGCTCTGTCATTATAGGAAAAAAATACAATAACATCACTAAGTTTTCTCAAAAAAATTGACATCAATAATAGCCATTAAATAGTTGTCTTTAGCAAGTAGGTAACCTTCCAATACAATTTCGTAAAGCCTGAGATAGAGCAGTGGCAATCTCTTCTGAATCCCCTGGAGCAGACCACAGTCCAGCTCCAACAACTAGAGTGCATTTTATAAGTGTAGTTCTGTTAGATTTCTCTTAGCAGTTTAAGCATGCTTGAAACCAGGATAAGTAAACTCAGCAAAACATAAGAACACATCAGATCTCAAGTACCTCTCAATCTAGATACCGCAGTGTGAGCACCTTCAGCAACGGCACAATGGCGTCCGGGCAGGAAAAGCCAAAGTTTAATTTTTTCATCTAATATATACAGAAAGAAATGGCCATCAGAGATTAAAAAAAGAGACTAATGACATGTGGCAGGCTATATAAAAAGAAATGAAAGGGAGATCTGTATGTATAACATCCATAGGAACATCTTGCCATTTCCTTGCTATCTAGGAGATTTAGAAAATATTGACATATGGATAAGAAAAAAGTTAGCATGCACCCCGGCACATATTGTTTAGGAGGGGGCAGGAGGGTGATAATAAACCCGCCTGCCCCCGGTATTATGGGCTGCACAATCATAATCGCGTGGCCCAAACATGCTTGCACATGCACTCGGGTGCAACTAACGGGACACCATAGATAAACTTGATTTAGGCTATTTATTATTTTCAGTCACTCAATGCAATGATAATAAGATTATGTAAGTGCTGTCTATTAATGACAGAATTATTCTAAACATTTTTTTACGGTCACCAAGTACATTGCACAATGCCGAAGATGGTCACTTGTTGTATTCTTAAAAGTTAGAACAGAGAACAAACTAAAATACACATATATTGCATAAATCAAGAAGTATAAGAGAGAAAAACTATACTTCTACATTGATATCTAGTGCAAAGCTCTTGCATGCTTCCAGCGATATATAGTTCCGTAACATATTGTTCTTCATAAAAAAAACTCAAACTTCACATAAATTTACCAAAATCAACATGCATTCAGCAAACATCCTTCATCCTAAACCCTAAGAAGTGAAGCAAAAAGTCAATCCAGTTTTACTTGTGCTGGTTGGATCTCTCTCTCTAGTGCATAGTGAAGGATGCATGAGTTTACAAAAAACAGCGAGGCCACAAAAATTTCCAAAGTTCAATTCAGTTATAACTCTACCTTTTCTCCCAATTTTCTACCAAAAGAAGCAGGAAATAGTTTCCAAAAGCATGTATATCAAGGGAAGGGTTTATTTTGATAATGTTTTGTACTAATACAACAGAGTGAGGTCCTAGAAAATAGTGATCTTACCAGGGTTATGCATACCCTGAGAGGGATCCCATGGTCCAACAAAAGAATTAGTCCACGTACTAAGAAATCCTTCATTCTGCAACCGAAGATGTGCTGAGAGCACCAGATTAGTTGCAGCATCTCTCTGGGCTACCTTCACACTACAAAAGTTGTAAATTTGCAACTCATCAAAGTTCAAGTCCCATATATGAAAAGAGATAACATTATGATAAGTATTTTGATATAGAGATGACAATCATCAAAACGATGAGCTAACAAGAACATCTTCATATATAACGACTATATAGGAGAAAGAAAATGAGAAAAGCCATACCTTTTATCAGGCAACGAGTTTGCATCAGAATCAGATGAAAGAAACTGAAACCAGGACACGTGTTGGAGCCCTCCCTGCAGTACACATATGATATCAGTTAGAAAAAAATTACATCTAATAATTGCAGTATCTTAAAAAACCTCAATTAATCTATACACAAACAGCAAAAGTACTAGTGTTTTGAAGGAAAGAATTCATTGACAACAGTTCTTAAATATTCAGTTGATTGTCAATTACCATAGAAAAGCCAGCTTAGTATCAAGCATAGAACTTTCTTGAGCATGATACAATAAAACCTACAAATTTATCTTTCAGATAAATATCCCTGTCAATAACGTTGCCAACCCAAGTAATCAACAACCTCCTAGCTCTCAGGTAAAAGTTATGTTTATAGCCAGGCCTAATATTAGATTATATGCAAGTCTGGACACTTCAGTGAACTTCTTCAAGGAGACAGTTTTCTGTTGTGTAGAAAGCAACTACGTATCTAGTTTGAAACATATAAAAGCACCATCTCAGTGTTGGTCAGTCACACTCATCAACGAAAAAAACCATTCTCTCATGCAATCTTGTGCCACTTCACAAGCTGTCAGTATAGAGAAGTTTGGTAAATAGCATAGCTAAAAGTATCATAGTTCTAAAGTAGGACACTGATGTATTATATGTATTCCTTGCCATGATGTTGTCTGTAATGTACAATCCTACTCCCAGTTTTTCCTTTTTAAAACATGGCAGAAAGAAAATAAGGACTGAATGCACAAAACATGTATAGAGAGAATACCAGACATTAAAAAGATATCCATGTTAGACACAGGAGGCCATAAAATTTTTCACCACAACATCACCTTCATTTATCAAATAATCAATCAGATGCTTTGAAGTTCCATCAAATATTGAACAGTTTTTAGCCAAAAAAAAAATCAAACAGCTAACATGACACTAATCAAGTATACAATTACTTATCACAGCTTCTAAAGGCAAAAAAATGTTCTAGTGCGTTTCTCAGCGTATAATAACAACAGCTGCTAAATATTATTGAGAACAAAAAGGAGGTTCCACATCTTTCCATAAAAGGCATCTGATATCATCTGAGATGTACGCCAAGAATCCATGCACCATATAAATAGTAAATTCATCACCTATATGCCATAAGACCCGCCATTTAAAGGGTTATAAGTGGACTGTCCTCTAGTCGAGTTCTACAATCATTCCCAACTCAATTCAACAAAAATCATTTCTCTCATGTCTATTCAACTTTTCCAATTTTACTGAATAACTTAATGCTATGGGTTTGTTAGTATACTTGTCCTCTAGCGATCTTATAGATACCTCCTTTTGATATCGTTCTTTTATGGTCCATATTCTAGTCGACAATTTTTATGTAACCACACATTTTGATTTCTAATATATAAACCTATTTTCTTCTTTTCCCAACATGTCAGTGACCCTCAGATCATCAGTGCTAGGGTGGATTAACCAATGTCCATCTGTGGCTGAACATGACACAGACATGGAAAACATATTGTTTCACATTGTGCAGACCGAATGGATAATCTCCAGTCCATGTGCAGCCATAATCGTGTCCAATCAATTTGCATCATGTAGTGGGTAGCAACCCACTTGCGGACATCAGAATGCACAATTTAGATGATCACTAATAAAAAAGTGTAAAATAAATAGGAACCAGGCTGCAGAAATAATCACATAGCTATTTTGAACCAGCACGTAGAAGGAACTACGGCAGACTTTACTTAATTCCTATTCGCATACAAAAATACAGTCGTAAACATAAAAAATAATCAAATTAAAAGCTCAGAGAGATTGAGACAATACAATTCTGAAAACATTCGTCCACATATCCTCTGAGAAAATGACTATGCCGACGCTTCATTCACCAGAGAACTTATAATGAAAGTTTGGCTACATCATCAACCTGCGGAAAATCAATGCATCCTGAATGAACAATCATACAAACATCAAGTACTTGGAGAAAAACTTAATTAAACACCCCAATCATGGAATGTCGTATCGGATATCGGTAAAATATCAGTCGGCCTAAGAGACGAAATATCGGAGATATATCGGAGATATTGTGTAAAAAAAATATCGGTCGTCAAAAACTAGTTTTTACCATATATTTTCACAATCTAACTTCTAAAATGAGTTATACTAATTTAAACAAAGAATAGATTTCAAAATATGCATAAAAATGCATATTAGGATAGAAAACAAACATTAAAGTTTTTTTTCCCAAAAAACAAAAAAAAAAATTTCAAATTTTTTTTTTTAATGATATACGGCGATATCTGGAAATTTTCAAAATTTCGATACTTATTGGTATTGGTGTATCGGTTTGTGTCCGATACCGATATATATCGGCGATATACCGGCGAGCTGGCATTCCATGACCCCAATAGACAACACCAACAATAAGTTTATTAGAAAATTCCAGATTAAAAAAGTCTCAAGAAGTAACAAGAGCAGTGAAATGACATGAAAGCGTCCATTAACAGAATGAGAACAGTGAAGCAACTTTCGACGTAAGAGTAATGAAATCAAAGGATAGAACTCAAATGTACACCGAGTATAAAGATTCTAATATCATGACATGGAGACACAAGAAAAGATTATTTATTCAATTTAGTTTTAGCAAGTAACAATACAGCTGGCTCAAAAAACAAAAAGAAAGGTAACACTCCTGGATAAAACAAATGGCCCCCTTTCTCTCCCTCTCTCTCTCCAAGATCTTGACATACAGAAGTGAAAACAAACTACTAACCCAATTTCGTTTCCGCAGACAACACTGAAAAAGAAATCCCTCCTTCCTTCACTCCCTCTTAACTCGTGATGTTCAACCAACACCCAGTTAAATTACTGCAGTTTGCCTACTCCAAGTTTCCTTCTCTCATATCATACTTCTTTCTCCAGAGAGCCAATCCTCAAAATCGACTCAACAACACTCCATTTTAACTTCCCCAATCAATCAGTCAGAGAGAGGTTCTTTCACCAAGCACTTCTAAAGGTCCCCTCCCTCTATCTCTCCCACTTTTGATGTTCAATAAAATCCCCGTTAAACTGCAGCAGTTTTCCTATTTCAACTTTCTTCTCTCTCATCAGACTTCTTTTTTTCAGAGAACAAATTCCCAAATCAACTCAACAACACTCCAGTTAAACTCTCCCTCTCAACTCTGCAATGTAGTGAGAGAACCATTTACCAAGCACTTTGATAAGAACAGGACTTGCTTAATTTTTCCTTTGCGGCTGTCAATTTTTCATTTTCCAGTAATTTTTACAGCATAGAAGCTGAATGAAGACTTAAAAACTAAACTTGAGCAACATAATCATTTTATTCTTGCATAGCCCTCCTCCATACAACTGCATATTATAAACAGGATTTATAGAAGAGATAACACATTTTTTAATTGGCCATCATTAGGTTCACAAATACTTTTTAGATTCAACAGGAACTCAAATTGTCATGAGATCACTCACTAAACAAACCTTAAAAAACGTTCACAGAAGTTCCGCTGACCTCTACCTTTAACTTTCTATGATCGTATAAAGATCTTTCCATTAGATAAAAACCTATATTAACTTCAAATGAATAATTGAATTCTCCCTTGGTCATCTTAATGCTAGTTAAAATCTAAATATTACACAGAGAACTAAAATTCTAAACCACACAATATAAAACCTACCAAGATGAAACAGACAAATACGCAGAAATGAAACCACTTCAAGAGAAACTGTCTCAGACAAAGGCATCAAAACCATAAGACGATGTAACGAAGCCTAAAATCTGCAGAAACCCTTGAAACAAATATTCCATGCGTCCCATATTAATTATCTGTACTGCAAATCAGAAATGAACTAATTTAAGGTCACCTTGGATTCCTAATCCAGCATTTATGCACAACAGCAGAAGTACAGGCTCGCCTAACTGTCAGTCAGTCAGCCAGTCAATCTAACTCAGGACTCAATTAGCCTGCCACAAGTAGTCAAAAAAGAGCTAGCAAAAAGGACAAGGAGTTGTAGGAGTACGTGGTGCTGCCCGGCCAAGAGCCGGAGTTCCGACGCTAGGTCCTCTGCGGTCTCATCAATAATCAGGCAACTTCCAAGGTAAGGGCTGAATAACACTATATAAAATCGAACAACGCGACTTGTTACAGACTGCTACAACAGCATTGCAAAAATGGGCACGAAAAGGACGCTCTGAAGCTTGACTGCTCTTCCGAAGCAGAGAGCGTCCGTAGAGCGTTGCGAGATCATAAAAGAGAAGAAAGAAGTTGGGCTTGAGTCAGAGAGAAGAAGGCACCTTTTCCGGTGGACAATGATCGGAGAACGGCGGGAGAGACGGGGAAGGGAGAAGAATCCGGCGAGAGAGACTTCGATCTCGCGAGGTTTCGGGAGTAGAAAACGGGGAAATTTACCGAATACGCCCTCCGTTTCAAAATACTATATGTACATTTGGCGCTGGCCCGCAAGCGTGGGCCATTTTTTCAATCGACATTTTTCATTACCTCATCGGGGCACCTTTCTCTTTATATGACACCTTTCTCTACACCCTCCCCTCCCTCGGGCTCGGCCGAATGAGCCCTAACTCCCCTCCTCCCTCCCTTCCTCCAGGCGTCGCTCTCTTCTATAGCCAATCCCACCTCCCCCGTGCCCCGGCGGCTAGCCCATTCTCTCCTCAGCTCCTCCTCCCCCCTCGCATGCCTTAGTCAGTCCTCCTCCCCCCCACCTCCTCCTCCGGCAAACCCCTTCTCCACTCCCCCCCCCCCCCCCCCCCCCCCGCACCTCCTCTTCCCACCTCCTTCTCCAGCCAGCCCCTCCTCCCCTACACTCATCCCAGCCAGTTCCTCCTCACCCTGCCCACTCTCTTCTCAGCCAGGCTCATTTTTTCGGCCAGCCTCTCCACCGGTACGCGCCTCCGCCCATGTCTGCAGGTAATATATAGTCCTACATGTCAGTAAATACTTGATAATTTCCGATTAATGTAGCTCTATCATTTTGTCAAATAGATTATGTCATAGTTGAGTAGTATTTTGTTAATATTTATTAAAGGTTTTATGAGTAGATATGGCGGGAGAAATGGTTTCATTTGTGCTAAGGCATAGTGGCAGAATTGCAATCGATAGAGGTGAATACGAAGGTGGTGAAATCGTAGGATTATTTATTACTGAAGCAAGCACTTATGAGGAACTAGAGATGCAAGTGACAAATAAAATGGGATAGGACCAAAGAATTTGGAAATTTCGTATAAGTGTAATATGCATCTTTTTAGAACAACGATCACTA
This sequence comes from Houttuynia cordata, assembly GCA_039654745.1. Lineage (NCBI taxonomy): Eukaryota > Viridiplantae > Streptophyta > Magnoliopsida > Piperales > Saururaceae > Houttuynia > Houttuynia cordata. The sequence goes on from CM077502.1 coordinate 20,441,949, forward strand.
TACTACCAATTGATGATGACAACTCTATGCAATAAATGCTCTATCTTACGTCTCGTGTGAATACACTCAAACTATTTATAGAAAAAAAGGCGTGCATGCTTAGCTTTGTAAATGATGGCGAAGGCGGAAGTACGAGTTTTCGAATAAATATGTCGAGTGGAAAGTTGAAGGGAAGGCTTGTGGAGGATAATAAAAAAGATGATTTGTCCATCTCACTTGCATGCAATGAACCCCAACGTTTGCCTAGTTGGAGAAAAGTTTATTAAAAATATGTAGTTTAAATATGTATGTTTTATATATTTAAGTCATTTTATGGTTTTTTATTGGCATTTTAAATAATTTATTTTGTTTCTTTTTTATATTCTTAGATAGAATGCTAAGAAGACCAAAACAGTTAATCCTCAAAGTGTCCTCCGTCATTATAGATTTGAATTAGACTACCAATGATCCAGATATGTGATTATATTATATTGCACATGTTATGAATATAAACAATGCAAATTCATAAAAATAAAATACTATTTTTATATGTTGTGTAGGTAATATGACAGCTATTTGATGATGAGGTTTTAGCACAGTTACCTGTAGTGTGTATGGATGGAGCAGATGTGTGGCTATCTAGGATGCCACTCATATGTTTTGACATTACGGAGATACATGTTCTGGTTCGGGTCATGTTGCGGTTTGGATTAGATCAGGTTTTCCCCCTTCTATTATGGAGTTCATTGAGCGACCTTCGCATCGAGGCCGGGCAAGTTTTGATTGGAGGTCACATCATGCGGCCTATATTACCAAATGGGATGACCGGAGGACCACTCTCGTTCAAGGATGCTTGCCACGACGGAGCGAGTTGCTGGTAGTGCCTACATGAAGTGGTACTTGAGGATCACTAGGAGACTTATTCTACCACCGGTGCATGAGGCGGAGATGTTATATCAACCGAGGGGCGACACTGAGCTGGCGTTGATCAGTATCTCTTACTTCATATTTATTTTAATTCACTATCATTGTGTGCTTGTAGATAAAATATATTCTTTTTTTCCATTTAGCTTACTTATACGAGACAGACACTCGCTCACTGTAATGGAGCTTTGGTGAACTGATCCTATAAGAGCTTGTTAGCGACATGTGAGATGATACGCGATAACTCTACACATGTTCATGCGAGCTTGTCGTTGCTTTAGCTAGTTATGACAAAGATTCTGAGACTACAGTGTGATTATCTTTTTTAGGCATCTCAACCTATATCAGCTTCGCCAGACGTTGTGATCATCGGTCGACGCGACTTCTTTTACCCCACCACTAGTTGTTCCAGATGCCTCGCTTGATCCAGTTGAGATTCAGTTGAGAGGCCCCCTTATTCGAAAGTATATACTAGGATACAGCATGCACTTTGTGCTCTACACCAGGCACATTCATCTTCAAATGTTATTCATGATGTTGAGCCTGACCAGATTCCAGCTTGAGCACTAGGACGGGGTAGGAATAGGGGAAGGAGAGTTGACTGAATATTTGTATTCTTATGAGGATTTGTATTATATATTATGTCTACACTTGTCATAGACGCTTTAATTTATTTATGTTCCAAGTTTACTGATCAACTAGAATTATTGTTTATGTTGATTATATTGTGTTATCAGGTTCTAAAAAATTTGCATATTACATTACATTGTTGGCTTTTTGTGATTAAAACATGAAGGCACCATTTAAAACGACGTCTCTCCTCTTTCGAAGAGAAGGCATCAGTTTAATCAACGATTTTCTCTTTAGTAGAAAAGTGTCGGTTAAACCAACTCCTTTCGCTTACGCTTTAGAATATGTTAAGGCAATGAAAGGTGTCGTTTCAAATGACGCATTTCTTTTTAGAAAACAGGTGTCGATTGAAATGATTCCTTTTTCTTTAGGAGAGAGGAGTCAGTGTAAGTGTGACGTCTTTCGAGTCAGGGTAAAAAAAAGCCCATGCAGCGCTAGCGCCACGCTGGCGCTTGCATGACTGGTTAGATAACCGAATCGGGAATATTTTTTACCTTTTTTCGATTGATAATTTTTTTGAAATATTATTTGGTAAATCCCCCATCGCCGTTTCTTTTACACAGGGAAAGTCAGAATTGTGTTTTCTTGAAAATGTTGGGAAAGTGTAAAAAAGGAGAGAATTTTTATCAAATAATATTTAAAAAAATCTCGATCTAGTGATCTGATATGCCATGCAGGCATCAACGTGGCACTGGCCATGTGAGGTCTTTTTTTTACCCTAATCCGAAAGACGTCACTTGAACCGATGCCTCTCTCTTGTAAAGAAGAAAGACATCATTTCAACTGACATCTTTCCTTTTGTTAAGAAATTCTAGAAAGACGTCACTTAAAATGACGTCAGAGTATTTCTTACGCAAACCTTATTGTGGCATATCTAGAAAGGCGTCACTTGAAGCCACACCTTCCTCTTCTAAAGAAAATGTCATTTCAACTTATGCTTTATGTTTTATTTTCGGAAAAGGGGTAGTTAAAGCGACGCCTTGGCATCCCTTAGCGTATTTTCGGCATATCCGAAAAGGTGTCACTTGAACCAACGCCTTCCTCTTGTAAAGGGGAAAGACGTTGGTTGAATCAACACCTTATATTTTCTTTGGAAGGCATTATCTGGAATGATGCCTTCATTTTAGGTTTGTATTAAAACCACTTCCCCCTATCGAGCTTGGCCGAAAAATGTGCCCACCCTCTCTCTTCTCGGTCAACGCCTCCTCCCCCCGCACTCTCTCTCTCTTCTCCGGCCAACGCCTCCTCCCCTGCTTCCCGCCCTATCTCTCTCCATTTTACGTCTCTCTTCTCCGGCTCCATCACACCGCCCACCTCCAATTTCATTTGCTGATACATGACTACGTCTCCGACCTCCTATGTCCACAGGTAATAAACTCTGAATCTCTCAATCTCAGTTGAAATTCATACATTCTACCAAATAGACTACGTCTCCGACCTCCTATGTCCACAGGTAATAAACTCTGAATCTCTCAATCTCAGTTAAAATTCATACATTCTACCAAATAGACTACGTCTCCGACCTCCTATGTCCACAGGTAATAAACTCTGAATCTCTCAATCTTAGTTGAAATTCATACATTCTAGCAAATAATTGATCGTTTGTGATTGATTTAGCTCTAGTATTTTATCAAATAGTGGACTGTTTACTGAAATTGTTACATTTTGTTGATTAGTGTATGTTATCGTATTTGAGTAGTATTTTTTAGTGTTTATTAACTATTTTGTGAGTAGAGATGGCGGGAGAAATGGTTTCAAACTAAGGCATAGTGGGAGAATTGCAATCCATAGAGGTGAATACGAGGTGGTGAAATCATATTATTATTTATTAGTAAGTCAAGCACTTACGAGGAATTAGAGATGCAAGTGGCAAAGAAAATGGGATGAGACCAAAGAATTTGGAAAATTCGTATCAAGTGTAAGATGACTCTTTTTGGAACAACGACTACCATACTACCAATTGATGGTGACAACTCTATGCAGCAAATGCTCTATCTTACGTGTCGTGTGTTTACATTCGAGTTATTTGTAGAAAAAGAGGCATGCATGCCTAGCTTTGCAAATGATGGTGAAGTAAAAGTAGGAGTTCGCAAAGAAATATGTCGAGTGAAAAGTTATTAGTGTCTTTACCTTGATGTCTTTCTTGTTAGTTTTCTTTGGAATAAATTAAGCACACATCTCATGCTCAGAGCCATATAAATCTTGGCATGACACAAGGTGATGAATGATTTGCTACATAAACCTCATTTCATAACCCCTATACCTACATTGGTTCAAGCAGTTGGGAAGAAGGAAATATGAATGATGAAGAAGGCAATGGGTCAATGAGGAAAATGATGGGGTCAATGATGAAGAGATGAGTAATTCGACGGCTAATGATGTTGAAGGCATACAAGGAGAGGATAGCGTGCAAGAGTTAGTTGATAATGGGGGAGATGAATTGGTGGACAACGCAGTTGCTATGGATAACTTGGATGACTTTGAGGAGTTGCCATATGTGCGAATCACAAATGAGAAAATAGATGAGGCAGTTAATCGAGGTTTGTATGAGGAGGCACGTTATGGTGAAGGAACATATGTGGGGCAAATATTCCTTAATAAAGATAAATTTGTCCACGCATTGAGTTTGCTTTTAATTGCACATGAAGTTCGCTACAAAGTTTTGCATACAAGTCCAACACACTACACAACAAGGTGTCAATACCCTAATTGTCCATGGAGAGTACATGCATCAATGAGGAATGGGATTAATGATTTGAAAGTGAAGATGTATGGTGGCGAACACACTTGTAGAAATGCTTAGCTAGACACTAGTCATAGACAATGTACTATGTTGTTTGTTTGTCAGCATATATTACCCTCTATTAAAGAAGGAGTAGATATCTCACCACTCGTTAGTCAAGAGAGGATTAAAGAGACTTCTCATGTAAATATTTCATACAAAAATACATAGATAGTAAGGAATATGGTCATCAAAGTAGTGTATAGTGATTGGGTTGAATCTTATCGATTGTTGCCAATGTACTTCGAGGAAATAGTTAATGTCAATCCAAGAACCATTTGTAAGTTGTGACACAACAAATGGAAGATGTCGGATATTGACAATTTGACAAGGCATTTTGGGCCATGTATTGAGGGTTTTAAACATTGTCTCTGAGTCATAAGTGTTGATGCTACTTTCCTATATGGTAAGTATACTGAAGCCCTCATGGCGGCGACGACTAACAACGGGCACAAAGGTTTGTTTCCACTTGCATTTGGCCTTGTTTCAAGTGACGATTACTATGTTGAATGCGTATGTTGTGATTGATAGGACATGTATCACTATCATATATGATCAACATAAAGGGTTGCAAAAATCCATGCTATAGTGTTCCCACTTCTAAATTTTTGTCACTGATATTGTATGCGACACATAAAGGCGAACTTTCATAAAAAGTTTAAAAATGATGCAAGTACTAATCCTATAGGTATCTTTAGTAATTTAATCCGTTAGGAGTTAAGTATGTTTTATATATTTAAGTCATTTCATATTATTCTATAAGTATCTTTAATAATTTTTTTGTTTCTTTTTTATGTTCTCAGGTGGAATGGTAGGAAGACCAAAACTGCTAATCTTCACAGTGTCCTCCGCCAATATAGATTTGAATTGGAGTACTAACGATCCAGATAGGTAATTATATTATATTGCACATGTTACGAATATAAATAATGCAATGGTCATAAAAAGTAAAGTACTATCTTTATGTGTTGTGTAGGTTACATGACATCTATATCATGATGAGGTTTTAGCACAGTTACCTCATGTGTGTACTGATGATAATTTCATTTCGGATTTTGTTGGTCCGCCCTACAGGGAAGTATTTCTTTAGGAATTCAGCCTGAAGTTCCTCCCAAGTGGAAATGGAGTTGTGTGCAAGGGAGTATAGCCATTCCTTGGCCCTGTCTTTCAAAGTGAATGGAACAACCTAAGGCGCACCTGGTCATCAGACAGTGTGAGTTTGAATGTTGTGTTAACCTCCATGAAATTTTGGAGATGCTTATAAGTGTTCTCATTGAGTTGGCCATGGTAAGTGGGCAGCATCGGGATGATGTTGGGCTTAATTTTGAAATTAGCCACAATTGCAGGTAGTAGGATACAGGAGGGGGAGGTGTAGGCAATGGGACGGTAGTAGTCATGCAGGGTACGGGCACGGGGCATTAGTGGATTCTGATTTAGGCATTCCCACCCCCAAGGTTCATGTTGTCCGCCATTGGATGAATTTCAGGGATTGGTTTGCTAGGAGTTCTACAGATTCTATATAGGCGCTTAGGATCAGGATCAAAAGTAAGGTCGGGGTTCAGGGAGCGACGACCATGCATGCACAATAAAAATCAAACAAAACATGTAACAGTCCTAATAGCGACAACTAGCAATCCTAATAGCGACAACTAGCACGTCATGCAATCCCACAAAGAAAATGAAAAATACCAAGCACCCAAAGTTACTCTAAAAGAAGGTTGAGAGAGTGCAAACAGTGGGAAGGGATGGCCCTTCCAACGATGATGAGAATCAGCTTCCTCTCTTAATCCTGCAACAGAAGAAGAATGCAATTAAGCTACTGAAAAGAAATCTAATTTAATCTAGACTACTCTAAAACTAGCTATGCTAAGAATTCAGTAAACTATTGTGCCGTCCCCGGCAACGGCGCCAAAAACTTGATCGTTTAAATATAAAACCCTTGCAAGTGCACAAGGCAATTGTACTACAGCGAGTATCGAAAGGGTTGTCGAACCTCAGGGACGGTTAAATATTTTACCAAACTCAAGAGAAGAAAAGATGCAGTTTAATTAATTCTAAAGAAAACAATGAACTTTAGCTAATCTAACTGAGATTTAATCAATATGGAGAAGTATCAAGCCAATGAATCCACCACTAGACATGCAGTTACTACTCTTAATTATTATTTAGCATACATTGACATGATATGATAATTCATGTTCTTGATCGGACACACGAGTTGTGATTAATGAATTCACTAACGTTCTTGATCGGACATGAAAGTTTATCCACTATTATGTAATCAATCTTATCCTTGATCGGGCATAGAATCAATCACAACTCTATTATAATGCAATTAATCTTATCCTTGATCGGGCATAAAATCAATCACAATATCTAATTCCATTCATAATCAATCAAGTCTATGATCAAGCACTCAAAAGACTACTCATGAAATCGCATTAAGCATGAATCATAATCAACTTTATAAAATTAAACTATCAAGAGTAGCAATACACATCTAGGGCTTCATCAAGCCTTGAATAAAAGTTTAGTTACACATAGAAAGAAAGAAAAGAGAAGCCTGTTTATGTAGATCCATCGTCATGAATCCTTCTTCTTCTTTGCTCCAAAAGACTCATTCTCTTGCTCCTCTCTAGCCTCCAATAAAGCTCAAAAGTCTATTCTCGGGTACCCAAAACGTTCTCCCATAAGGCCTATTTATAAGTTTGAAGAGAAACCACGAAGTCCCCTTCCAAATCCGAGTCGAAATAGGTCTTATTTCGGTTTTCCACATACGGCGATCGATCGCTCCGTATTGCCGATCGTTCACCTACCGATCGATCACAATTCCTTCGTTATTTTACTCTGATCGTTTGCTTTGCCAATCGACGCCGTATAATTCCGATCGATCGTAGTTACTGTGTTGCGCGGATAAAAAATTTCAGTAGATACAATCGATCGTTTTAAGGTTCGATCGATCGTTTTAAGGTTCGATCGATCGTTTTCTTCAATATACTGCTTTTGCGGCTATGGCAATAGATCGCCTTGATAGCCGATCGATCGTAGTTACTGTTCAAAATCTTCAAATGGCTATAACTTTCTGTCCCGAACTCCCAAATTGCACATAGTTGGTGGCATTGGAAAGCTGACTTCTTGAGTTAACATGAAGCTTGAATCAGTCCAATTCGACATTTGTACACGAAGTTATGATGATTTAACCATTTGAGTTACTTTTTACCTCATTTCTGTGTATTAGTCTTGTTTCCTACAAAAAACCAAAAACTATATTAAAGTAGTAGTTATTCTAATCAAACACTAGCATAAACATAAGTTTAGGAGATATAAAATACATATTTCATGTATAGATCAACTGATAACGCAGATATGTGGCTATCTAGGACTCCACTTATATGCTTTGACATTGTGGAGATACATGTTCCAGATCATGTCATGTTGCAGTTTGGATTAGAGCAGCTTTTCTCCCCTTATGTTGTGGAGTTCATTAAGCAATCTTCGCATCGGGGCCGACCAAGTTTTGATTGGAGGTCACATCATGTGGCCTATATTACTAGATGGGACGAACGGAGGACCACTCTTGTTCAGGGAGGAGCTTACCACGACTGAGCGAGATGCTGATAGTGCCGACATGAAGTGGTACTTGATGATCACTAGAAGACTTATCCTACCACCGTGCATGAAGCAGAGATGTTATATCATCCCAGGGGTGACATTGAATGGGTTTTGGTGAGTATCTCTTACTTCCTATTTGTTTTAATTTACCATCATTGTGTGCATATAGTTAAAGTATATTCTTTTTTCCCTTCTATCTTACTTATGCGAGATAGACACTCATTTAGATGCAGCTTTGGTGGTGCATTCTTATAAGAGCTTGTTAATTGCATGTCAGACGACACGCGAGAACATTACACATGTTTTTACGAGCTTGCCATTGCTTCAGCCAGTTATGACAGACATTCCAGTACCGGAGGGTGATCATTCTTTTGAGGCTTCTCAACCTATATCAGTTTCGCCTGACATATTGACATAATAGGCCGACACAACTTCTTTGACCCCACCACCAATAGCTCCAGATGCCACACTCGATCCAGTTGAGAGGCCCCCTTCTTCAAAAGTATATGTACTAGGCGACAACATGCAATTCGTGCTATTTTACATCATACACTTTTGTCTTTAGTTGCATGTTTAGATCATATACTTGATGTCGAGCCTGACCAGATTCCAGTTCGAGCACGAGGACAAGGACAGGGTAGGAGTAGGGGAATGAGAGTTGACTGAACATTAGTATTATTTATGAGCATTTGTACTATATATTTTGTTTAAACTTGTAACATATGCTTTAATTTATTTGTATTCCAAGTTTACTAATAGATGGTTTAAACTTGTGTATTCTTCATAATTTATTTTTTATTTATATTTATTATATATCACTTTAAATGATGCATTCAAAGCATATAAAGATAAGGCGTCATTCAAATGACGTCTTCAAAGTATAGAATTTTTGGACTAGTTTTTTTTGCTAAGGGGCGTTAAAATGTCAT